>JAPZIH010000013.1:2513187-2933187 GCA_027410445.1 Discoglossus pictus | reverse complement strand
CTGGAAATTAAATTATGGAATATATGAACATTGAGTGATTTAAAATATAGCATGAAAAAATCTTCTATTTCTCATGACTCCTTAAAATCAAATTCATATAATTATATAGTGGCACTAAACTGAATTGATAGGATAATAAGTCTATCTTTCATAAATAAATGTAGCATTATAAGTGTCAAGTCCTAGAATCAAAATAACACTTGGAATTAGCTTTAAACAACGTTTTTTAGAATAATTACAAAAATAAATACTATATATATATATATATATATATATATATATATATATATATAAATTAATGTATATTTATTTATATATTTAAATAGAATAAATAATAAAGATTCATTTTTTAAATAAATGGTGCAATAACAAAGATGTAGCTTTTTGTCTCCATAAGAGAAGATCATTCATTCTCTGGACTTCTGGAGAAAATAATTATAAGACAAATGTAAGGCCAACTTTTCAGAGATTTGTAAAGAAAAAAGCTGTTGTTTTGGTAGAAGGACAAACAAAAATAAGATAAAAAGTCTAATGCAAAGCAAGATCATTAATGCAAAAAATATAATTTTTGGTTAAATAAATAATTATATATGACAAAAAAAAATTCTTAGAGATGTGTCAAAAATGTACCTTTTTGTTTGACAAAATATATAAACAAAAAAGAAAATGGACTAACAAAAATGAAAATGGACTAATGGAAAGCAAGCTCATAAATGTAAAAATAATTTTCTTTGGTCAAACCAATAATTACTCAAGTTAATAAGATTTAAATACATTTTCGATAGATTTTAATAGCTAATCAAATAACTTTGATTGCAATACATTAAAATATCAAAAATAATAAATGATGAGTCATGATGAATATGATTATTTAGTGTGTTTAATATTTTTTTCTGTTGGACATTTTGAAAGATACAATATATTTTGATAATTCAAATAATAAGTCTGAGGTTTGCTGCTATATATTTAATTCATTTATAAAATATATATTATATACTACATTTTATGTGCTTAGAGATAATTGTTTTTCTTTTAATATATTCTAACTGTACAAATGGTTAATATAACAACCAAACACTTTAAATAGGTTCAAAGAGCTTTGGCAGCCACCCCTGAAGAAATTTAGAAATGTAAGTTGAGTAGTGCAAGTAGTGATGATGTCATCAGGACACTACAGTATCATCAAGAAGTGGGGAGTGCACCCCCTAGTGAGGAGAAACTCACAACAAGGCTACAGTGTGTATCACATAAATTAGTTGTCAAACTACGATTCGTCGTCACGCTTTGCGAGGGATGCAGTTTGCTCCGAAGCGAGGGTCCGCATTTGCGGAGGTGGAGGCTCAAAGGCGCCTCACACGCGGTTAAAAACATACACATGCACGACTTAGAAAAAAAAAAAAACGACCTCGGAACCAACCTTAACGTAACAAACACCCACACGCACAAAAAATACGACCATAACGGCCGAACCGCGCGCACCTAAAAACAGTCAAAACACACCAAATACTCACAAAAACTACATAAAAAGCTTACCCATAGCAAGGGGGGGGGGCATCCAGGACCTCTGAAAGTAAAGTTACACCTTCATTTAATTCCAAATTCCTGAGTTCAGACACATGAAAATCCCCTAAGCGAGAGAAAGAATGGCCGCCGAAAAAAAACGAAAACAAGGCTCAAAGCCTCGCCATGTACAACTTAACCAAGAAGGGATCTGAGATAAGCTCGGAAACCTGCATTATCCACAGAACCAAACTTAACGTAACAAACACCCACACGCCTGAAAAATACGACCATAACGGCCGAACCGCGAGCACCTAAAAACAGTCAAAACACACCAAATACTCACAAAAACTACATAAAAAGCTTACCCATAGCAGGGGGGGGGGGGGCATCCAGGACCTCTGAAAGTGAAGTTACACCTCCATTTAAGTCCAAATTCCCGAGTTCAGACACCCGAAAATCCCCTAAACGAGAGAAAAAATAACAGCCCAAAAAAATGAAAACGAGGACCCCCGCTGCAATGAAAATTCTAAATTCCCACGTTACAGGTCCTCAAAGGACCCGTTATAAAAGAAAACAAATATACTCTATCACCCTGTCACTCATGGGGGTCAATACAGACCCCCATAAGCCCTTCATTAACCCTGTCACTCATGGGTGTAAATATAGACCCCCATAAGCCATTCATTAACACTGTCACTTCAGGGGGTTAATACAAACACCCATAAAACCTCCATTAACCCCCTCACTCATGGGGATCAATACAGACCCCCATCAACCCCTAATTAACCCTGTCATTAATGGGGATCAATATAGACCCCCATAAGCCCTTCATTAACCCTCTCACTCATTTCGGTCAATAAAGACCCCATAAGCCCTTCATTAACTGTGTCACTCATGGGGGTCAAGACAGACACCCTTAAGCACCTAATTAAGCCCCTCATTCATGGGGGTCAATACAGACCCCCATAAACCCTAATTAAACCTGTCATTCATGGGGGTCAATACAGACCCCCATAAACCCCTAATTAACCCTGTCATTCATGGGGGTCAATATAGACCCCCATAAGCCCTTCCATTAACCCTGTCACTCATGGGGGTCAATAGAGACCCCCATAAGCACTTAATTAACCTTCTTACTCATTGGGGTCAATAAAGACCCCCATAAACCCTTAATTAACCCCGTCACTCAGGAGGGTCAATACAGCCCCCCATAAGCCCTTAGTTAACCCCTTCACTCATGGGGGTCAATACAGACCCCCATAAACCGCTAATTAACCCTGTCACTCATGGAGTTCAATACAGACCCCAATAAACCGCTACTTAACCCTGTCACTCATGGGGGACCATACAGACTCTCATAAGCCTCTATTTAACCCCATCAGTCCCCTAAGGGTATATTAAGACCATTATGGGCCTGTTACAACCCAACATTAACCACATAAGTGCCATGACGGTCCTCAAGGACAATCATGACACTAAGTATAAACACTACACTGCACTATACCCCCCCAATAAAACATTAAATATCAACTAAACACCCTCTACACTAACCTATTAACACCTACACTACCTACCTCTCCCTTAATAACCCCCACCACTCTAATTGCAGAAAATAGAAAAGCCTAAAGTCACAAAAAATAAAAAAAATCTATATTACATAAAATAAAACACCTAAATCACAAAAAATAAAAAATCTACATTACAGAAAATAAAAAACCTAAGTCACAAAAAATAAAAAAAGCATCATTACAGAAAATAAAAAAAACATTACAACCCCATCCCCACTACAGAAAAAAAAAATACACACCTGAAACGGAAATACATATAATACATACAATACAATACAATTAAATACAATACAATACAATTAAATACGATACAATACACACCTATCTAATATACATCCTCCTATCTAATATACATCCCCCTATCTAATATACACCCCCCTATGTAATATACATCCCACTATCTAATATACAATACTATCTATCTAATAGATCAGAGCTGGGCAGGAGTGAGGTCTTAGAAATGGGATTGTTGCGCAATTCAGGTAGATTAGAGCAGGGCAGGAGTGAGGTCTTAGAAATGGGATTGTTGTGCAGGTCAGATAGATCAGAGCAGGGCAGGAGTGAGGCCTACTTAGAAATCTAGAAAACATAGCCAGGAGGTGTTAGAAAAATCATAAGCTGTTATTATAGTACATTGTTTTTTCTCTGGACACTATAATTAACCAATTAAACTGAACATCTACGACCTTTACTAATCATATTGATTCTGTCCTGTTTAATCAGCCTTTCCCGGAATATGTTGAGGATGTGTAACACAACAAGGCATGCTTCACTGTGACCAGAATCTTTCAGCAAAGAGTACTATAAATATCTACATGGAATAGTTGTGCCATGCTGATATCACATCTCACTGGTATATGGGTGGTACCAAGGCCAGACAGATTACACTGATCACATTACCCCTAAATGCATCCTGATCTCAAACCAAGGATATTATCCATTTGGTTTGGATGACATGAAATACATGAATCCACTTTCATACTGTTAATGGGATGAAATGCAACAAAAATGCACGTATAACTACTGCTTTGGATTAGCAGATCCTAATGGGACTATGCAACTCTAAAGCCGGGACACTATTCATTATAATAGGAACTCACAACAGTCATGTTCATTAGTGAAGAGTCATATATTGCATTTTAGATCCATGTGCAGGGGTGAATGACACTGATGGAACACCGGTTGGGAACTGGGTTGAATGTTTATTTACATGATGGTATTGTACTGCTCGAAGATGAAGAACATGCCTTCATGGTCATGATATTTGGCTATTAACACCTACAGAGACAAGAACAAGATATCTATTGTAACAGTATTTTGTTTAACTACAACACCTCATCTCAAGGTCATTCCACATTGAACATCAATTGTTAAAATGTTAAACCAGACATGTACACACTCTGTAGCCAGCCAATAGTATGTCAACATCTATAACAATCAGTATTCAGTGATGAGTGATCAGGAGGCGGCTTTCTTGAATGGTGCTAAGACCACCTACTCATCAGCACTGGTCCCCCACCTTCCATGCCCGCAGACCATCTCCCTCTCCCACTCCATATCCGTCCTCCACGTCTTTGTTGTGGAGGAGCAGGGGGCACCCCTACATCTGGTGGCTGTGGATCTTTTTCAGATGGTGGTGGGGAGGTCTGAGATGAGGAGGCAGACATCTCCTGTTGCTCAACTGAAGGATGGAGAGGTATTGGCTGGCATTGGGCTAGCTCAATTAGTTGGCGTCTTTCATGACTCACCTGTTCCTCATACCTCTCCATCCTTGGGTTGTGCCTCCTCATCTCAGGATGGAGCAATCTTGTGCTTTCCTCCAGCGATCTTGTGCTAGCCAGGACAGAGTTTGTGAGCCAACGCTGCCTCCAGAGCAACCATAGCCTCACAGTTCAGTCGTGCCGTGTTCTGTCTGACAAACTGGGCCATGATCTCCATCAATGTAAGGGGTCGTGGTGTTGCCGGCAGGTGAGGACTGCAGGGCTGGACTTGTCAGCATGGCTGGCACAGGTGACTTTGTGGCTGGCACAGGTGACTGCATTCGTGGCAGAGGTGCCGTCCAGAAGGCTTGGGTGTCGGACCATGTTTGGTAACCAGATGGTGCTGGACCCATCCTGATGGACAATATAGTGATTGAGCCCATCCTGAGGGATTAGATGGTGCAGGATCCTATCCTGAGGGGCCAGATGGTGCTGGACCCCATCCTGAGGGACCAGATGGAACAGGACCCCATCCTGAGGGACCAGATGGAGCAGGACCCCATCCTGAGGGACCAGATGGTGCAGGACCCCATCCTGAGGGACCAGATGGTGCAGGACCCCATGCTATAGAACTAGTTGGGGGCTGCGCCCATAGCTGCAATGTTGCTGGGCCAGGTGTTGGCATTGATGATGTCTGGGGCCAGGACATGGCCGGTGGAGGTGGCTGGTACGGGCATCTATTCCCACTCCTCATATGCTACAAAATGGCAAGCTTGTGTGAATGGTCCCAGGCCCTCTTTAATATCCTGTCCCTCCTCTTGGAACACTCCCACCTCCTCCTCTTGCTATGTGGGTGGCTTTGTCTTCTTGGGTACTGCAGTGGAATAAACATATAGTTCAGTTGGTTGCCTTACACAATTGACAGCTATGTCTTTCCATATTCTTGACGACATGGGCACCTATGATTGACTGTGGTGTTTGTGTTACACAGATGAACCACGGCCTGCATAATAAGCATTGTGGATCATGGCTCATATGAATGTGTACTGCATGTACATCAGACACGTGCTCTGCTGGATCTGCTGTTCAGTGTGTGAGATTGACCAATCTGTGACATGTTGCCTGCAATGCTTGTTAATATGCAGCTGAGACATGGTCCAGGCTAGGTAAAATTGGGGGCCATGGGATTTGTCACAACCCTCTCCTCTCCCTGGGGCCAGTCCCTCATCCTCATCACCTCCTCCCTTGGGATCAGGCCCTGGACCCTCTGCCCCTCCACCTTGTGTGCCTACATCTGGGGTCACCTACCTCCCCCTGCTGCTCTCCTCCTCCTCTTCCTTCTCTCCCTCCTCCTCTTCCTCCTCCTCTCCACTCCTCTAGCTCTTCTTACTCTCCTCTCCTCCTCTCCTCACTCTCCTCCTTTCCTCACTCTCCACCCCGGGTGTTCCCCTTGCTCTCCTCCTCTCCTCAATTTACTCCTCCCCTACTCTCTCCTCCTATGAAAATAAAATAACGATAAAGAAATATAATATGTATGTGGCTATGTAGGAGGTAAAACAAAAATGTGAGTAATATGTTGGGTATAGTAATTGTATTAGGGGGGTAAATAAAGGGTTTAATTATCTAATAGGTCAAAAGATCAAAAACAATTATCCTTCTCTCTCGCCCACTCTCCTCTCTCTCCAAATCAAAAAAAACACCAGCGCCTAGACCTGTGTGTTCACTTGCAAAGCTACAGCGCAGTCAATGATTTACAGGCTTGGCTGCTTTTTAAATGAGTTCTGGCTTCTTTAATTGCGTTTTACGGCTTTCTATTGGCTGTTTGGCATCTTTTGCACTACGTTATCATGCAAATGTTAACTGAAAGACGAACGTAGCTCGTACGTAAGTCTTGCGTGTTGCGTGCGCTTCAAGGCGTACAATATAGCGTCTCTCGCTCGTAACTCGCAGCCCCTTCTAATTTAACTAGCGACTTGCCTGTCAAAAAATGACGGCAATAGAATTGTAAGGCAAGTAATGCTGTTTGCCACAAAAAGTAAGTGTTTTGGTTGTGTGAGTACCTTTGCCGCTCAATGTGAGCCACTCCCCTGGTGTACTTTTGCTCCTCTGAGCACCCTTGGCGCTCCCTGTGAGGCACGCTGAACGCCTTGGGCGTTTATTGCAATCCTGTCCCCGTTTTTTTTTTTCTGTATATGTATTTTTTTCTGATAATTAATTAATTAATTAAATCATAAATTAATATACTTTACCTATTTGTAATTAATATATGCAGCAAGCAATATCCTGAAGAGCTAACAATCTGTTTTGATGTTCCTGCAGCATACAATGTACATTTGCAGTGTTGTGGAGCTGAGGTCTAAGTGTCAGCAATGTGTGCAGTGTGTAGTGTAAATAGGCTGCATGCGCGAGGGAAACCATTTGCTTAGCTGTGTACTTCCGCATTTTGTAATCGTAATGTTATTAGTATCAAGTGAGTGTTGTAAAATGGTGTCGATTGTGTATGTATTACGCGGGTGTGGATCATTTTGCGTCCTTCCAAATAGTGTACTTTATACCTTGTACGTTCCTGTGTGAAAGCCGCATGTGCTTGGCGGTGTTTGGTGTGCTTAGGGGTGGTGTAGCCTCGTTTTCAAATTTTTTCGGCGCGCATTTTTTCTGTTGCTTAGGGGATTTTGGAGTGGCAAAACTCTGAAAATTGGCCATAAATTCACGTATAACCTCACTCCCAAATATCCTGGGTGTCCCCCCTTGCTGTGTGTGATGTTTTATTTTTATTTTTTGTTTTATTTTGTGTGTTTTTCGTTTTTTTCGCTGTGTTCGGTTAAGCCGATAATTTTGTATTTTTGGCGGCTCATATTTTTTTCTCTCTATGTGGCAGTTTCCTTTTGTAAGTGTTAAGGGCCATATTTCTTTTTTCATGCAATTTTTTAAAAGTGCTACGGATCTCGCACTGTGAATTGTATATTTGAATTATCTGTTGATGTGTAGTCCCTCGGGTCGTAGGTATGATGCGCAAGTCGTGCGGGGTCGTAGGAATAAGCGCCTACAGCGCTCATCTCCACTAGCGCAGTGAGCTCCTTTGGTGCTCCCTGCCTAAGTGCTATGGGGTTGTAGGGATGAGCGCCTATGACGCTCATCTCCACCAGCGCAGTGAGCTCCTTCGGTGCTCCCTGCCTAAGTCGTGCGGGGTCATAGCGATGAGCGCGTATAGTGCTCATCTTTACCAACAAAAGGAGCGCTCATTTCTAGAGGACCGCAGTTCCTACGGGCTCGCTTCACGTGCTCGCAGATTTACCATTGCGTTACCAAAGGATTTTGGCAAGCCCACACTGCTGAGAACTATATATGTGATAGCAACGTAACTCGGCCAAATTTCAAACCCGCAGCCCTTACGTGCAACACGTTGGACTTACAAGGCTGGAATTAAATATGGCCCTAAATCAGTAGTTACCACTTTGCTTAAAAGATCATGATCACGCTCTGAAATGCTAATTATGATTGCATGGTTTTCGGTTTTGGCTTTCGGCCTTTAACTTGCGGGCTTGTTCAATTGAATCGCTCTTGAATTGTACAAAATTTCAAGCCTCAGACATATGGCCTGTAGGACGCAATTTGCGGCCACCCAAAAAAATAAAAACATTTATAATTGCTATATGTGTTCCATGGGTGCAGGAGGCCAAAAAATCTGGGGGAGGATGACGTTTAAAGAGACAAAAAAAAACATTTTTGGCTCTGTAATGCACCGGGACCTAGCCTGCGGGGACGGGGGTCAGTGCTGCAGTGGCACTCAAATAAACTCTTTTTTTTTTTATTTCTTTGTTTAAATAATCAATGCTCCTGGGCCCCAAACACCCACCCGTCCCCCAATATAATTGAAAACTCTATATATAGATATAAAGTATAAATTAATAAATGAACAAAAATATATATAAAGTAAAAATATAAGCTCTATGTATTAATTTATATATACATATATATATATATATATATATATACTGTATATATATATACAGTATATATATATATATATATATATATATATATATATATATATATATATATATATATACATATAATATAGATTATGGGTAAAAGCTTCCATGGGAAAGACATCCACAATCCTCTAGAGGCCAAATCTGGTAATGCATGATTAAGTTTAATTTCTGCTATTTTTTGTGTCCCCTGTTCATATAATCTGGGGGTTCTGACCCTATCACCCCCCCCCCATGTTCTTTGCCCCTGATGTGTTTAAGACAGGAGACTTTGGCTATTCAGAGACAATATTGAAACTCTTCTACAATACAGTTTACAACAAAAAGTTTTTAAATTAAAAACTTTTTTAAATTATGAAACTTAACTTAATTGTGTCTTTTTTTTTTTTTTTGCTTTTAAATGTATGCTATTATCTCAATTCCAATGGAAAATCTGAATGTGATAGGAGATGGAAAACCAAACATTGTCTGAGTTCATTCTAACTGGATTTCCTAATCATCTCAATTTCCAGCATGAGCTCTTCCTGCTTTTCCTCCTCATCTACTTGATGACACTGACTTGGAATCTTCTCATTCTCGTTCTGATCCTCACAGATCTCCATCTCCACACTCCAATGTACTTCTTCCTTGGGAACCTTGCTTGTCTGGACATCTGTTTATCATCAGTCACTGCCCCACGTATTATTTATGACTTACACACACAAAGTTTAAGGATTTCTAAGACAGCTTGTATATGTCAGATATTTTTTTTCCTTTTCTTTATGGCCTCTGAAGTCCTCTTGCTGGCCATAATGTCCTGTGACCGATATGTTGCCATATGTCGTCCACTACATTACATGCAAATTATGCAGTGGAAAGTCTGTACCAATATGGCATTTGGAGTTTGGATTATTGGTATAGCCTACTCCATGGTATATGCACTTTGTACCCTGAGATTAAACTTTTGTGGATCAAATGTCATACACAGTTTCTTTTGTGATCTCCCTCAGTTGATGAAGATCTCTTGTAGTGATATCTCAATTAATAACATGCTCCTTTTTCTCTTAGGAGGATTCTACGCATTCACATGTTTTGTGATAACGTTTTTCCCATATGTGAATATATTTAGCACAGTTCTAAGGATTCGAGTCAAGAACAAAAGACTTAAAGCTTTCTCCACCTGCGCTTCTCACCTTACTGTGGTGTTTATATTATATGGCACCTCTGTGTTCAATTACTTTGGTCCAAGCACACATATACAAGAGGACACACCAGTGACTGTATGTTATACATTGATGTCTCCTCTGTTAAACCCTCTCATCTACAGTCTTAGAAATCAGGAGATCAAAGCAGCTCTAAGAAGAACTTTATCTTATATGAGTAGGATCCTTCATGTCAATCACAACACTAAACATATATAGGTTGTAATCGTGAGGATTTTATATGGGAAAGTTAACAGTTAGAACTTGGACTTGTTTGCACATTTAGCCTTTGATAAAGCCAAGATGGCGAAACAGGCATAAAATTGTCAGGCAGCTATTCACTACTATCAGTGATACATGATTAAGCATTTCATATGGCAATTTGGGTAAAAATATGTTGGTTGTCCAGGTATACTTTTTCTTATCTTTTTTCCACAGAAGTCCTTTTGCTGGCCATTATGTCTTGTGAATGATATGTTGCCATTTGTCATCCTCTACATTATAAGCAAATAACGCATCTGGAAGCTTTTTCAAAATTAGCAAGTGGTGCATGGGCATTTGAGATGGTTTACTCCTTGGTGCACAATCTTAACTTTCTGTGATTCAAGTACCATACACAATTTCTTTACCTATCTAGCAGTTCATCTACTTTGGGCACAGAGTAAGCAATAGTAGTTGTCTTTTCATTTAGACACCTATAGTTAAAACCAGGTGGTGCCATCATTTTTAGGGACCAACACCAACCACAAAGAACACCCAAGGACCAGAGAATGGCTTGATGACCCTTCTCTCTAACGTCACATCCAGCACTCTCCTTAAATTCATCTTCAAAGTCTTGGGGGTCCTGAGGGCTGTTTCAGTAGGAACATTTCATATGGACCTCAAGCTGCTGTTGCTAGTAAGGTGACAAGTTGGTTGGGATAATGGAAACAGGGGATAGGTCAGCGAAAGCAAGAATGTCTGATACCAAACCATCTGGAGATTGTTCTGGGCATTGGGTAACAACATTAATACCTGCTGGCTCACTTGGAATTCCCAAGCTCTCACTATCTGATAATTTCAGAACTTTTGCTTTCCTTCGATAGCAATTAGTTGCTCCTTGGCTAGACCAGTCAGTGTTTCCAGCTTATCTCTGAGCTGTAGCACAAATGGCTTTATGGGGAGTTTCCGATTCCTAAATTTCCTGTGACATGTTCAATGGCCCCTTACTCACTCCCCATATGAGTTCAAAAGGAGAGAACCCATGGACTCTTGAAAAACATCTTTCTCGTGGTCCACAAAGATTCTTATCATATGTTTCAGGATGCCATTGAATCTCTTACACAAGCCATTGGTATAATTGGGATAAAAGGGGTTCGATCTTAGCTGGGTCACACTACACTTGTGTCACAGTTATTGGGTGAGCTCAGTAATAACCTGTGTACCCTGATTTAATAACATTTCACTCTGGAGCTCAACTTGGTTAAAATTCTTTTAAGGAATCAACCACCACTGCTGTCCTAATCAGGCCAGGAGCAACAACCTCTGAATATGAGGTGGCATAATCCATCACAGTGAGGCTGTATCTGTTGCCTGACTTATTAGGCTTTGCAAGGGGGCAAGGATATCTACAGCCATTCAGTGGAATTGAATTTCTGGCATGGGCTACAAGGAAGCCCTGGGAAGTTGCCAGGAGCCACCATAAAACTGACAAGTATCAAATGAGGGACAATAAGTGGTGAAATCTGGTGATACTTCAGGCCAAAAAAAAAGTTTAGTCAGGCTTTGGTGAGTGTGGTGAGTACCCTGATTCACCTGCTAAGGGAATGTCATGGTCAATGTCTAGAGATGCCATTAATGCTCGAGGGTAGCCCAGATGTCATAGCAGCCTACAAGGCTGCTTTTTCCTGTATAAAATAGGTGGCCCTCCCAAATACACCTACATCCCTCAGATCTTGTCTCCCTAGTGAGTGCCCTGGACTAAACCGATCTAAATAAAGACCTTGGTTTACATCCCACTTAAAATCAGTTGGGTCTGTTGGGTTGGCGCCAGCTCCCATTGTGTCTCTCTGGTGGTTTCCTATTTGCTTTAGCTTTGGGTCATGGTGGCCACATAATGATACTCTGTGGGCCTCAAGTCATTTCCAAACAATACATCTGCAGAGACTCCAGTCAGGTTAATAGGATGCATTGTTACAGGCGCCAACTAATACAATGTCAACCCTCGACTTCAGTGGAGGGACTTGTCAGATTTGGGCATTGTCTGTAAAGCCCTCAACAGACTTGCCATCCACTATAATAGACTTGCCAAGGCAACTTTGGTAGGCCCCTGATAGTAATTGGAAAGGTGATGCAAATTACCTCCTCATCACCTCTATATCCTTTGGACCGGGGCAGAGAAGCCTCATAACCAGTTTCTTCCCTAGGGCTATGCCCAGAGCCCTGCATTGACTCATTGTTCCTTATCCAAGAGGTGCAGCTCTGCCATAATGGCATTCTGGATCCCCTGGTGTGGATCAGCTCTCTTGGTGTGCTAATTACGAGCTCATCATACTGGGCCATTTTTACCACTGCTTTGCTTTTCACCTTGATAGCACCGATCCCACTGATGAAACCAGTTTGTCAAGAGGAGGTACCAGCTGGACCAACCACTTTAGTTCTCTCCTTTATGGGTTTGCATATATTGATACTAAGAATTCCATGGAAGGAAGCCTGCATCACGACCTGAGAAAGATAGCAGTTAATAAGTGAATCTGTCCCAAGCACTGGAAAGGAAATGCTTTTAAGACATCATGTTTCTTCAATATGTCTCAAGCAGACAGCAATAAATAGAGAAGAAGTATCAGATATCCACTAGTTAGGACAGTGTTCAGCTCTTATTGCTCTGCACTCATGAGCCAAATAGCACTTTAATACATGCAGAAAACCGAAGTTCACTTTGAAACTGTCACCACAGGACCTCACCACAGGATTTTACCTATCAAGGCTTTCATCACAAAAACCCTATAACACTATGAGTTCAAGACTCTGATTTAGCCAACTGGGCATGTTCTTTGTGTCAATCACTGTCTGATGTGAGTGTTAATAAATGAACTGAGATGAGAGACCTAGATAGGTACAAAGATCTGGAAAATAAGTTTTGTCTGAAAATAGCAACATTCAAGGTCAGTTATCTAACACTATTTTTATAACAGCTTATTGCAAATATATCTCTTATAGGTAAAGTGTTAATGTCTAGAAAAAATTTGAAAAACCCATCAACAGGACAGAGATGGACAGACCAACATGAAGAAAAAAGTACATATTTAAAGAAACTAGCTAGTCCAATAAGAAAGTCACTAAGTAACTGAGTACAAAATATTCCAGGCAGTACTAGTTTAAATCCTAACTTTTATTAAAGTATTTTAAAAAATATAAAAATTTAAAAAATTATATATAAACTTATAAAGTTAAAAAAATCACCATTTACACACTTCTTTTTTGAATAATACTGGGAGAAATATTATCTTATTGACACAGATGCGGTAAAATATGGTCAGCATTGTGTTTTTTCAGTTATTACAACATGTTGGGTTCAAAGGGGACACATCAAATACTAAGAACATATGGCACAGAAATGTCGATGTGCAGCCGATCTTAGTCTATCTATGAATGATTCAACCCACAGAGATCAGAAAAATGTGCATTAAGGGCTTATTACTTTGAGTGAAAGACTTGAAATAGAGTGTGGGCAAATAGCAAACTTTAACTTTTTTATGAAAAGAAAATACAACTAATAGGAAGCAGATAAGTGTTCCAAAACCCTCAGAGGTCAGAAAAGTGAGCATTAGGATAAGTGTTCGAAAACCCACAGAGATCAGAAAAGTGAGCATTAAGATAAGTGTTCGAAAACCCACAGAGATCCACAGAGATCAGAAAAGAGAGCATTAAGGTAAGTGTTCCAAAACCCAGAGATCAAAAAAGAGAGCATTAAGGTAAGTGTTTCAAAACCCACAGAGATCAGAAAAGAGAGCATTAAGATAAGTGTTCCAAAGCCCACAGAGATCAGAAAAGAGAGCATTAAGATAAGTGTTCCAAAACCCACAGAGATCCACAGAGATCAGATAAGTAAGCATTAAGATAATCATTTGAAAACCCACAGAGATCCACAGAGATAGAGAGAAATGTACTTCTAATATCCACTGTATTAAATAAATCCATGTTCTGAGCTGATCATATAAACAGCATAGTTTATTTAAAGTATATTGATACCAAAACACATAACTGATGCCTTTTAAACTGTGAACTCTTAAACACAGAGACCATACTTTATTCTTTTATTCTCTACAGAGATATGTTGATTGTGAGAGGCAGACAGCCCCAAAAAACTTGAGATAGACAATTGATCCTCTGTGTTTCCTTTGGAATTTGTCAGAGGGGTATTTGTTTTTGTTTTTAATTTGTTTTAACGTTTTTTATTTCATTGCTGTCATATGGGAAAATGTATTAAAGTTTGTGAACCACTCTAATAGACCCCTTCTCAGGGGAAATATACTACTTTCTAAGGTATTTTTACATATGTTGGGGATCCTGTAGATAGATTATTGGGAGTAGCTGGTAATGAACCAGAAGTCTTGGTACATATTGATACCAATGGAAAAGTTAGTGCAAGATGGGGTGTCCTAAATAATGATTTTAGAGAATTCTGTAATAAGCTTAAGGCAAGGACCTCTAAGGTGGTATGTTCCAAAATACTACCTGTATCATATGCTAGCCAAGGGAGACAGAAGGAGCATAGGGAGGTTAATGCATGGGCTAAAAAAATGGTGCATTAAGGAGGGATTTGGGTTTTTAGAGCACTGGGCTGACTTCTCACTTCGGGGATGGATTGCACCTTAATGAGGAGGGAGCTTGTGTGCTAAGGGGTAAAATGGTATAAAGGCTAGAGGAGGTAGAGGAAGGAACTAGATAAAAGTAATGGGTTAGAACGTGTACAGTGGGTAAATAATGAATCAACTAGTCATGGGGGAGGAGATGGGGGAGGGTTAGTATAGTCAATCGGGAGGTATTACTAAGTAACTCAAGTACAGAGGCAGTCACACAACATAAAGTGTATACTTGCTAATGCCAGAAGCTTGCCCAGAAAAATGGGTGAGTTATAATTATTAGCAGTTAATGAGAAAAGTGATTCAATAGGCAATACTGAAACATAGTGGGATGACTTTCATGATTGGACTGTTAATCTGGATTGTTATAACCTGTTTAGGAAAAATAGGGACAATGGTAAAAGAGGAGGAGAGATGTGCCTCTTTAGTTAGAGAAGATATTTATGCTGAAACTTGCGATAGTGTTGAGTTAAGTAGCGGAGCATCAAATTCCAAAAGAATATTGTTTGGAGTTTGCTATAAACCCCCAAATATAATTGAAACTGAGTAATGGGAGGAAGGCCAGGAAGGAAGCTATAGGAACATTACAATGTTAAACAGGCCATCTGATAATTAGTGACCAGGAAAAAGCAGGTGAGCAAAATAGGTTATTTTCTTCTGTATATACAAGGGAGGTACCAGTGGTTGGGACACTGCAACATAATGGGGCTACACTACCTTCACCAAATAATTGGTTATTGCAGGAAGAAATCCAAAAGAGGTTAGAAAAAATAAATGCTAATAAAGCCCCGGGTCCTGATGGAATACATCCATGGGTACCAAGGGAGCTGAGTTCTGTAATAGCCAAACCATTACATCTAATTTTTCAAGATTCACTCAACACAGGGTTGATACCAGAAGACTGTAGAAAACCAGAGGTGATACCTATATTTAAGAAAGGAAATGCAGGGAATTTTAGATTAGTAAGCCTCACTTCTGTAATGGGTAAGCTTTTAGAAGGGTAAATAAAGGATAATACACAAGAATATGTCTGTGTAAACAAGATTATAAGTAGGAGTCAACAGGATTTATGAGAGATAAGTCATGTCAAACAAATCGAATTATTTTCTATGATGAGGTTAGTAGGAACTTGGATCAAGGCATATCAGTGGATGTAGTATTTTTGGATTTTGCAAAGACTTTTGAAACAGTGCCACATGGAAGACTATTGTGCAAACTAAGTGATGCAGGAATGGCAGTAAATTTGTGCTCATGGATTTAGAGACAGGAAGCAAAATGTTGTGGTAAATGGAAAACACACAGATTGGACTGATGTGGTAAGTGGGGTTCCTCAGTGTTCAGTATTAGGTCCTCTCCTTTTTAACTTAGAAGAAGGACTGGAAAGTATTATCTCCATTTTTGATGATGACACTAAGTTGTGCAAGGTAATTAAATCAGAAAACAATGTACTTTCCAAAGGGATTTGCATAAATGTGAGAAATGGGCAACTAAATAGCACATGAGATTTACTAGGAATAAATGTAAAGTTCTGCATTTGGGAAGGAAAAATAACCAAGCAATTTATAATTTTAATGGAGCAAATGTAGGGGTATCAGATATTGAAAGGGATTTTGGAGGACTTGAGGACAACCACCTAGGTAAAAGTGCTCAATGCCAAGCGGCAGCTGCAAAGTCTAGTAACATTTTAGAAAAATAAGGGGAATGGAGGGGCTAAGTTATGAAGAATGACTTACCAAATTAATCATATTTTCTCTACAAAAAGAGCATTTAAGAAGGTATATGATTACCTTAATATATAAATATATCCAAGGACAATATAAGTCTTTATCAAGTGAACTTTTTTGTTCCAAGAAGTTTTCAACTGACAAGAGATGTTTGTAAAACTCAACAGCAGCCAATATACTGGAAATGGTCAGTCTACATCCCAATCCCCAAATAAAGTACGTGCCAAAGACTGCTTCACTTATCAAACAACAGCACTTATTTCTCATGCTAGGTAATTCTTGAAGAGATGGGAGCACCAGACCCTCTCATCCACCCTCCTGAGAAATCTGTATGTTAACCAAGAAGCCACGGTCAGATCCGAACATGAGACACTAGAATGGTTCAAGATTAGAAAAGGTGTGTGACAAGGTTGTATATTGTCACCTTATTTATTCAACTTACATGCAGAATACTTCATGCATAAGGCCAGGCTGCACTAATAATAAACAAAATTAAAATTGCTAGGAGGAATATTAACAACCTCACATGCAGATGATACTACTCTCATGGCTGAAAGTGAGGAAGAACTATAGGATTTATTAATGAGGGTAAAATAAATGAGTGCAAAAACTGGCCTGCTGCTCAATGTTAAAAACATCATTGAAAATGACAATCTCAATTCCTGGAAAACAGATGGGGAAGAAGCGGAGGCAGTGACAGATTTTTCATCTCTGCAGATGGTGAGTGGAGCAAATAAAAGACATTTGCTTCTGGAGAGGAAACCTATGGCAAGTCTAGACAAACTAAAGTAAAGATATTACATTATCAACATAGGTCCACATAGTTTGAACTATGATACTCCCAGTAGTAACATACGGATTTGAGAGCTGGACAATATAGAAGTCTGAACAGTGTAGAACTGAAGCCTTTGAATTGTGGTGCTGGAGAAAACTGATTAGAGTCCCTTGGATGTCAAGAAGATCCAATCAATCAATACTGCAGGAAATCAAGCCAAACTGTTCCCTGGAAGGTATGATCATGAGGCTAAAGCTCACATATTTGGCATTATCATGAGAAGACAGGTTTTCTTCTGAAGACTCTAATGGCTGGGAGAGATTGAAGGCACACAAAGAAAGGGACAGCTGAGGTGGAGAGGGATAGATGAGATAATTGAAGCAACAAACATATGCTTAATGAAGCCTGGAGGGGCAATAGCTGACAGATATGACTGGTGTACTGCAGCACATAGGGTCACGAAGAGCCTGACATGACTGAACAACTAAACAACAACAATTAGCACTTTAAATTAAAGTTACTCTATAATCAATGTTTTTGTTTTTTTCTGTAATAAGCACAATAATCCAGGGGAGCTAATATAGTGAATATGTCTGAGACAGTCATTGTTACAGGGGCTTATCCAGTGACACAATTGACATTTTTACCATTCAGTTCACCGAACTGAGGAAGTCAGTTCTGCACCAGCTCAGCCAATGACACACAGCCTCATACCATTCACCTAAGCAGATGCAGTGATCATCTGACATATCTCCCAGGTCCATTCACATGAGTTTCTTTTTCCTCCATACCTAGAGCCTAACACACCAACACTCTTCTGCCTCTGAGCTCATATAACATGCCCTCCCACCTACCCTGTCCACACCCACCCGCCTGTGATTTGTGTTACTTTATAGTGCAGGTTTCTGCACTATCACCTCCATTTTTCACAGCTGATGCACCCACAGACTGGGTCATTAATTAAACCTCTACTCTCTATTCAATTACCAGGAAAGCACTTGTTTCTCTTTCAATTCCTTCACCATGTCAATCAAGTGCTCTAAGTTATGTCACTGTGGAAAATCGGCTACAGAACCTTTTTTCCCCCAACTTCCACACTAATGTAAATCTTTCACTCCCCCACATTAGGGCATTCAGTACACAGCCTGCCTTCAATGCAGCAGATTTTTGTAGGGAGGAGCCCAACCAATGTATGTGAGATGGCCCTAGGAGCCGACAGGAAATGCGAACTTCACAAATATTATAATGAGTTGGAAGTGCAGGAACAACTGCCATAACTGTTTTTATTTATTAACTCGTGACTTGCCCGTCAAAAATGGTGGGGCAAAAAAATTTGAAGTCATGGCAATGCTGTTTGCTACACAATGTAAACCTTTTGCTCCTCTGAGGACCTTTGGCGCTCATTGTGAGCCTCTCCTCTCGTGTACTTTTGCTCCTCTGAGGATCTTTGGCGATCATTGTGAGCTTCTCTCCTCGTGTCCTTCAATCGGCAGTGTAAAATATGCTTTTTAGCGTTTTTTTATTTTTTTATTTAGATTTGTAATGTTAACAGTTGCAAATTAATGTTTTTAAAAAGGCGGCGATTGTCAATGTGTTACGCGGCTCACAAGAATTTTCCGTCCTTTCTAACAGTGTATTTTGTACCTTGTACGCTCCTGAGTAAAAGTGGTATGCAGCTGGCGGTGTTTTGCGCGGTTCGGGTTGTGTAGCTTTGTTTTCATTTTTTTTTGTCCGCCATTTTTTTTTTTTTGCTTAGCTGATTTTTGAGTGCCAAAACTCGGCAAATCAGCTTAAATTCCTGTGCTGTGTGTGAGGTTTTTTTTGTTGTGTTTTTCAATTTGCGCGGTTCGGCCATTAACTTTGTATTTTTCCGACCTCATCATTTTATTTTCTAAGTTCCAAGCCTTGCAAATTTTCATAGTCCCTCGTTCCTCAACTGCTTGCAGCCTAAGGCAATCCCGCATTTCCTAGCTGCTTGGTGGCTAACAGCCTTATTAAATTACGATTCGGCCAATTGAAAAGGGCTCTATATAAGCACAGAGCATGTTTTTTTAACAGAAGTTTTTAGTTCATGAAGACCTTGCTATGTGCTTATATAGAGCTCTATTCAATTGGCCAAATCGCAATTTAATCCGACTTTAAGTCTTGCGTACTTCAATGCCTGAACTGCTCGCCTCGCATTACTGCCTAAGTCCCATGTTTTTCGAAGGCTCAATGGCTCGCCTTGCTTTGTGAGACTTGCAGGAGCACCTTTGGTGCTCAATTCTGCCGAAGTTCCGCTTGTTTCAATGCCTCAACTGCTCGCTTTGCGAAGGCTCTGAGTTTCAATGCCTCAACTGCTTGCCTCGCTATTCAAGGCTCACAGCCAATGAGTGCCTTCGATGCTCATCGGCTAAGTGCTCCAAGCTTGGAAGACTTCTGTGCTTCAACGGCTCGCTATGCAGGCCTCGCAAACGTGATGACGAATCTCAGTTTGACAATTATAATATGTGATATATTTGATATTAAAAAGATGCAACAATTGTATTAATAGCTTCTATAAATAAACGTGTTTAATTTGTGTTAGAATATGATATATTTATAGGCAATGCATTAGCGTGTTTGTTCCTAGGCAATGTGTTTTTGTGATGTGTATTAACCCCATGAGTACTGGGTTGTGTGTTCCCTGTGATTTTGTATCATAAAACTAACATATCATATATTTTTATTACACATATGTTGATATTGGATTGTTAAGTGGCAAATAATATTTACATTTCATAATTTTCTTGTGCTTTTTTTGCTATACTGTTACTGTAAATGCTTCTGGGGCACTCAGCAAGTGCTTGAAAACAAGTTGTGAGTGGTCCTTGGCACTCGTAAATCTTTCTTCTGATTTATGCAGTTACCGCGTGCCCTTGTTTGCAAGTGATCCATAAAGTATTATTAGCATAGGCTATTGGGGGAAAAGTCTCTTTTTAAAGAGTAGCTTTTAATTTAATATCAGGTCAAAAATCGATGGAAAAGAGTATTTTCAAAGTTACTGCTTACAGCTGTCACTTGTAGCAGTTCTCTCACAATTTTTGGGGGATGGCTGATTAACATAGATAGGTAGGATTTTCTATGCTTGTATCTGCAAAGTGAGACCCACAATGGCTGTGAGCTTGATGTGTTGTGGATTTACGGTGCTATTAAATTAGAACAGGCTGAGAGTTACAGGCTTGAGAGCCAAACCCCTAAACCATTTTTCGCCCGTCAGATGTGCGACTGTGAACGGGATCAATTAGTCAAACTCGTAGTTACGAGTTGGGATGGAGCCAATGGCAAAAGAGATTGTCAGAATTACATCACTGAAAATAGAGGTGGGATTTTCAAAGTGTTACTGGGTTCAATTACGAGTTAAGATCGGACCCACATTCCAGATATGATGCAATATTCATAAAGCCGTAAATATGATATTCTATTACGTGCAAGTTAAAGTATATGTATTAACACATTGATGGCCGGGACCGATATAACACGGAAATTAAACATGAAATAAAATATTTTACGGAGCCGATTTGCGGGCATGAGAATGTCAGCTGACAAAAGAAAATATATCCATATAAAAGATAAAAATGGAAAGATGTAATTTCTACAAATATTGTCCCTATTGTCAAGTTTAGCTATTCCACAGAACATATAGAAAAAATATGGTCTTTTGGGTGCAATGAGGAGGAGGTTGATTTAAACATGTGAAGAGCATAAAATAAGAATAAGTAGTTGGTGTAAGAAAACAGGTTGGAAAAGGAATATGGAAAATAATAGTCGTGGAAGAGAATGAGAATAAATTAGGTGAGGAAGTGAAGAAGAATCAAAGGAATGTAAAAAAGAGGCGTAGGAGGAAGTGTTCTCAGGCCAGGAAATGTAATCTTCCACTAAACATGGTGTACACATTTACCCACAATACACTGGTTATTGGGTTATTGGGTGTATGCATATGTCCACAGGTCATCCCATTGTGTGTCCAATGTGAGCTACGTGCATATATGTAATTAAACTTTATAATAGTGATGAGCCAAAGATTACAAGCTCTGTGCTTGAGTATCTTTTATTTTTACGAATGAAATGTTTGCCCTTAAAGTGCCAGAAGGAAATAGTTTCTATCTGTTTTGGAATACGAATTATGACCCTGCGAATCACTTTTACTACTGATCCATTTTTATTTTCTGCATTATTCATTAGTAAAGCTTTACCTTAAAGTGACTCTATAATGACCAATGTACGGAGCAGAAAACAATTATTTCTAGGTTTTTTGTACTCATCTCACACTCTGGTTCCCTTTATAATGATAATTCTGTTAATGGGATTGATAAAACTGTAAGTTTGGTTCATAACTGATAAAAAATATGTTGAAAAATAAAAAAGCAAAATATATATTAAAATGTAGGCAAGGTAGGGACATCTTGACTCTCCCAGGGCACTCAGTGATTGCATAGGCAGGAGCTACATCTGTTCAGGTCATTGAACAATCAAGTAATAATAAATCAAACAATCAATCAATATTTTGAAGAAATAAAGTATAAAAAACGGAGTTATTCAGATTATTTCACAGTCAGCTATTTATTATATATTTAGTTTAGGGATATTGTGTTGCAAATAATGTATTAGAGCAGGGGTGTCCAAACTCGGTCCTGGAGGGGCGCACTCAGGCCTGGGTTTGAACATATCCTTTCTGTGCACAGGTGAGTCAATCAGGATGACTGAAGAAGTGATTGACTTACCTGCGCACAGCAGGGATATCATCAAATCCAGGCATGTGTGTGGCCCTCCAGGACCGAGTTTGGACACCCCTGTATTAGAGTTTAACAAAAGTCCCATTGCCAAGACTACACACAAGACACATTAGTTACTACAATACAGTGTCACATTACCTTCACTTTGGTGCCTCACTTACATGAAGTTCTGATAGTTCTGCCTTACTTTTCTCTTTCCCAAGATGAGAACAACATATTGCACGGGAGAAAAGGCAAAAATCAGCACAAGCATCCCCAAGAAGTCCATATTCAGTAGATGCAGATTGGTGAATGTGATCATAACCCCCCTACCTTTATTATTAAAACTGGACCAGATACTGTAAGTCCAGAAACACCGAAGAACTGACCTACTTTGTAACACACCAGTAAAGTGTTAGACATAATATTCACTATTACATGACATGGTGACAGACATCCGTCTCTACACTTAGAATAAAATCATGTTTAACATTACATAAAATTCAAAGCAACTTATATCATTTACATTAACAATTACAATCTGTAGACCTCCATGTTACAGGTTATGAACTGAATGCTTAAAGGGACACTGTAACACAGGCTACTTTACACCATATTGTAATAAATGTGCATAGATATAAAAAAAACTTTTGGTGCAAATTATTTATAGATTTATATATTTGTTTTTCTAATAGCTTTTCCACCAGTGATCCATTTTGCCACCATGTTGTAGGAGACAACAGAGACACAATACTGATGAGATCACGGCAGCTATTGCACTGAGCAATGTGATTGGACGACTACCAGCCATGATTTGACAACATCTTGTTTGGGCGTGGGGTCTGTGTCCTAAGAATGAGAGAGATCGGTAGAGGGAAGCTCCAAAAGAGCTCCAAATATGGAAACTTTTCATGGCAGCATAGAATGTGTATTTTATTTAAGCAGAGAAAATAATTTTATTGGTGTCAGAAAGGAATTTATTCTTCTCAAATGAGTAAAATGTCGGTGCTATGATGGGTGGTTTACATCTCTCTGGATCTAATCACATAAAACATTCATTAGAGGAGTCGTGAAAATACTTATACTTGATGGATTTGAGACTTTTTGAACTTCAGCTACTATGTACTATAAAAATGTATCATGATTTGAAGTTGGAATATTTAGGGATGGATAAGATGAGTCTTCCAGCTAAAATGGTAGAGTATGAATTAATCCAATCAGGTATACTAAGACTAAATTAAGCCAATATTTTAGGTGTATACAGTGTTGGCTGAACTGTCATTTTAGACACACGTCTAGTAGCCCCCTGGTTCTTTTGGATGGTGAGTTCCTCAATAGTGATGTCGCGAACATAAAATTTTCAGTTCGCAAACCGCAGACGCAAATTTCATCAAATGTTCGCGAACGGGTGAACCGACATAGACTTCAATGGGCAGGCAAATTTCAAAACCCACAGGGACTCTTTCTGGCCACAATAGTGATGGGAAAGTTGTTTCAAGGGGACTAACACCTGGACTGTGGCATGCCGGAGGGGGATCCATGGCAAAACTCCCATGGAAAATTACATAGTTGATGCAGAGTCTGGTTTTAAGCCATAAAGGGCATAAATCACCTAACATTGCTAAATTGTTTGGAATAACATGCTTTAAAAAATCAGGTATGATGTTGCATCAATCAGGTAGTGTAAGGGTTACACCCGCTTCACAGTAACAGACCAATCTCCCCGTTTAATGCACCGCAAACAACCGCAAACAGTCCCTTTGCACAACCGCAAACTCCCCATTTGCACAAGGTTGGATACCAAGCTAGACATGTCCCGTTCCTTGTCCTCACTGATGTCATTGAAGGTCTCTTCCTCCACCCAGCCACCAAGGGTCCCCAAAAGGTGACAACAAGCCCCCTGGGACGCCTGCTGTGTTTGGTCTTCCACCTCCTCAAAGCCAACTTCCTCCTCTGACTCCTCTTCTTCAGACTCCTCTCTCTGCGTTGCCTCTGTCTGCATTATTATAAGGTGTGTACTGTTAAGTAGTACTATTCCTATCGGTTTAATCTTTGTTACGTCCACTATTAGGGGACGTGTATATGGCATTGATTTTTGGAACAGGGAGATGGAAAAAGATGCTTAATCGGACCTCCTACTTCGAATTTGGGGCACTGCACGTGCAATGTAATGTGCCACCAGATAGGAGTGGTGTGTTCAGTTGTACTATTTATTCCTATAAGTTTAATACCTGTTACCTATCAGGGGACCTGTATATGGCATGGATTTTTGGAACAGGGAGATGAAAAAAGATGCTTGGTCGGACCCCCTACTTCGATTTTGGGGCACTGCACGTGCAATCTAAGGTGCCACCAGATAGGAGTGGTGTGTTCAGTTGTACTATTTATTCCTATCAGTTTGATACCTGTTAAGTCACCTATCAGGGGACGTGTATATGGCATGGATTTTTGGAAGCGGGAGATGGAAAAAGATGCTTGGTCGGTCCTCCCACTTCAAATTTGGGGCACTGCGCTTGCAGTCTAAGGTGCCACCAGATAGGAGTGGTGTGTTCAGTTTTTAATATTTATTCCTATCGGATTTAATAAAGCCAATAAACCTGGCCCGTTACTAGCCAGTAAACTACAAACCAAAACAACACAAAATAGGATACTTCAAATTAAGACCTCGAAGGGAGAAAAAACAACAAACCCAAATAAGATCCAGAAGATTTTTACAAAACTTTACAATACCCTTTATACGGCAACAAAACACATCTACCCAAAATGAGGGGATTTCTTAATTCCTCTGGTCTCCCCTTAATAGAAGAACATGACTTTAAATGCCAAAGTGACCCTAGAGGAAGTGAGAAAAGCAGTCCAGAACCTCAAACCTGGTAAGTCACCAGGCCCAGATGGGTACACCAATTTATATTATAAAAAATTTATAGACATATTAGGCCCACACTTGGTCACTCTAGCAGAGTTCTAGAAGGCAAGCAAACACCAGCAGAGCTGAACAGGGCAGATATCGCTCTATTCCCTAAATAGGGTCAAGATGCCCTAGAACCAAAAAACTACAGGCAAATATCATTACTAAACTGTGATACAAAGATCCTGTCAAAAATAATAGCGGAGAGAATGTCATCCTTCTTGCCTAAGTTAATACATAATGACCTAGTAGGCTTTGTCTCCCACAGACAAGCAGGAGACAACATTATAAAAGTCATGAACCTACTGTACGACACCAAAGCCTCTAAAATTCAAGCCTGTCTTATGGCCTTTGACATTGAAAAGGCGTTTGATTCCCTGGAGTGGACTTACCTATACGCCACGCTTGAAAAATTTGGTATTAAAGGCCATTTCATAAATCTCATACACTTATTATACAAATCATCCAGGGCAAGGTTACAGATTCCGGGAGATGAGAGATCCTTAATTAAAATAGAAAGAGGAACAAGACAGGGGTGCCCCCTTTCTCCCCTTCTATTCGCAATAGCAATAGAACCCCTGGCTCAGACAATTAGGGCCAACGCTGGGATCACAGGCATAAAAATAGGCCATCACCATTTGATAACGTGCCTATTTGCAGACGACCTGCTGTGTATGCTCTCAAACCCTACCCAATCGGTCCCAGAGTTGATTCGAACTATGGAGGAGTTTGGTCAGTTTTCTGGCCTTAAACTGAACATAGAGAAGACAGAAGCACTAGCGATTGACTTAACAGCAGTAGAGAAGTAGGGTCTCCAAGAGAAGTTTAATATTAAGTGGGATAAGAACCACATAAACTACCTGGGAATCCGACTAACCCCTAAGCTAGAGGACTTGTACAAAGCCAACCACTCCAAACTTTATAAAACAATAATTAATGACCTGAGTAAATGGACAAAGTATAGGTTATCATGGCTAGGGAGAATAAATACAATAAAAATGAATGTCCTTCCTAGGTTGCTCTCCATATTTCGAACACTCTCGATCCCGATTAAATAAAAAGAATTGGAACCACTCTCCCTCACAGGCTTCACAAAGAAAATGATGTACCTTCATGAGTCAGAGGGGAGACTATCATGTCCAAACTTAAAATATTACCACAAGGCAGCTCAGTTATCTTTCCTCCCAATAGCACATTCTATAGGGCATCAACCGGCCTGGGTGTATTTAAAAAAACACACTTTAAGGCCCTTAACCTGGGACAAGGTGGCTTGGCTATCAGAATTGCCTCAGAGCCTTAAAAACTCTCCAAACCCCCTAATCACACACTCACTATCATACTGGAAATGGGCCAAGAAACACACGGGTTTGTTCCCTGGATCCACCCAAATGACCCCAATTCTTAACCACCCACAGGCCCGAAACACATGAGCACAACATCACAAAACTGGTGGAGGTCAAGGAAACTAGATAGACTGGGAGACTGGTTAGTAAAGGGCCAGATGCTCACCTATGAGGAACTGAGGGACAAGCATGAGCTACCGCTGTCAGAACATTACAATTACTGTAGGCTGAGGCATTTCACACACTCCCTGACCCAGAAACAGGGGACACCGGTCTAAAATTTGTAAAGATAAACCTCTATCAAGGGTGATCATTGGGTCACTTTACAAATATAAAACATTTGTTACTGGTTGAAGCGACACTGGGGGAAGGACCGGAGTGGGGGAGCCCTGGAGACCCTTAAGAAGCAACTGGCGGCAAAATCATCCCAGGAAAGGAGAGGTCGCTTACTGACCCTGCCCTAGGGTAACCCAAGGGTGATTGCCCAGGTTAGATATTGTAAATAATAAGCTAATACTGCTGGAGGGATGATAACTAATAGGACTTTGGTGTTCCCTGCAGATATACTCTTTACTATTGTCTGTTTTACCATGTTTTAGGTATCTCTTAAATTGCAATCACAGTAAAAAATAAGAAAAATTATTAACCTAAAAAGTAAAAATAAGAAGGACTAGCAAGCTAACTTTCACAAAATGTCTCTATTGAAAATATGTATTTTTGCACAACTGTTATGCAAGACTGTTCTAAAATGCTTTATTTTTCATTACATGCTGTACACCATCTGACAATAAAATAATTTAAATGCAAAAATTAGGTATTGTTGCAGCGACCAGAAAAATTTATGTTAGTTTGCCAGGCAGAAAGTGCCCTAAAACATTGCGTCTTAAACCCTAGTTGGTGGCGGATAAGTCACGCAAGTCATCCGGCATTCAGGGATAAAATACAGCAGCGTGTGGACCATTATTAGCTCAAGGCAGCTCATCTATCAGGCCTTTTTTAATCGAATGTATCGCCCACTGTCAGTCCCTTCGGATCCATCCCTCATTCATCTTAATAAAGGTGAGGTAATCTAGACTTTTTTGACCTAGGCGACTTCTCTTCTCAGTGACAAAACTTCCTGCCGCACTGAAGGTCCTTTCTGACAGGACACTTGAAGCGGGGCAGGACAGAAGTTCTATGACAAATTGGGAGAGCTCAGGCCACTGGGCAAGCGTGCACACCCAGTAGTCAAGGGGTTCATCGCTCCTCATAGTGTCGATATCTACAGTTAAGGCGAGGTAGTCTGTTACCTGACGGTCGAGTCGTTCTCTGAGGGTGGACCCCGAAGGGCTGTGGAGATGCATAGGACTTAAAAAGCTCTGCATGTCCTCCATCAACAACACGTCTGTAAAGCATCCTCTCCTTGACGCCGTGGTCGTGGGAGGAGGAGGATTATGTTCACCTCTCCCGCTGTTAGATTGCACTTGTGCTGTGACATCACCCTTAAACGCTGCAAAAAGCATACTTTTTGAATTATTTTGGAAGTGCTGCATCCTTATCGACTTGTGGTAATTCGGTAACATTTCAGGCACTTTCTGCTTATACCGGGGGTCTAGTAGCCTGGACACAAAGTACAGTTCGTTTTCCTTCATCCTTTTTATACGAGGGTCCCTCAACAGGCACGACAGCATGAAAGACCCCATTTGCACAAGGATGGATGCCGAGCTAGTCATGTCCAACACCATGCGTACCAGATAGGTGACAACGAGCACCCTGGGATGCCTGTTGTGGTTGGTCTTCCTCCTCCTCCTCAAAGCTACATTCCTCCTCTGACTCCTCTTCCTTCACAATCCTCTTCCAGCATTGCCGCAGGTCCAGCAAGCGATGCTGATAAGGCTGTTTCTGGTGGTGATGGTGACCACAACTCTTCCTCTTCACGCTCATCTACGGCCTGATCTAGCACTCTTCGCAGGGCACGCTCCAGGAAGAAAACAAATGGTATGATGTCGCTGATGGTGCCCTCGGTGCGACTGACCAGGTTTGTCACCTCCTCAAAAGAATGCATAAGCCTACAGGCATTGCGCATGAGCGTCCAGTAACGTGGCAAAAAAATCCCAAGCTCCACAGAGGCTGTCCTACCACCCTTGTCATACAAAAACTCGTTAACGGCCTTTTCTTGTTGGAGCAGGTGGTCGAACATTAGGAGTGTTGAATTCCAACGTGTCGGGCTGTCTAAAATCAAGCGCCTCACTGGCATGTTGTTTCGCCGCTGGATATCTGTAAAGTGCGCCATGGCCATATAGGGACGCCAGAAATGGGCAAACACCTTCCTGGCCTGCTTCAGGACATCCTGTAAGCCTGGGTGCTTATGCACAAAGCGTTGTACAATCAGATTACACACATGTGCCATGCACGGCACATGTGTCAACTTGCCCAAATTCAATGCCGCCAACAAATTTTTTCCGTTGTCAGAAACCACTTTGCCGATCTCCAGTTGGTGCGGAGTCAGCCACTGATCCACCTGTGCGTTCAGGGCGGACAGGAGTGCTGGTCCGGTGTGACTCTCTGCTTTAAGGGAAGTCAACCCCAAGACGGCGTGATACTGCCGTATCCGGGATGTGGAATAGTACCTGTGGAGCTGGGGGTGTGCCGTTGATGTGAAGCAAGACATAGCAGCAGGAGAAGAGTACTAAGCCAAGGAGGTTATGGAAGAGGATGGAGTAGGAGGAGTAAAGCAGGTGGAAGCAGGCATGCCTGCAAGTCGTGGCGGTGTCACCAACTCCTCTGCAGAGCCATGCATTCCATGCTTGGCAGCCGTCACCAGGTTTACCCAATGCGCAGTGTAGGTGACATACCTGCCCTGACCATGCTTTGCAGACCAGGTATCAGTGGTCAGATGGACCTTGCCCCAACACTGTGTGCAGAGATGTCATTACTTCCTTTTGCACAATCGAGTACAGGTTGGGGATTGCCTTTTGTGCAAAGAAATTTCGTCCGGGTACCTTCCACTGCGGTGTCCCAATAGCTAAATATTTTTTACCTCCTCAGACTCCAACAGCTTGTATGGTAAAAGCTAAGAGTTCAGACAAGCCAGCTGTCAGTTGCCGGGCAAGGTGGTGACTTTGTGACTTTGGCTTCATATGCTCAAACATGTCCTTGACAGACACCTGACTTTGGGCAGATGAGCAGGGACTGCTCAGGGTGAGAAACAGAGTGGCGGATGGTTGAGAGGGGGCAAGCAGGGCAGCAGTGGTTGATGTGGGTGAAGATGCTGGACCAGGAGGAGGATGGCTGCTTTGACTTTGTGTGCTGCTTGTACTGATGTGTTGATCCCATAGGCGTTTGTGATGTGACATCATGTGCCTTCGCAAAGAAGTTGTACCTAGATGGGTGTTGGACTTCCCACGACTCAGTTTCTTTTCGCACAGGTTGCAAATGGCATGGCTGTTGTAACAGGCAGACACACCAAAAAATTGCCACACTGCTGAGCTCTGCAATGATGGCATTCTGGTGGTGGCAACAGCATGCGTTGACAGGCGTGCTGACTGGCTGACCCCGGGTGCCGATGCATGCTGTCTGACTGTGCCACTAGCTACTTGCGACCACCTCTCCCTGCTTCCAACTTGTCTCCTCCTCCTCTCTGTCTCCCCATCTGAACTTACCTCCTGTTCTTCTTCTCTTATAGCGGGCACCCACGTGACATCCACGGACGCATCGGCATCATCAACTGCTTCACTTGTATCTGACAACTCAACAAAGGAAGCAGCACCGGGTACAACATCATCATCATCATCAGACCGTATGTCCATGTGTGTAATGCTGCCTGACTGGGACATATCCCTGTTATCTACATCCTCTGGCACTAATGTTTGCGCATCACTCATTCCTTCCAACGGATGTGTAAATAACTCTGCTGATGGATCAAGTGAAGCGGCTGTGGTGCTAGTGTTGGTGGTGGCGGCAGGCGGGTGAGTGGTATCTGGAGAGGTGCCTGCAGCTAAGCTGAAGCAGGATGGTGCATCTAGGTTCCAAGTAGAAGCTGTAGAAGATTGGGTGTCCTGTGTTAGCCAGTCAACCATGCCCTCAGAATTTTTCAAGTTCAGGGTACGTGGCCTCTGAAAACTGGGCATTATTCTAGGGCCAAAGGGAATCACATCACCACACTCTGCCTGTCATTTTTTTTCTGATTAGTGGTACTATGCATGCAAGCTACTGTGACACCAGATAGGAGTGGCACTGTGCACTGGCAAAAGTTGGCACAGTATAGGCAATAGGCCTCACACACACCTGTAGGCAGGCAACTGATATTCAATCGATTACAGTAAAAAAAGTGTTGTTTTATTTCACTGATCACAATATAAGCTGTGAGCCTGACACAGGCAGGCAACTGAAATTAGATTAAAGGAAAAAAGGGTTGTTTTTTTCAACGTATGGTACAACAACTATGACTGGTGAAACAGAGCAGAATATTAGATGTGAGCCTGACACAGGCAGGCAACTGAAATTAGATTACAGGAAAAAAATGGTTGTTTTTAATGTATGGTACACCACCAGGTATGAGTAGTGAAAATAAGCTCAATATAAGCTGTTAGGTGTTAGCCTGTCACACATACACGCTGGCAGGCAGGCAGGCATATGCAATTAGATTACACAGAAAAAAATTATGACGTCGAAACGCGTCAGGCTCCTAGCAACGACGCTACGCACGTCATCACGTTAGACGTGCGCATGCGCGCTGCAAACCTGGCGGTCGAGTTCCTTTAGGAAGCGCGATATTGCTCCTATAACGGCCTAGTGTAAAGCCCCTTATACCACACTAATGACATAGGAATGACATAGCATGCCTGCAAGTATCAGATACTACTCATTATAACCCCTAGAAATGGGGCACAGCCTCAATCCTCTTTATACAGCTTTAGGTACCTGTTTGTACCATATTACAGTTAGATACCAACTAGTCTATATAGACACAGTTTGGATCACACGCTGGGTAACATATACTAGTTAAGGCAACCTTGTCTGCACTTTAGGCTGAACCTCTTTGCAAGTTTGACTTTTTTAGGTACAATCCTCTAGTACCTCATTTAAATGCAATAGATGTATCAGTAAGGCATTCAAGTATCCATACTTCAGGTCTATGCCAATATATTGCCTTTTCTAATGCATCCTCTGGACACTTGGAGGACATATATTTAGGCATAAGGGTGCTTTACAAGTATACTATTTAGGACACTATAGGGTTTGTATACCCTGATACTTATTTACAACTTCCATTGCTCGCCCGCCAGGTGTGAATAGTTATACCCACCTACTTAAGGATTAAATTTTGCACAATACCAGTGCCTTAGGGTATTCTACTATTCCTTACATTTGCCCTTTTTTACTCTCCTTACTAATGTTTTTACACTCACTGTTTTTAATATACGCCGCTGTCATCTATTTAATAAAATAAAATAATATCTCTTGTATATATTTATCCCACTTTTTTTGTATATGGTATATTAGGGTGGAAAACACCCAGGGAAATCCTAATCCTCACTTTTCTGTATTTGATAGAAAAAAATTATAAAATAAAATAAATGATGTTCTAGCCCTAAAAAGGGCTTTTTGGGTTGCTGTCCTTGCAGCAGATATCAGATGAGTCCTTCAGGTCTGTAGTGGAAGCTAAATACACCGCCTGGCTATCTATTTCCCTATTAAATCTCCAGCAGCTACACTATCTGTCCTCTTACAATGCAGCTTCAGAATGATTCTAAAATGTATGCTGTCCTTCAGATGAAAGGATCTGGAAGGGAGCCTATGCTGCTGATTGGCTGGAATGTGTCTGCTGACTGTGAGGTGCAGGGTCAAAGTTTCCTCAATGATAAATAATAGGGGGCGGACCGAAAAGCGCATGTGTCCGCCGTCCTCTGCGAGCTTGAAAGAGCCAAAATCGCCCGAATAGTCCGCGGGCGAACTGTCCGGGACATCTCTAATACTAACATTTTGAATTAATAGTTATCCATGATTGACAGAAGACTTTCTCTAAAAAACTATTTGGAACAATTACATGCTTTGTAACATTCTTTTTTTTTTTAAACTCTTGTTAAACTAAATTGGTATTGAATCCAGAAGAAGGCAAACAATAAAAAAAAAAAACTTGAAACTTGGCCAATTGTATCAAAGAGAGAAAACAATTAATTCCTTCCTGACCACATTAACTGGCGATTAGATTACTCACTGACTGAATACAATTCAATGTTCAATGTATTAACAAATGGTGAAACTTTTAACATTAACATTTAAACTTCAATTTTAAAAAAATGTGACTTAATTGTTTTGTGGGGCCAATCATGTAAAAAGGTAACTTCTAACACATTCCAATCTGTATAACCACTGTTTAGTGTTCTTTTTTTTTCATTTTTCTTTGTTCTTGTTGTACTTTGTGCAAATGGCACATAGAGTTTCCTAAGTGAAATAGTGGTCCCCTATTTAAAGAGTTCCAGTGAGATAACATTTTGTCCTGGAAGTAAAACCAATGTTTTTTTGCCATTGTATAGAGTTTCTTATTGAAATAGTGGTCCTCTAAAATCAGTCTGAGTAACATAAAATGTTGTTGTTGAAATTAAACCACGGTCCTCTCTATTTACAGCACCTCATACTACACAATATTTTTTGTAAAAACGCATCCATCTTCCAATAAATCCCCCTGAGTTGGGTTTTCTTCAACATGTACTTTAATTTCCTCTTGATTATTGCATTTTGAAAATGCAACATATAGTTGACCATGTTCAAACACAGGTTCCATCAAAAAAAATACCCACAGACTTAAAAGTTTATCCTTGGGATTTATTGATGGTAATGGCAAATGCCATGATAATGAGAAATTGTCTCATTTGAAGGACAAAAGGCAAACCATTCTCACTTGGAGCCAAATCAATTCTCGGTATAAGAACTGGTTCGCCTTTATGGGTACCGCTCATAATTTCTGCATGTATAAAATGATCCTTTAAATCCTTAATTAATCTGGTCCCATTACAAAGTCCTTTTTTGGGATTCATATTTCTCAGTAGCCTGATAATTGTCCCTTTTGTAAGTTGCAAAATATGTGGTGGCATTCCAGAGGGAGTTAAAGAATTAATAAATTCCATAGTAAAGTTTGCTTCACTATCTTTGTCATCAGCCAGAACAGAATCTGCACTGTATAAGTTTTTTGGGGGTGCATTGATTCATTTTAATATTTTGTTGTTTAGATTCAAGGCATTTATATTTTTGGATGTCAATATGACTTTGCATGCAATGTCTGAGTAATCCTCCTTATTGATGGTATTGCGGAAGATTGTCGAAATTAGTGGTTCTTTTGAAATCATTTCTGGTGGAATTTGTACAGCATCATCAGGTAAATTATTTATTTTTGGCTGTTTTCATTCTCCAATCTGAAAGAACCAATCATTGAATTGATTTTGGGCTTCATTTCTCATATTTACTTCTAATTTAAGGTGTGTAAATATTTTCCACAGCTTACTTCTTTTTATACACATTTCGACAATGTCAGTCCGATTGCCATGTGGCACCACAGGTAATGTTTGCCGATCAATACATTGCAGGGCATGACATGACATCATAGTTGCATCATCTATGATAATAATTTACTCTTGTGCAATTCTTTTGCTTGTAATGAATTCATTCTAATATCCGACACTGATGTTTCCAGAATGGGAACTGGCAGTTTAAGTCTCTTATGCACAGTTCTACCCCCTTCTAACAAAAATGCAGCAATTTAAGTGGTTGCAAATGGCAGTGCTATTTGACCCTTTGCTTGAATGCAACTCATCAACAAATTATATAGATACATTTTTCCTGATCCAACAGGGCCATCCATATAGAAATAACGCTCTTTGAGCATGTCATCTTATATTGCATTTGTGATGGTGTTAAACGCTTCCAATTGCAATGCATTTAAAGTTCCAATTTTTTCTTGAGTTTTTTGGTATTCAATGTCAGTGTCATACTCATCAAAGTTAATTTAATCTATAATTCCTGGATCAGGCAGATTAAAATTGACACAATTTAATCCATGACAAAGAAAGATTTCCTGTATTTCCATTAATGTTTTCAATTGTGCAATGGTCTCATTGTAACGTTTCAAGAAATCCTCACACATATGTAATTTAAATGTTTCCCGCAAAGTTAATGCATCAGGTACATTGCAAAATATGCAAATGAAAGGAAATTTTTCTCTCATTTGCTTTGGCATTTGACATAGTGCTGCTTCCTCAAGACATCTCTCCCATTCTGTATCATCTGCCAGAAAGTTTGAATTGAAACCAAGCAGTAAGCGTTGTTGCTCTATGTTCACTTTGTGCTAAAGCATTTCTTTCATTGCCTGCAGTGAAGCAAACAAATTGACTTTATGGCAAATGAACAGCTATTCGATACACAGCATGTGACCGATCATACATCTCAAATTTGAGAAGACGCCATATTGCTTCTGGAGCACTTACATAGCGAGTATCTAAATAAGATGAAAGTTCGTCATGTAAAATTGAATTGTCTTTTTCATTTTGTGCACCTTCCACAACAACAGTTGTTGCATCATATCCTATATATATATATATATATATATATATATATATATATATATATTTATAGACATATTTGATGGATTTGATAGAAGTGCAAGCTTCCACATTGATGTATGCATTGTACTTCTTCAGCAAATGTGGATTGTATGGAACCACATATCTATAATCGACTTTTTGGACACAGATAATAGCTGTTTGTTATTCTCTTCTTTTATACAAAGGGTATCCATCACAATTAACATACATTTGCATTTGAAATTGTTTTGGAAACTCTTTTATGCATTTTATATTTTTCATACATGGTGAATTTGGATTGATCTCTCCACATGGACCATCATTCTATGAGTTACAACCTCATAAAGTTTGGAATGTTTCTCTGCATGCGGCAGTTCACCAGTAATCACTGAATCTGCCGTATTCAATTTATCTTTTTCTTGCAAGATTAAAAGTATATGTGCATGTGGCAAGCCTCTTTTTTAAAATTCAATAGTATAAACAAAATCCACACATTTTCCAAATAAAACTGCTTTAGTTATATCATGAATGAATGAATTGAGTTTTATTTTGAATACTCTCGCCACCAAATCTGGTTGGTCAGAAGTAGTTTGTCCAAGCAGTACATTTTCTTTGATCTCTGGAAATTGAGCATTACATGTAAATGTAATGAATAAATCTGGTTTGCCAAATTTAGTGGCAAAATAGGGTCATTAGAGAATGTTTTTTGTTTACTTTTTCTTTTCTTTGAATCTCCAGCAGACTCATTTTGTGCCTTTTGAGCCATTTTTCTTTTATTTAGAAGTCTCGGTCGATCTTCTTCTCTTAAACGTAGAACTCTCAGGGGTCTGTGCATCACTCCATCTTTGCTTACTTTTCCTTGCCATTCTTCTTTTATATTCTTTCTTATCTTCTGCATTGTCTGCCATTGCAGACTGTTATTGGAAATAGAGGTGTAAGAGTCTGTCTGTGTCTCTGTCTGTCTGTGTCTTTGTCTGTCTGTGTCTCTGTCTGCCTGTATGTCTGTCTCACTTTCTCTGTCTCTCTCTCTTTCTATCTCTCCTTCTCTGTTTATGTCTCTCTCTCTGTCTCTGTGTCGGTGTGTGTGTGTCTCTGTGTGTGTGTCTCTGTGTGTGTGTGTGTGTGTGTGTCTGTCTGTCTCTCTCTATGTGTGTGTGTCTTTCTGTGTGTGTCTTTCTCTGTGTCTCTCTCTGTCTGTCTGTCTGTCTTTCTGTCTGTCTCTCTCTGTGTGTGTGTCTCTCTCTTTCTGTCTCTCTCTCTCTGTCTCTCTCTCTCTGTGTCTCTCTCTATCATGACTGCAAAACTATAAACAGGTAATCATGTGTTCCTAAAGAAGGGCAAATCAATAGAGCTATTAGCAAACTATAGATTGACATGACTAAACATCTGAAGTGTAATTCTCATTCATGTAAAGATAAATGTGTTTTCATATATGTATTTTTTTTAATGAATGACAACCTGTGAATAATGTTGATAAAAAAAACACTTAGAGACTTCTTAAGTTGCGATTTAAGGAATTGAAAAGTGCTCTATATAACCACATAACATATTTTGGTTATGTAAGTTTGTAGTTAGTTATCTTCTATCCAAAAGCAAGATCTTCAGTAAGTAAGTATTTGTGTTCCAAAATATGCTCTGTGGTTATATTGAGCTCTATTTCATAGGACAACTTGAAATTTAATAAGGCTGTTAATCCTGTTTTTATAAATAAAGTCATCAATAATGATACCTGTCAATTAGATGTGATATCAACTGAAATACTGTAGATGTCACTCTGTGTCTTCAGGGAGGTGCAGAGATGATGGATCTGTAAAATGACATATAAAGAGTTTTAAAATATGCATTTTAATTGGCATACATAGCAAACATAAATCGTAATCATAAATATATGTTAAAAGCATTTAAAATGTTAAAAAGTGACCTAATTTAATACATAAAATTAAATATTTAACTGATTCTAAGGTCCTATCCCTTTTAGACAATGAGCAGTAACATAATGATGAATTAATGAATGAAAGAATACACATGAATAAAAGAATGTAAAAGTGTTATCACTGCAAAATCTAAACCTGTAAACATGCTTTCGTAAAGAAGGGCAAACGGAAATATTTCTGAGCAAAGTATAGATTGGCGTAAAAGGCTTTTTTTTTGGTAGTACATAAATTAAGGAATTAATGAAAATATGATGCATAATTAATCAATAAATCAAGATATGATGTTAAATGTAATTAGTTAAAACATAAATAGCTAAGCATATATGTATTCCTTTTTTATTTTTTGCTTGTAATTATTGATTAATTTTTTAAATGAATGATTTAAATTAATTAAGCAATATCTGTCATCAGTGGGCTTACAAAAATACTTAATCCTATATTTTTAAAGAATGTCATCACAAAATTATATACCTGTGAAGTAGATGTTGTATAATGTGAAATGCTGAAGAGTCGCTCCTGTGTTTAGGCAGGAGACGTGAGAAATCTGTCAAAAGATGTAAAAATCATATTTCATTTTTTGTTTGAATAAATGTATGAATCATAGAAAGTACTTGTTGTCCTTGTCATACATGCATCTACTAAAAGAAATTAAAATCTTGAAAAATGATATACCTGTGAAGGTGATCTTATTGTAGATCAAATGCTGCAAACGCCCCTCATTGCAGTCAGGTGCCCAGATGATCAAACTGTAAAATAAAATAAAAAGCATTGTTAATGTTTGTATGATGTTTACCATACATGCAAAATATAAGTAAATGCACTATAAAATGTTATAAAGTGATCTAAATATTTAAGCGGTTTGAGGATCCTTTTCCTTTGAGACAATGAGCAGCAACAGATAAATATGATGACACTGTAAAATGTACCTATTTTGTGATGCATTTTAGCACATTTAATTTCTAAATCTTAAAAAAAAAAAAAAAAATTTAATAATTAATTATGAACATTATCAATTAAGCATTAACACATGAAAATAAATGCATTAATAATGAAAGGTGAAAACATAAATATAACAGCAATGTAATAATTAAGCAGCAACACTGAAATGTAAGTGCAGTGCAAAATGTACATATGTTTTCAGGTATTTTCCCCCCAAAATTTGTTTTATGAATGATCAATTAAGTAATTAATAAACATTAATAGTTGAGCAGCAACCAAGAAATGTAAGTCCACTGTGAAATATACATCTTATTTTATCCTTTTTGACTACATTTGTTATTATGACTAAATAATAATTAATTAATTAATGAACATTACTAATCTTAATGATTGATTAAGCAATTAATAAACATTAATAGTTGAACATCAACCCCAAAATGTAAGTCCAGTGTGAAATATACATATTTTCTTATCAATATTTTTATTAACTTTCCTATTATGACTAATTAATTAATAATTAACGAATGAAAATTAGTAATTAATCAATGACTAAATATATTATAAAAAGTTAATCAATAATGTAATCCTAAAGTAAAGGTAGTGACAATTGTATACAATTTTTATAAATAATTCATAATTTAAAAGTGAATGTCCATTAAAAAATAATGAATGAATTAATAAACATATTTGAAATGGTTAATGATTAATATCTTGATAAACTACAGGTATTGCAAAATGTAGTAAGACAATGTTTTTTATTAATTAATATTTGTTTAATTAATAATTAATTAATTAATTAATATTCTTTACCTATTTATAATAAATATCCAGCAATCAATATCCTGAAGAGCTAACAATCTCTTTGGATTTTCCGGCAGCAAAAAAAAATGTCCAGTCAGACTGCCATCACCTGAGGAGAACGTGTCAGCAGTGTGGCAAGTATGCCCAATATATAGGCTGCGTGCAGGAGACAGAACCATTAGTTTAGGCTGGAAAGTCGCCATTTCAGATAAGTTATTGTGTAGATTGTTGTAAAATGGCGGCGATATTGTATGTGTTAAGCGCATCGGAAGAATTTTCCATCTTTAGTAACAGTCCATTGTAGTACCTCGTACATGCCTTGTCAAACTGCTACGTGTCTGGCTATATTTTGCGAGGTTCACGGTCGTGTAGCCTTGTCTAACTTTTTTCGCCGCCCATTTTTTTCCTCGATTAGGCGATTTTTTTTGTGCCGAAAATCGTCTAAATCAACTTAAATCCGGCATGCTCCTTAAAGCCGCCACCTTCCACAAATGCGGCCCCTTGCTTCGCGAGGGTCCTCATTTACGGACCAAACGACGCAGTTCTTGTGAGCTCACTTCAGGTGCTCACAAAGCGTGACGACGATTCGTAGTTTGACAACTATTATATGTGACTAGCAACTTGCCCGTCAAAAAATGACGGTCAATAAAAGAAAGTGTTGAAATGCTGTTTGTCACACAATGTGAGTGTACTGTATGCCTCAAGAAACTAAATTAATCAAAAAGCAGAAATCTACATTACATAAAATAAGAAAAACTAAAATCACCAAAAATAAAAAATGTACATTACAGAATAAAAAACGAAACCTACGTCACAAAAAATAAAAAAGGAAAATTACAGAAAATAAAAAAATACATTTCAACCCCCCCCCCCCCCCCCACGACAAATTCTTTCAAAAAATTACACACCTGAAAAGGAAATACATATAATTAGTGATGTCGCGAACATCAAATTTTGGGTTCACAAACAGCGAACGCAAACTTTCCCAAATGTTCGCGAACGGGCGAACATCGGTGAACCGCCATAGACTTCAATGGGCAGGCGAATTTCAAAACCCACAGGGACTCTTTCTGGCCACAATAGTGATGGGAAAGTTGTTTTATTGGGACTAACACCTGGACTGTGGCATGCCAGAGAGGGATCCATGGCAAAACTCCCACAGAAAATGACATAGTTGATGCAGAGTCTGGTTTCAAGCCATAAAGGTCAGAAATCACCTAACATTCCTAAATTGTTTGGAATAACATGCTTTAAAACATCAGGTATGATGTTGTATCGATCAAGTAGTGTAAGGGTTAAACCTGCTTCACAGTAACAGACCAATCTCCCCGTTTAATGCACCGCAAACAACCGCAAACAGTCCCTTTGCAAAGCCGCAAACTCCCCATTTGCACAAGGTTGGATACCAAGCTAGCCATATCCCATTCCTTGTCCTCACTGATGTCATTGAAGGTCTCTTCCTCCACCCAGCCACCAATGGTCCCCGAAAGGTGACAACAAGCCCCCTAGGACGCCTGCTGTGTTTGGTCTTCCACCTTCTCAAAGCCACCTTCCTCCTTTGACTCCTCTTCTTCAGACTCCCAGAGTCTGGGGGCTTCCACTGCCCAGCATGGAATGTTATACATAGGTCAGAGTCTGGGGGCTTCCACTGCCCAGCATGGAAGATTATACACAGGTCAGAGTCTGGGGGCTTCCACTGCCCAGCATGGAAGATTATACACAGGTCAGAGTCTGGGGGCTTCCACTGCACAGCATGGAAGATTATACACAGGCCAGAGTCTGGGGGCTTCCACTGCACAGCATGGAAGATTATACACAGGTCAGAGTCTGGGGGCTTCCACTGCACAGCATGGAAGATTATACGCGTTGCCTCTGTCTGCGTTATTATTAGGTGTGTACTGTTAAGTAGTACTATTCCTATCGGTTTAATCCCTGTTACGTCCAATATCAGGGGACGTGTATATGGCATGGATTTTTGGAAGCGGGAGATGGAAAAAGATGCTTGGTCGGTCCTCCTACTTCAAATTTGGGGCACTGCGCGTGCAATCTAAGGTGCCACCAGATATGAGTGTGACTGTGCACTGGCAAAAGTTGGCAGAGTAGGCGCTGTAGGCGTCACACACACGACTGTAGGCAGGCAACTGATATTCAATCGATTACAGTCAAAAAAGTGTTGTTTTATGTCACTGTACACTACGGTTGCACCTGATATGACGTATCACTGTGCACTGGCAAAAGTTGGTGGAGTAGATGCATTAGGCTTCACACACATGCCTGTAGGCAGGCAATTGCTATTGAATCTATTACAGTCAAAAAAGTGTTGTTTTATGTCACTGAGCACAATATAAGCTGTGAGCCTGACACAGGCAGGCAACTGAAATCAGATTACAGGAAAAAAATGGTTGTTTTCAATGTATGTTACACCACCAGGTATGAGTAGTGAAAATAAGCACAATATAAGCTGTTAGGTGTTAGCCTGTCAAACACACGCTGGCAGGCAGGCATAGATTAAACAAAAAAAATTTAAAATAAAATAAATTTTGTTCAAAGTTTCCTAAATGATAAAGTATAGGGGGCAAACCGAAAAGCGCATGTGTTCGCCATTCGTGGCGACCGCGAACATGCGAAAATCGCCGCGAACAGTTCTCCGACGAACTGTTCGGGACATCACTATTTAGCAATAATGACAGAATCTACTTTCTCACCAGTATCTAACTTATGTTTTTCTTGAAGGATTCAAAGAATATGTGCATTACACACCTGAAAAGGAAATACATATAATCCATACAATACAATACATACATATAATACATACAATCCAATACAATTAAATAAAATACAATTAAATAAAATACAATACAATACAATACAATTAAATACAATACACCCCTATCTAATATACATGCCACTATCTAATATACATGCCACTATCTAATATGCATCCCACTATATAATGTAATATACATGCAACTATCTAATATACAATACTATCTAATAATACATCCCCCTATCTATCTATCTATCTATCTATCTATCTATCTATCTATCTATCTATCTATCTATCTATCTATCTATCTAATATACAATACATGCTATCTATATATAGCTACTCTAATTCTAAGCTACAATTAAATAATTAAGATCACTTACCTATGAGATGTTTCTTCAGATCAGCAACCTAGGGTAAAAAAGATAAAAAAATAATACAACACGTTTACATGAAATAACTAAACATTCTAAAAAAAAAAAAAAGCGACACACATCCGCCCTGGCGGATGTCTCCGACGCTAATGACCTTCCTATGGAGTGTTCCAGAATAAAATTGGCAATGGCGGCTTCTGATTGGCTGAAAAGGCTGTCTATCAAATTCAGCCAATGAGAAGACCCCAATTGTGAACCAATGAAAAAAGTATACACCCCAAAATACAACGCTGATTGGATAACACACCTGTCAATCTTTATTTGAACCAAACCTAAGGCTTTATTGCCATCAGTCAATCACAATGGAATATAACCCCACGTACTGATTGGTGAAGACATCTGCGCCTTCCTATTGGCTGTAATATTGATTGATATTAACAGTAGCCAATGAGAATGCGCAAATCCTTCACCAATCAGTGAGTGAGGGTGTATTCCATTGTGATTGGCTATTGTCAGTGCAACCAATCAGAATGCGCAGAGGCTCCAACCAATCACCCTGTGAATTCCATTGTGATTGGCTGAAGGCATCTGCGCCTTGTGATTGGTTTAAATAAAGATTGACAGGTGCATTAACCAATCAGAGTGGGATTTTAGGGTGTATCCCTTTGTGATTGGTTCACTGGTTCACACATTGGCGCCACCTAATTGGGTAATTTTGATAGACAGCGTTTTCAACCAATCAGAAGGTGCCATTGCTTATTTTCTTCCGGAAAAGTCTCCGGGAGTCTCATTAGCGTCAGGGATGTACGGGAGTGCGGATGTAAGTATATATATATATATATATTTTTTTTTTTTGTATACAGGGCATGGCAGAAGAGGATCCGGAGGAGGCCGGAGACATCGCGGGGAGGTAAGTAGAATGTAGATTATGTTTATTTTATTTTGATGTATGTGTATTAATGTTCTGTTTTTTTTAACAGGTGCCGCGCCGGAGAAGGATTACAAGAACTAATTTTTTTTTATTCTGTATCCGTAGGTGGCTGATCTCAATGGACATTTGCTAAGGTAAGTGGTCTTAATTATTTTTTTTTAGCTTAGAGTTAGATTAATTTATATATAGATAGCATTTATTGTATGTTAGCTAGGGGTATGCGTTTTATATAGATAGCATAGGATGTAATGTAGATAGATTGTGGTATTTATTTAGATAGATTGGGGATGTATTATTATATAGATAGGATGTATATTAGATTATGGTATTTATTTAGATAGATTGTGTGATGTATATTAGATAGGGGTGTATTGTATTGTATGTAATTGTATTGTATTTGTATTGTGTTGTATGTAATTGTATTGCATTGTATTATATGTATTTCTTTTTCAGGTGTGTAAAAGAAATTGCCTCTCATTGCCTAAGTGCTACGATTTAACGGATCGCCTCGCTACGCGAGGCTCGCCAGCAATGAGCGCCTGCGGCGCTCATTGCCTAAGTGCTACGGTTTAACGGCTAGCCTCGCTATGCAAGTCTCGCGGGTCGATGAGCACCTGTGGTGCTCATCGCTAACTCGTAAGCACTGCGCAAACAGCGTGACGACGAATCGTAGTTGGACAATTATAATATGTGATATATAGGGAGATGGAGGGGATAGATAGAGAAAAAGAGGGATAGATGGAGAGTGAGAGATAGGAAGGGAGGGGTAGATTGAGGGATATATAGAGAGAGGGATAGGTTGATAGGGAGAAGAGGATATAAAGAGAGGGGGAATAGAGAGGGAGAGAGGGAGGAATAGAGAGACGAAGAGAGGGATAGATACTGAGAGGGATATATAGATACAGATAGGGATAGAAAGAGGGATAGATAGAGAGAGAGGGATTGAGAGGGATAGATTGGAAAAAAATCAGATGGCTAGATAGAGAGAGAAATGTGGATAGAGAAATATGGATAGATAGAGGGAGAAACATGGATAGAGAGAGATAGGAATAGATATATGAATAGAGAGAGAGAGATGGGGATAGAAAGAGAGAGGGGGATATAGAAAAAATTATTAATAGAGTGAGAGGGAGAGATAGATAGAGAGAGTGAGCGATAGAGAGAGGGGAAAATTTAGAGTGGGATCTATCCTCCTCTCTCTATCCCCATCTCTCTTTATCCCCCTCTTTATCTACTCCCTCTCTATCCCCCACCCTTTCCCTATTCCATATGTTGATTTATTTGAGCTGCCACTAACATGATCTAAAATGTATTCTATTTAATTATTGTATGTCATCAAGAAATTAGAGGCCCAGCATAAGAAGCAGCACCAACACATCCTCAGGAAAAAACTGGAGGTACTTCACAGCATAAGAAAAGTGAGCAGAGCCAACACCACCTCACCCTCACGAAGATAATAAGTAAGTAAAGTAACATGAAAAAAAAATCAAGTAAGTGGGTAAAGTCCATGTCAGTGGGCAGGGTTTATATAAGGTCATCGGGCAGGACATATAGAGGTCAACATGGAGTAAAGGGGAGGGTCTATATAATTGGGTGTAGTCAATGTAAGGGAGGGGCCGGGTCTCTGTCTTCCACCCCACCAACTTGAACGGTCACCGGCAACCACTGAACTTAACACTCCGATATCCACATATGTGCAATAAAAAAATATGATGTTAGTATTAAACCAGTTTTATGACACAAAATGCAGGGTAACACATAACCCGGTACTCAAGGAGTTAAAACCATGTTGCCTAGGAACAAACATTCTAATGCAAACACTCTAAATATATCATATTTTAACACAAAATAAACACCTTTTTACTGTTTGAAGCTATATATACAAATGTCATATCTTCTAAATATCAAAATATATATTTTTATTAAAAAGCAATACATATATATATATATATATATATATATATATATATATACATATATATATATATATATCAGTTTCATTGCCATAGCCAGTTATGGCACTTGTTCCTGCACTTCCCACATATTATAAGATGTATTACGTAAGCATTTCCTATTGGCTCCTAGAGACACGTCTCATCCGTTAAGTTTGTTTTGGCTGCTCCCTGCACAGAAATCTGTTGCATCTAAAGCAGGGGTGTTCAAGTTCACTCCTGCTGGGCTGCACACAGGCCTGGATTTGTGGATTTCCTTTTTGTGCACAGATGAGTCAATTAGGATGACTGAAGAAAAGAGTCTCACCTGGGTGCAGCAGGGCTATCCTCAAATCCAGGCCTGTGTGCGGCCCATCAGGACAAAACTCAAGCAAAATTTACAGTTGTGAGCTGAGTGCCCTAACATGGGGGAGCAAAAAGATTTACATTAGTGTAGAGCCCCCATATTCGATTTACAGCAGTACCCTAACTTAGCTCTATGTTGGCAGATTACAAGTAACAATAATAATAATGATAATAATTTCAGGAACATTTCCAATCTGTAGTCATGTATTTTGACCCCTAGATTTGATGGTGATGTGCTGTAGATGTAAGTACCAATACATTTGAAATGGTTTGGGCCACATATTCCTATCAATCCAAAACAAACATGTAAAAAAGGCCACAATGTATAGCATGACAAAGTAGTAATTTGGTCCAATATGTTGTTTTTTGGTATGTAAATAAAAGTTATATCATAGTGTGAGTACTGAAGTTCTGCAGAACTCTATTTCTTCTTAAGTAATGTGTCAACGGGTTAATTTACATTGGGAAGAAAATGCAGGAAAAACTCTACATGGCCTTTCAGTACAAGGACCATAATAATGTTCTAGTGATGATCTTTCAACTTTTAGATGATTTAGATATTCTGACTAATTTCACTTTCCAAGGTATTAGTAAGTCATATCTGACCAAATCAGCCTTAAAATGTTCCAAAGCTTTATCAACTCTTGTATATAGATGATCTTTAATGGCGCTTAACTTTTCTTGTTTGATCTACTCTTATGAATCACTTTCTGAATACTTGTAATAGACTAATTCAGCCTTTATTATTCCTGTTGTGTTGCTCCCTCCTGTTCAATAGAAGCAGCTGAAATCCTCCTCTGCTCCTCTGCACTCAGAGTCCCCTTTCAGGTAGTAATAATACACGCTAATAGGTTTAGTCATAACCTTGAGAATGAGCTGGTCAACATCACTTCAGTTTGGCCGACGTGTTCTAGTTAAATGGGACATGCTGGTGACTTCATCTATAGAGATGGACGTGGACAATTAGTGACAGCGCAAAGGGGACGTTATACAAAGGCAGGCAGATTGTGGCTCTGTCTTTAAAATGTGACAATTTGCATTTGTAAGAAAATTATATTATTGTTATTGTTATAATTATTAATCACATAAATTGTTGTGAGCGTACGAGTCGTTGCTCATGCTTGCGGGCTCGCGTAGCGAGCACGCGGCCCTCGCGCAGCGAGCCGCGGCCCTCGCGTAGCGAGGTCACTGGGCAAGGGCCTCAGTTGCTGGCATGGAGCGCCGAAGGCGCTCCATGCCAGCAACTGAGGCCCCTCGCGAAGCGAGGGCCTCAGTTGCTGGCGAGGTCACTGGGCACGGGCCTCAGTTGCTGGCATGGAGCGCCAAAGGCGCTCCATGTCAGCAACTGAGGCCCCTCGCGAAGCGAGGGCCTCAGTTGCTGGCGAGGTCACTGGGCAAGGGCCTCAGTTGCTTGCATGGAGCGCCGAAGGCGCTCCATGCCAGCAACTGAGGCCCCTCGCGAAGCGAGGGACTCAGTTGCTGGCGAGGTCACTGGGCAAGGGCCTCAAACCCTCGCAAAATTCACGTCGCTACTCAAAAAACACGACACACAAATTACGACACTCGCTAAATTTTACGAGGAACGCAAACAACGTACGAAACACGTTACCACACATTACGACCTCGCAAACATCGGACGCAACACGCCGACATACAAACATTTAAAACACAATACATACACACAGCACATACATAAAAAACTTACCTACACCAAGAGGGAGCACCCAGGACCTCAAAAATGCAACTTACACCTCGATTTTAATCGAAATAAAACAGTTTAGAGACTAAAAAAAAATCTAAGCGAGAGAAAAAATGGCCGCCGAACAAAACGAAAACGAGGCTACAGCACTCTAAACTCGCAAAACACCACAAAACAACTACGGATATTCCGATACAGACCTATACCACACATTACTCGCCATTTTACACCAATGCGGAAGTACACGACTACGCTAACGGTTTGGTCTCGCGCACGCACAGTGTTACACTGCACACATTCAGCATGCTTATACAGCAGCTCCACACCACTAATGCTGCAGCAACATCAACACAGATTGCCAGCTCTTCATCACAATGCTTCAAAATAGGTACACTATATTCATTTACTAATTTAGCTACCTTACAATTTCATTGCCGTCATTTTTTGACGGGCAATTCGCTAGTATAATATAATAATAACTTTATTAATCCCTTAAAACCTTTAATGTATATAACATCATGCTGTGTATTTGTTCTGGACTCTGGACTGATTGCCATAGTCTGATTTCTGTGCTCACTACACTTTGATGCCAGACACAAATGACACAATACAACTTCTCACACAAGCAAAGTCTTTTAGAAATTAAAAATTCAAATATTACAAGTAACCTCAAGAGTTAAAACCACGTTGCCTAGGAACAAACACTCTGATGCAAACACTCTTAATATATCAAATTTTAACACAAAATAAACAATTTTTTTACTGTTTGAAGCTATAAATACAAATGTCATCTCTTTTAAATATCAAAATACATTTTTAATTAAAAAGCAATAACTATATATATATATATATATATATATATATATATATATATATATATATATCTTTTCCATTGCCATAGTCAGTTATGGCACTTGTTCCTGCACTTCCCACTTATTATAAGATTTATTACGTTAATCAAAGTTACAGTATATACCGTATTGATCCGAATATAAGCCGCACCTTTTTTCTGATTTTTTAGCTTTAGCTTTAGGGTGCGGCTTATATTAGCGGCCATCAAAAAATCATTGCCGATTTGCAAACTTTGTTTGTAATGCGTGTGACTTCTATTCCCGAATGCAAAATTACTGCCGATTTGCGCGATTGCGAGTTAAGGGTGCCGATTTTCGTGCTTTAGACTGCGGTATTGAATAGCGATTTACAGTTTTAGTGATTCTAACATCCTGTAAAGCCTGTAACCTGCAAAAAAAGCCTGTTTCTCTTTCTTTCTTGCAATGGCTGATCACTTTGAGAGCCTTTTTCTCTCCAATTTTATGGGTGCGGCTTATATTTGAGTACTATCTTTTTTCTATTTTTTTCTCTTGAACTTTACGGGTGCGGCTTATATGCGGGTGCGGCTTATATTAGGACCAATACGGTATATAATGTGTCTGGCAGTAGCGTAGGAAGTGGGGTGCGCAGGGGGCGGAGCGCCCTGGGTGTCACCTTTTTGGGAATGCAATGGGGAAGAGAGGCAAAGGTGAAAAAGGGGACACATGAAGGGAGAAAGGGAAGGGGAGACATGGGGAGAGGGGAGCATGGGGGAGAGTGGGAGACATGGGGGAGGGAGATGCATGGGGAGGGAGATGCATGGGGGAGAGAAGGAGAAATGGAGGAACAGTGAGGCATGGGGAGGGATAGGCATGGGGGAGAGAATGAGACATGGAGGGAGAGGCATTGGGAAGAAAGGCAAAGTGGAAAAGGGAGACACATGGAGGGAGAAAGGGAAGGGGGAGACATGGAGGGAGAGGGGGAAACATGGGTTAGAGGGGATCATGGGTCGAGAGAGGAGACATGGGGGAGAGAGTGAGAGACATGGGGTAGAGAGGCAAGGGGACAGAGGGAGACACATGGAGAGGGGGGCATGACTGGAGAGGGGGATGCATAGGGCAAGGGGGAGAGTGAGATGAAGAGAGGGAAAGAGAAAGAGGGGGAGCAAAAGAAAGAGAGAGGAATAGAATGAGAGGGGAAGAGAGAGGGGAAGGAAGAGAGAGGTGAGAGGAGAGAAAGAAAGGGGGACAGAGGGAGGGGAGAGAGAGAGAGTGGGGATAGGGAGAGAAAGAGAAAGCAGGGAGAGTGAGGGGAGAGAGGGGGGAGGGAGAGAGAGGGGAGAGAAAGTGAGGGGGTGTAGAAAGTGAAAGAGAGGGATAGAATGAGAGGGGGGAGAAAAAGGGGTTTGGGAGAGAGAGGGGAGAGGATAGAAACTAAGGGTGAGGGAGAGGGGGAGAGGGAGAGAAGGGAGGGGAATAGGGAGTTGTTTTTATTTTCTCAGTTTATCAGTAATCAATATCACTTTCCAATTCATTTTATGTGGGGAGGGGGTTTGCTTGTCGGTCTAGTAATATTTTTTACTAAAAAGTACCATTTTTGATCAACATTGATGAAGATTTTATTAGCGTTTGTATGAAATTTATCTATTTGCATCTTTAGTACATTTGTGCTTTTATTTAATTGGTTATATGAGGTTCATTATAATCTAGTTCAGATTCTGTATATTTTTGTAAAGTGGTACATACTTTCCTTGTCTGGTTGTGATGTAAATGTTATTGCAGTGTATATATACATATATATGCTGTATATTAAGGTTACAAATATTATTTATTGATTTACTTTTTTACAATATCAGTACACATGAGACTAGCAACTGCATGTGAAAATATTTTAAAATGATCATTACTTGTGGACAGTTCTCATTACAATTTTGTAAATTCAGTACCATACAAATAAACAATAGATAACTCTATGACTTTATTTCCCATATACTTTCCAATAGTCTGTAACTGTATGAGATAATTGTGATGATTCTCTGAGCTCGCCGTCCCACGGCGTCCCGAGTAGCAATGACATAACTTGGTCTCATTAATTAGACTTCTGTTCCTGTGTGAGTTAAGAATTAAAATAATTTTATGTGTTGTATTAATTTGTCTGTTACACTAATCATTCCCCAATCCCATGAAGTGCCCTGAAACACCTGGATCCCATAACAATCTCAGCTGGGATCTAAACCGTAACACATAGGAATCGCCAGATAATCATAATGGCGTCTGCAATAGTTTCATAATGTAAAACAAACAGAACAAATTAACAGTTTCAGAGCTAAATAACTTTTGAAATGAATGTATTGACCAACAGACTGACAAATAGAACTAGATACAGATTTTAGGTTATTTCATTTTTCAACTATAGTATTTTAAATTGTGTTAATTCATTTGTAGAACTAAAAAGATACTGATTTATTTTCAGATATTTTATCTATAATTGTAATAAATGTATTCATGCTAATACCTGTTATACTATCTCTTATAATATTTCTGTGTCAATAAAAATAGAAATAATGGCAATAATAAAACACAATAAAACTACAACTTAATTAAATAATCAAGAAGGAAATTAAATAAAAAATGCAAAACAAAACAAACAAAAAAAAGAATATAGAAAAAAGAATATATATATATATATATATATTCTTTTTTCTATATTCTTTTTTATATATATATACTGTATATAAAATGTATTACATATATATATATATATATATATATATATATATATATATATATATATATATATTTATATACCTAGTTCACAAAAAAATATTATTTAAAAAAATAGATGGAAAGTTTTTAGGGTGAAATCATAAATCCATAGTAAAACATGAAGGTTACCCAGATATTCTCTTACACTTCCCTCATTAGAAGATCTGGCCCATTAAGATAAACTCAGTAAGTACATTCATATATGACCCTCAAGCCACAAGATAATGTTTTACTTAAATCTATGCATCCATCGTGTTTTTTTGAAGTTATATTTTAATATAACTAATGATGCAAAAACAACTTTTATGAGATGAGTTATGTGTTCAGTTATCTAGAAATAAAAAGAATCACAAAACATTTTTTTCAGAAAATGGCAACAGTATTCTTGGAGCCTCCTGATTTCTACCAGATATGGATACATCGGCCTTTCAGGGCTACCTAATGGGTGGCTAAGACACACCTGGTGAGGTTATGGCCAGCAAACAGATAGACATGTCTTCACAGGAACACAACTGAAGAATAACATTACTGGCACAGGGTGATCTGCTCTGCCTTTAGAGGAATTTGGAAAGATTCATAGGGATAATGTAAACACCTTGATAGGGGTATAATAATCCTACAGTCTGAACTGTACCACATGACCATGAAGACCAAATAATTCTGGTCATTCTGTATATACTAGAATAGCAGAGATGTAGATTCACATCTTCCTATCCACCAACAAATCTTGAGTAAGGGATTGAGAGAAATGGTCCAACATGGCAGCCCCGTAAAGGAAACAAAATACCAATAATTCCTAACTTTATATAATCAGACTAATAGGACTATCATAATAGTATATGCAACTTATCATTTTAAAGGGACATTACTTATTTGAACACTACCGTGCCACTTTACATTTAAAACATGAGAATTAAAACTCCACTGCAATCAAAAAAAGGAGACAAAAATAAGGAACAAGAATGCAAATAATAGTTTTCTTGTATTTTTGTATTTCTATTCATTACTTTGTAGAGATAATATGTTAATATGTGAGGGCCCGGAAAAACACCAAACTATTAGAGATGATTCCCACGAGAATGGCCAACTAATATAGATAATATAAATCTGCCATTGTCAGAAAGGGAAGGGCCAGGAATGGTTTTACATCTAAGGTGCCAATAGACAAAGATCACCCACCCCATGATAAACTGGCATTTACATTGGAAATGTCAATCTCTGGACATCTGCTATAAATACTACAAACATGATTTGCTTCAGGGCTACTGTTTGTTTAATAGGTAATACCAAGTACTTTATTAATTACATTTTTTTTTTAAGTAATGATTTTCCTACAGTAAACTAAAGTTTGCCCTGTTGAGATGTCAATCAGCCTTTCTGATCCATCAACAAAAAGAGATTCAAATGTATTGTTAATGAGAGACAATTAGCAAAAATGACTGAGGCATTGGGTCCATTGCATTGAGTGCAAGTCACCTGCAGAAAAAAAAATCTAGGCATGCTCAGACACACCATGACCACCATGGCCAGTTATATGAACTGTTATATATTGAAACATAACACTGCAAGTCCATACAAATATTTAGCCAACACTATTTACTCCATAAAAATAAAACACACATTAGCAGGAAAAGTGTTTTTGAGCAAATCCTATTCTTAGATTCCATTGCTCCCATAGGACCTCCCATAAGGCTGAGCTAGCTCAAGTAGGACTTGATGTTCTCATAGCCAGGGGGCTTGTCAAGTAAAGGAAGATAGACAACGGACCTTATATGTTGTGTGAGCAACTCTATGAGTTTGGAGCAGTGATTCGGAGCCAATAAACACTATAGTCCCCATAGTCTCCCCGCTCAAGATTTTAAAAAAAACTTCAGCAACTATTGCTACATGGAGTCTCTAACGGTATTTGCTCCCAAACAACTATTGTCTGTGCCATACTTCAAAAGCAAAGACAGAATTATTGTAGGTTTGTAAATGTACTGATAGCGCAGGTGGGTGGGTGTTAATTCCTGGGGCTCTGTAATAACCAAGTGTAACTGCACTAGTTGGGTGTCAGTATTTAATTGTGTGAGCAGCCATTGGTAATTGGCATAGTGATTTTGTTAATTGTTCTTATCTGATAAAGTATTTCTTTGTAAATAGTAGGATTGGGCATTAGGAAGGCTTCTTTTGTGCTTCAGGACATGTGGGCCTCACTTTTGTTATTAGGGTACTGTAAAATATTTTTTTAGGTTATTCTGGATGTATAATGATTCCTCTTTTTTGTTCTATAAACTTATTAGCTGTGTTACTAACAAAAAATTGTTAAGGATAAATAAATATTAAACTTGTGAGACCATTATCCAAACATAAACTTTATATTTAGTCAGCGTTTTTATGTAATGGGTGTAGCCTGAAGAAGGTCTTCTCCACCACTCTACCCATTGACCCTTCAGTGATTAACCTTCTCGCTGTTTAAGAAACACTGAAAATATCAGAATACTTTATCTTAAACACCTGCCAGATGCTGGTTTGTATTTTGATTAGATTGTTCTTGTATCCTTCTTTTCTCTGGAAGATACATCTCTCCTAGTGATGTCGCGAACATCAAATTTTCGGTTCGAGAACCGCGGACGCAAATTCCATCAAATGTTCGCGAACGGACGAACATCGGCGAACCGCCATAGACTTCAATGGTAGGCGAATTTCAAAACGCACAGGGACTCTTTCTGGCCACAATAGTGATAGGAAAGTTGTTTCAACGGGACTAACACCTGGACTGTGGCATGCCGGAGGGGGATCCATGGCAAAACTCCCACGGAAAATTACATAGTTGATGCAGAGTCTGGTTTTAAGCCGTAAAGAGCATAAATCACCTAACATTCCTAAATTGTTTGGAATAACGTGCTTTAAAAAATCCGGTATGATGTTGTATCGATCAGGTAGTGTAAGGGTTACACCCGCTTCACAGTAACAGACCAATCTCCCCGTTTAATGCACCGCAAACAACCGCAAACAGTCCCTTTGCACAACAGCAAACTCCCCATTTTCACAAGGTTGGATACCAAGCTAGCCATGTCCCGTTCCTTGTCCTCACTGATGTCATTAAAGGTCTCTTCCTCCACCCAACCACCAAGGGTCCTCGAAAGGGGACAACAAGCCCCCTGGGACGCCTGCTGTGTTTGGTCTTCCACCTCCTCAAAGCCACCTTCCTCCTCTGACTCCTCTTCTTCAGACTCCCAGAGTCTGGGGGCTTCAACTGCCCCGTATGGAAGATTATACACAGATCAGAGTCTGGGGGCTTCCACTGCCCAGCATGGAATGTTATACACAGGTCAGAGTCTGGGGGCTTCCACTGCCCAGCATGGAAGATTATACACAGGTCAGAGTCTGGGGGCTTCCACTGCCCAGCATGGAAGATTATACACAGGTCAGAGTCTGGGGGCTTCCACTACCCAGCATGGAATATTATACACAGGTCAGAGTCTGGGGGCTTCCACTGCCCAGCATAGAAGATTATACACAGGTCAGAGTCTGGGGGCTTCAACTGCACAGCATGGAATATTATACACAGGTCAGAGTCTGGGGGCTTCCAGTGCACAGCATGGAAGATTATACACATGTCAGAGTCTGGGGGCTTCCACTGCCCAGCATGGAATATTATACACAGGTCAGAGTCTGGGGGCTTCCACTGCACAGCATGGAATATTATACACAGGTCAGAGTCTGGGTGCTTCCACTGCATAGCATGGAAGATTATACAAAGGTCAGAGTCTGGGGGCTTCCACTGCCCAGCATGGAATATTATACACAGGTCAGAGTCTGGGGGCTTCCACTGCCCAGCATGGAATATTATACACAGGTCAGATTCTGGGGGCTTCCACTGCACAGCATGGAATATTATACACAGGTCAGAGTCTGGGGGCTTCCATTGCACAGCATGGAAGAATATACGCGTTGCCTCTGTCTGCGTTATTATAGGGTGTGTACTGTTAAGTAGTACTATTCCTATCGGTTTAATCCCTGTTACGTCTACTATTAGGGGACGTGTATATGGCATGGATTTTTGGAACAGGGAGATGGAAAAAGATGCTTGGTCTGACCTCCTACTTCGAATTTGGGGCACTGCACGTGCAATCTAAGGTGCCACCAGATAGGAGAGGTGTATTAAGTTGTACTACTCATTCCTATCAGTTTAAAACCTGTTACGTTACCTATCAGGGGACATGTATATGGCATGGATTTTTGGAACAGGCAGATGGAAAAAGATGCTTGGTCTGACCTCCTACTTCGAATTTGGGGCACTGCACGTGCAATCTAAGGTGCCACCAGATAGGAGAGGTGTATTAAGTTGTACTACTCATTCCTGTCAGTTTAATACCTGTTACGTTACCTATCAGGGGACGTGTATATGGCATGGATTTTTGGAACAGGGAGATGGAAAAAGATGCTTGGTCGGACCTCCTACTTCGAATTTGGGGCACTGCACGTGCAATCTAAGGTGTCACCAGATAGGAGAGGTGTATTAAGTTGTACTACTCATTCCTATCAGTTTAATACCTGTTACGTTACCTATCAGGGGACGTGCATATGGCATGGATTTTTGGAACAGGGAGATGGAAAAAGATGCTTGGTCTGAGCTCCTACTTCAAATTTGGGGCACTGCACGTGCAATCTAAGGTGCCACCAGATAGGAGAGGTGTATTAATTTGTACTATTCATTCCTATCAGTTTAATACCTGTTACGTTACCTATCAGGGGGCGTGTATATGGCATGGATTTTTGGAACAGGGAGATGGAAAAAGATGCTTGGTCTGAGCTCCTACTTCAAATTTGGGGCACTGCACGTGCAATCTAAGGTGCCACCAGATAGGAGAGGTGTATTAAGTTGTACTACTCATTCCTATCAGTTTAATACATGTTACGTTACCTATCAGGGGACATGTATATGGCATGGATTTTTGGAACAGGGAGATGGAAAAAGATGCTTGGTCTGACCTCCTACTTCCAATTTGGGGCACTGCACGTGCAATCTAAGGTGCCACCAGATAGGAGAGGTGTATTAAGTTGTACTACTCATTCCTGTCAGTTTGATACCTGTTACGTTACCTATCAGGGGACGTGTATATGAAATGGATTTTTGGAACAGGGAGATGGAAAAAGATGCTTGGTCGGACCTCCTACTTCGAATTTGGGGCACTGCACGTGCAATCTAAGGTGCCACCAGATAGGAGAGGTGTATTAAGTTGTACTACTCTTTCCTATCAGTTTAATACCTGTTACGTTACCTATCAGGGGACGTGTATATGGCATGGATTTTTGGAACAGGGAGATGGAAAAAGATGCTTGGATAGGACCTCCTACTTCCAATTTGGGGCACTGCACGTGCAATCTAAGGTGCCACCAGATAGGAGAGGTGTATTAAGTTGTACTACTCATTCCTGTCAGTTTAATACCTTTTACGTTACCTATCAGGGGACGTGTATATGGCATGGATTTTTGGAACAGGGAGATGGAAAAAGATGCTTGGTCGGACCTCCTACTTCAAATTTGGGGCACTGCACGTGCAATCTAAGGTGCCACCAGATAGGAGAGGTGTATTAATTTGTACTATTCATTCCTATCAGTTTAATACATGTTACGTTACCTATCAGGGGACGTGTATATGGCATGGATTTTTGGAACAGGGAGATGGAAAAAGATGCTTGGTCTGAGCTCCTACTTCAAATTTGGGGCACTGCACGTGCAATCTAAGGTGCCACCAGATAGGAGAGGTGTATTAAGTTGTACTCCTCATTCCTATCAGTTTAATACCTGTTACGTTACCTATCAGGGGACATGTATATGGCATGGATTTTTGGAACAGGGAGATGGAAAAAGATGCTTGGTCTGACCTCCTACTTCCAATTTGGGGCACTGCACGTGCAATCTAAGGTGCCACCAGATAGGAGAGGTGTATTAAGTTGTACTACTCATTCCTGTCAGTTTAATACCTGTTACGTTACCTATCAGGGGACGTGTATATGGCATGGATTTTTGGAACAGGGAGATGGAAAAAGATGCTTGGTCGGACCTCCTACTTAGAATTGGGGGCACTGCACGTGCAATCTAAGGTGTCACCAGATAGGAGAGGTGTATTAAGTTGTACTACTCATTCCTATCAGTTTAATACCTGTTACGTTACCTATCAGGGGACGTGTATATGGCATGTATTTTGGGAATATGGAGATGGAAAAAGATGCTTAGTTGGACCTCCTACTTCGAATTTGGGGCACTGCACCTGCAATCTAAGGTGCCACCAGATAGGAGTGGTGTATTGAGTTGTACTATTCCTTCCTATCAGTTTAATACCTGTTCCGTCACCTATCTTTCCTCCCAATAGCACATTATATATGTCATCAACCGGCCTGTGTGTATTTAGAGAACCACACTTTAAGGCCCTTAACCTAGGACAAGGAGGCTTGGCTATCAGAATTGCCTCAGAGCCTTAAAAACTCACCAAACCCCCTAATCAGACACTCACTATCATACTGGAAATGGGCCAAGAAACACACGGGTTTGTTCCCTGGATCCACCCAAATGACCCCAATTATTGACCACCCTCAGGCCCCGAAACACATGAGCACAACATCACAACACTGGTGAAGGTCAAGGAAACTAGATAGACTGGGAGACTGGTTAGTAAAGGGCCAGATGCTCACCTATGAGGAACTGAGGGACAAGCATGAGCTACTGCTGTCAGAACATTACAATTACTGTAGGCTGAGGCATTTTACACACTCCCTGACCCAGAAACAGGGGACACCGGTCCTAAATTGGTTCTCCAAAATGTGTAAAGATAAACCTCTATCAAGGGTGATCATTGGGTCACTTTACAAATATAAAACATTTGTTACTGGTTGAAGAGACACTGGGGGAAGGACCGGAGTGGGGGAGCCCTGGAGACCCTTCAGAAGCAACCGGCGGCAAAATCATCCCAGGAAAGGTGAGGTCGCTTACTGAAGCCTGCCCTAGGGTAACCCAAAGGTGATTGCCCAGGTTAGATATTGTAAATAAAAAGCTACTACTGCTAGAGGGATGATAGCTAATAGGACTTTGGTGTTACCTGCAGATATACTCTTTAGTATTGTCTGTTTTACCATGTTTTAGGTATCTCTTAAATTGCAATCACAGTAAAAAATAAGCAAAAATAATTAACCTAAAAAGTAAAAATAAGAAGGACTAGCCAGCTAACTTTCACAAAATGTCTCTATTGTAAATATGTATTTTTGCACAACTGTTATGCAAGACTGTTCAAAAATGCTTTTTTTTCATTACATGCTGTACGCCTTCTAAAATAAAATAATTTAAATGCAAAAATTAGGTATTGTTGCAGCGACCAGAAAAAATTATGTTAGTTTGCCAGGCAGAAAGTGCCCTAAAACATTGCGTCTTGAACCCTAGTTGGTGGCGGATAAGTCACGCAAGTCTTCCGGCATTCAGGGATAAAATACAGCAGCGTGTGGACCATTATTAGCTCAAGGCAGCTCATCTATCAGGCCTTTTTTAATCGAATGTATCGCCCACTGTCAGTCCCTTTGGGATCCATCCCTCATTCATCTTAATAAAGGTGAGGTAATCTAGACTTTTTTGACCAAGGTGACTTCTCTTATCAGTGACAAAACCTCCTGCTGCACTGAAGGTCCTTTCTGACAGGACACTTGAAGCGGGGCAGGACAGAAGTTCTATGGCAAATTTGGATAGCTCAGGCCACAGGGCAAGCGTGCACACCCAGTAGTCAAGGGGTTCATCGCTTCTCATAGTGTCGATATCTGTAGTTATGGCGAGGTAGTCTGTTACCTGACGGTCGAGTCGTTCTCTGAGGGTGGACCCCGAAGGTCTGTGGCGATGCATAGGACTTAAAAAGCTCTGCATGTCCTCCATCAACAACACGTCTGTAAAGCGTCCTCTCCGTGTCGGCGTGGTCGTGGGAGGAGGAGGATTATGTTCACCTCTTCTGCTGATAGATTGCCTTTGTGCTGTGACATCACCCTTAAACGCTGTGTAAAGCATACTTTTTAATTTATTTTGGTAGTGCTGCATCCTTTCCGACTTGTGGTAATTCGGTAACATTTCAGGCACTTTTTGCTTATACCGGGGGTCTAGTAGCGTGGACACCCAGTAGAGGTCGTTCTCCTTCATCCTTTTTATAGAAGGGTCCCTCAACAGGCACAACAGCATGAAAGACCCATTTGCACAAGGTTGGATGCCGAGCTAGTCATGTCCCGTTCCTCATCCTCAGTGATCTCACTGAAGGTATGTTCTTCCCCTCAGCCACGTACAACACCACGGGTACCAGATAGGTGACAACGAGCACCCTGGGATGCCTGTTGTGGTATGTCTTCCTCCTCCTACTCAAAGCCACATTCCTCCTCTGACACCTCTTCCTCACAATCCTCTTCCAGCGTTGCCGCAGGTCCAGCAAGCAATGCTGATAAGGCTGTTTCTGGCAGTGATGGTGACCACAACTCTTCCTCTTCCTCTTCAAGCTCATCTACGGCCTGATGCAGCACTCTTCGCAGGGCATGCTCCAGGAAGAAAACAAATGGTATGATGTCGCTGATGGTGCCCTGGGTGCGACTTACCAGGTTTGTCACCTCCTCAAAAGGACGCATAAGCCTACAGGCATTGCGCATGAGCGTCCAGTAACGTGACAAAAAAATCCCCAGCTCCGCAAGGGCTGTCCTAGAACCCCGGTCATACAAATACTCGTTAACGGCCTTTTCTTGTTGGAGCAGGCGGTCGAACATTAGGAGTATTGAATTCCAACGTGTCGGGCTGTCTAAAATCAAGCGCCTCGCTAGCATGTTGTTTCGCCGCTGGATATCTGTAAAGTGCGCCATGGCCGTCTAGGAACGCCTGAAATGGGCACACACCTTCCTGGCCTGCTTTAGGACGTCCTGTAAGCCTGGGTGCTTTTGCACAAAGCGTTGTACAATCAGATTACACACATGTGCCATGCACGGCACATGTGTCAACCTGTCCAAATTCAATGCCGCCAACAAATTTCTTACGTTGTCACAAACCACTTTGCACCAACTGGAGATCGGCAGAGTCAACCACTGATCCACCTGTGCATTCAGGGCGGACAGGAGTGCTGGTCCGGTGTGACTCTCTGCTTTCAGGGAAGTCAACCCCAAGACGGCATGACACTGCCGTATCCGGGATGTGGAATAGTACCTGTGGAGCTGAGGGGGTGCCATTGATGTGGAGCAAGACATAGCAGCAGCAGAAGAGGACTCAGCCGAGGAGGTTATGGAAGAGGATGGAGTAGGAGGAGTAGAGGAGGTGGCAGCAGGCCTGCCTGCAAGTCGTGGCGGTGTCACCAACTCCTCTGCAGAGCCACGTATTCCATGCTTGGCAGCCGTCACCAGGTTTACCCAATGCGCAGTGTAGTTGATATACCTGCCCTGACCATGCTTTGCAGACCAGGTATCCGTGGTCAGATGTACCCTTGCCCCAATGCTGTGTGCCAGAGATGCCATTATTTCCTTTTGCACAATCGAGAACAGGTTGAGGATTGCCTTTTGTGCAAAGAAATTTCGGCCGGGTACCCTCCACTGCGGTGTCCCAATAGCTACAAATTTTTTGAACGCCTCAGAATCCACCAGCTTGTATGGTAAAAGCTGGCGGGCTAAGAGTTCAGACAAGCCAGCTGTCAGTTGCCGGGCAAGGGGGTGACTTCGTAAGAAGCCAATGTCACACTCAAACATGTCCTTGACAGACACCTGACTGTGGACTAGATGCAATAGGCCTCACACACACGCCTTTAGGCAGGCTACTGATATTCAATCGATTACAGTAAAAAAAGGGTTGTTTTTTTTCACTGCACACTACAGTGGCACTAGATATGAGTGTCACTGCGCACTGGCAAAAGTTGGCAGACTAGATGCAATAGGCCTCACACACACGCCTGTAGGCAGGCTACTGATATTCAGTCGATTACAGTAAAAAAAGGGTTGTTTTATTTCACTGCACACTACAGTGGCACTAGATATGAGTGTCACTGCGCACTGGCAAAAGTTGGCAGACTAGATGCAATAGGCCTCACAGACACGCTAGCAGGCAGGCATATGCAATTAGATTACACAGAAAAACGTAATAAGATAAAATAAAAATGGCTTTTTGGGTTGCTGTCCTTGCAGCAGATATCAAAGGAGTCCTTCAGGTGTGTAGTTAAAGCTAAATACACAGCCTGGCTATCTTTTTCCCTATTAAATCAAGAGCAGGTAGAATATATCTCCTCTCTCTACGAATGCAGCTACAGAATGATTCTAAAATGGAGGCTGTCATACAGATGGAAGGCTCTGGAAGGGAGTGTATGCTGCTGATTGGCTGAAATGTGTCTGCTGACGTAAGGTGCAGGGTCAAAGTTTCCTCAATGATAAAGAATAGGGGGCGGACCGAAAAACGCATTTGTTCGCCGTTCGTTGCGAACGCGAACATGCGAAAATCGCCGCGAATAGTTCTCCCGCAAACTGTTCGGGACATCACTAGTATTAATACATACCTGGATCTGTCTTTGGCAGATTTATACTACTTATAAAATATTTTACATTTCAGGGATACAGAAAAACAGCGGTTCCCAGTTTATTGGGTTCAGTATCAACATTTACATTATATGTTTTAAGAATGAAGATCAAAATTTGCTATTAATTGACATGGGGGGTCACCATTTTTTTTTATTAATAAAAACTACCTTAGTGTTTATTTGCATATTTAAACATTATTTTATTAACGCATGCTTAAAAGCTCTGTTATTACTCACTGTAACCTTCCAGACAGTCTCTGCAAAGGTCCACCCCCTGTAACTCTTGCATACACTTTTTTTTTTACTACTTGATGTCCTACAGTAGCAACAGGAAGGATGTGAAAGGAAGCTATGGAGGTCCTAGTGAAGAAATAGAGAGGATGTAATAGGGAGCTATGGTGGTCCTAGTGCAGCCAATGAGAGGATGTGAAAGGGAGCTATGGAGGTCCTAGTGCAGTAACAGGAAGCATGTGACAGGGAGCTATGGAGGTCCTAGTGCAGCCAATGAGAGGATGTGACAGAGAGCTATGGACGTCCTAGTGCAGTCACAGGGAGGATGTGACAGGGAGCTATGGAGGTCCTAGTGCAGCCAATGAGAGGATGTGTCAGGGAACTATGGAGGTCCTAGTGCAGCAACAGAGAGGATGTGTCAGGGAGCTATGGAGGTCCTAGTGCAGTAACAGGAAGGATGTGACAGGGAGCTATGGGGGTCCTAGTGCAGCCACAAAGAGGATGTGGCAGGGAGCTGTGGAGGTCCTAGTGCAGCCACAGAGGGGATGTGACAGGGAGCTATGGAGGTCCTAGTGCATCCACAGAGGGGATGTGACAGGGAGCTATGGAGGTTCTAGTGCAGCCATATGGAGGATGTGACAGGGAGCTATGGAGGTCCTAGTGCAGCCACATAGAGGATGTGACAGGGAGCTATGGAGGTCCTAGTGCAGGCAACAAGAGGATGTGACAGGGAGCTATGGAGGTCCTAGTGCAGCCAGATGGAGGATGTGATAGGGAGCTGTGGAGGTCCTAGTGCAGCCACAGAGGGGATGTGACAGGGAGCTATGGAGGTCCTAGTGTATCCACAGAGGGGATGTGACAGGGAGCTATGAAGGTTCTAGTGCAGCCATATGGAGGATGTGACAGGGAGCTATGGAGGTCCTAGTGCAGTCACATAGAGGATGTGACAGGGAGCTATGGAGGTCCTAGTGCAGGCAACAAGAGGATGTGACAGGGAGCTATGGAGGTCCTAGTGCTGCCAGATGGAGGATGTGACCGGGAGCTATGGAGGTCCTAGTGCAGCCACATGGAGGATGTGACAGGGACCTATGGAGGTCCTAGTGCAGCCAACAAGAGGATGTGACAGGGAGCTATGGAGGTCCTTGTGCAGCCAACGAGAGGATGTGACAGGGAGCTATGGAGGTCCTAGTGCAGCCACAGAGAGGATGTGACAGGGAGCTATGGAGATCCTAGTGCAGCCACAGGGAGGATGTGACAGGGAGCTATGGAGGTCTTAGTGCAGCCACAGGGAGGATGTGACATGGAGCTATGGAGGTTCTAGGGCAGCCACATGGAGGATGTGACATGGAGCTATGGAGGTCCTAGTGCAGTCACATGGAGGATGTGACAGTGAGCTATGGAGGTCCTAGTTCAGCCACATGGAGGATGTGACAGGGAGCTATTGAGGTCCTAGTGAAGTCACATGGAGGATGTGACAGTGAGCTATGGAGGTCCTAGTTCAGCCACATGGAGGATGTGACAGGGAGCTATGGAGGTCCTAGTGCAGCCAACGAGAGGATGTGACAGGGAGCTATGGAGGTCCTAGTGCAGTTACAGGGAGGATGTGACAGGGTGCTATGGAGGTCCTAGTGCAGCCACAGGGAGGATGTGACATGGAGCTATGGAGGTCCTAGTGCAGCCAGATGGAGGATGTGACAGGAAGCTATGGAGGTCCTAGTGCAGCCACAGGGAGGATGTGACAGGGAGCTATGGAGGTCTTAGTGCAGCCACAGGGAGGATGTGACAGGGAGCTATGGAGGTCCTAGTGCAGCCACAGGGAGAATTTGACAGGGAGCTATGGAGGTCCTAGTGCAGCCACAGGGAGGATGTGACATGGAGCTATGGAGGTTCTAGGGCAGCCACATGGAGGATGTGACATGGAGCTATGGAGGTCCTAGTGAAGTCACATGGAGGATGTGACAGTGAGCTATGGAGGTCCTAGTTCAGCCACATGGAGAATGTGACAGGGAGCTATTGAGGTCCTAGTGAAGTCACATGGAGGATGTGACAGTGAGCTATGGAGTTCCTAGTTCAGCCACATGGAGGATGTGACAGGGAGCTATGGAGGTCCTAGTGCAGCCAACGAGAGGATGTGACAGGGAGCTATGGAGGTCCTAGTGCAGTCACAGGGAGGATGTGACAGGGAGCTATGGAGGTCCTAGTGCAGCCACAGGGAGGATGTGACATGGAGCTATGGAGGTCCTAGTGCAGCCAGATGGAGGATGTGACAGGAAGCTATGGAAGTCCTAGTGCAGCCAACGAGAGGTTGTGACAGGGAGTTATGGAGGTCCTACTGCAGCCACAGAGAGGATGTGACAGGGAGCTATGGAGGTCCTAGTGCCACCAACATGGAAGTTGTGACAGGGAGTTATGGAGGTTCTAGTGCAGTCACAGGGAGGATGTGACAGGAATCTATGCAGATCCTAGTGCAGCCACAGAGAGGATGTGACAGGGAGCTATGGAGGTCCTAGTGCAGCCACAGAGAGGATGTGACAGAGAGCTATGGAGGTCCTAGTGCAGACAACAAGAGGATGTGACAGGGAGCTATGGAGGTCCTAGTGCAGCCACATGGATGATGTGACAGTGAGCTATGGAGGTCCTAGTGCAGCCACAGAGAGGATGTGAGAGGAAGCTATGGAGGTCCTAGTGCAGCCAACGAGAGGATGTGAAATGAAGATATTGAGTTCCTAGTGCAGCCAACGAAAGGATGTGACAGGGAACTATGGAGGTCCTAGTGCAGCCACAAAGAGGATGTGGCAGGGAGCTGTGGAGGTCCTAGTGCAGCCACAGAGGGGATGTGACAGGGAGCTATGGAGGTCCTAGTGCATCCACAGAGGGGATGTGACAGGGAGCTATGTAGGTTCTAGTGCAGCCACATAGAGGATGTGACAGGGAGCTATGGAGGTCCTAGTGCAGGCAACAAGAGGATGTGACAGGGAGCTATGGAGGTCCTAGTGCTGCCAGATGGAGGTTGTGACCGGGAGCTATGGAGGTCCTAGTGCAGCCACATGGAGGATGTGACAGGGACCTATGGAGGTCCTAGTGCAGCCACAGGGAGGATGTGACAGGGAGCTATGGAGGTCCCAGTGCAGCCACAGGGAGGATTTGACAGGGAGCTATGGAGGTCCTAGTGCAGCCACAGGGAGGATGTGACATGGAGCTATGGAGGTTCTAGGGCAGCCACATGGAGGATGTGACATGGAGCTATGGAGGTCCTAGTGAAATCACATGGAGGATGTGACAGTGAGCTATGGAGGTCCTAGTTCAGCCACATGGAGGATGTGACAGGGAGCTATGGAGGTCCTAAAGCAGCCACAGGGAGGATGTGACAGGCAGCTATGGAGGTCTTAGTGCAGCCACAGGGAGGATGTGACCGGGAGCTATGGAGGTCCTAGTGCAGCCACATGGAGGATGTGACAGGGAGCTATGGAGGTCCTTGTGCAGCCAACGAGAGGATGTGACAGGGAGCTATGGAGGTCCTAGTGCAGCCAAAAAGAGGATGTGACAGGGAGCTATGGAGATCCTAAAGCAGCCACAGGGAGGATGTGACAGGCAGCTATGGAGGTCTTAGTGCAGCCACAGGGAGGATGTGACAGGGAGCTATGGAGGTCCTAGTGCAGCCACAGGGAGGATTTGACAGGGAGCTATGGAGGTCCTAGTGCAGCCACAGGGAGGATGTGACATGGAGCTATGGAGGTTCTAGGGCAGCCACATGGAGGATGTGACATGGAGCTATGGAGGTCCTAGTGAAATCACATGGAGGATGTGACAGTGAGCTATGGAGGTCCTAGTTCAGCCACATGGAGGATGTGACAGGGAGCTATGGAGGTCCTAGTGCAGCCAACGAGAGGATGTGACAGGGAGCTATGGAGGTCCTAGTGCAGACAACAAGAGGATGTGACAGGGAGCTATGGAGGTCCTAGTGCAGACAACAAGAGGATGTGACAGGGAGCTATGGTGGTCCTGGTGCAGCCAACATGGAGGATGTGACAGGGAGCTATGGAGGTCCTGGTGCAGCCAACATGGAGGATGTGACAGGGAGCTATGGAGGACCTAGTGCAGCCACAGAGAGGATGTGACCGGGAGCTATGGAGGTCCTAGTGCAGACAACAAGAGGATGTGACAGGGAGCTATGGAGGTCCTGGTGCAGCCAACATGGAGGATGTGAAATGAAGATATGGAGGTCCTAGTGCAGCCAACGAGAGTATGTGACAGGGAGCTATGGAGGTCCTAGTGCAGCCAAAGAGAGGATGTGACCGGGAGCTATAGAGGTCCTAGTGCAGCCAATGAGAGTATGTGACAGGGAGCTATGGAGGTCCTAGTGCAGCCAAAGAGAGGATGTGACCGGGAGCTATGGAGGTCCTAGTGAAGCCACAGAGAGGATGTGACAGGGAGCTGTGGAGGTCCTAGTGCAGCCACAGAGGGGATGTGACAGGGAGCTATGGAGGTCCTAGTGCAGCCACAGAGGGAATGTGACAGGGAGCTATGGAGGTCCTAGTGCAGCCAGTTGGAGGATGTGACAAGGAGCTATGGAGGTCCTAGTGCAGCCACATAGAGGATGTGACAGGGAGCTATGGAGGTCCTAGTGCAGCCAACAAGAGGATGTGACAGGGAGTTATGGAGGTCCTAGTGCTGCCAGATGGAGGATGTGACCGGGAGCTATGGAGGTCCTAGTGCAGCCACAGAGAGGATGTGACAGGGAGCTGTGGAGGTCCTAGTGCAGCCACATAGGGGATGTGACAGGGAGATATGGAGGTCCTAGTGCAGCCACCGGGAGGATGTGACAGGGAGCTATGGAGGTCCTAGTGCAGCCACAGAGGGGATGTGAAAGGGAGATATGGAGGTACTAGTGCAGCCACAGGGAGGATGTGACATGGAGCTTTGAAGGTCCTAGTGCAGCCACATGGAGGATGTGACATGGAGCTATGGAGGTCCTAGTGAAGTCACATGGAGGATGTGACAGTGATCTATGGAGGTCCTAGTTCAGCCACATGGAGGATGTGACAGGCAGCTATGGAAGTCCTAGTGCAGCCAACGAGAGGATGTGACAGGGAGCTATGGAGGTCCTAGTGCAGCCACAGGAAGGATGTGACAGGGAGCTATGAAGGTCCAAAAGCAGCCAGATGGAGGATGTGATAGGGGGCTATAGAGGTCCTAGTGCGGCCAACAAGAGGATGTGACAGGGAGCTGTGGAGGTCCTTGTGCTGCCAGATGGAGGATTTGACCGGGAGCTATGGAGGTCCTAGTGCAGCCACATGGAGGATGTGACAGGGACCTATGGAGGTCCTAGTGCAGCCAACAAGAGGATGTGACAGGGAGCTATGGAGGTCCTAGTGCAGCCAACGAGAGGATGTGACAGGGAGCTATGGATGTCCTAGTGCAGCAACATGAAAGATGTGTCAGGGAGCTATGGAGGTCCTAATGCAGCCACAGAAAGGATGTGACAGGGAGCTATGGAGGTCCTAGTGCAGAAACAGGGAGGATGTGACAGGGACCAATGGAGGTCCTAGTGCAGCCAATGAAAGGATGTGACAGGCAGCTATGGAGGTCCTAGTGCAGCCAACGAGAGGATGTGACAGGGAGCTATGGAGGTCCTAGTGCAGTCACAGAGGGGATGTGACAGGGAGCTGTGGAGGTCCTACTGCAGTAACAGGGAGGATGTGACAGGGAGCTATGGATGTCCTAGTGCAGCCAATGAGAGGATGTGACAGGGAGCTATGGAGGTCCTAGTGCAGCCAAAGAGAGGATGTGACAGGGAGCTATGGAGTTCCTAGTGCAGCCATAAAGGATTTGACAGGAAGGTATGGAGGTCCTAGTGCAGCCATAGAGGATGTCACTGGGAGCTATGGAGGTCCTAGTGCAGCCAAAGTGAGGATGTGACAGGGAGGTATGAAGATCCTATTGCAGAAACAGAGAGCATGTGACAGAGAGCTATGGAGGTCCTAGTGCAGTCACAGGGAGGATGTGACAGGGAGCTATGGAGGTCCTAGTGCAGCCACATGGAGGATATGTCAGGGAGCTACGGGGGTCCTAGTGCAGCCACAGACAGGATGTGACAGGGAGCTATGGTGGTCCTAGTGCAGTCAAAGGGAGGATGTGACAGGGAGCTATGGAGTTCTAGGTGCAGTCACAGGGACTATGTGACAGGGAGCAATGGAGGTCCTAGTGCAACCACAGAGAGGATGTGACAGGGAGATATGGGGGTCCTAGTGCAGCCACAGAGAGGATGTGACAGAGAGCTATGGAGGATCTAGTGCAGCCACAGGGAGGATGGTACAGGGAGCTACAGAGATCCTAGTGCAGTCACAAGGAGGATGTGACAGGGAGCTATGGAGGTCCTAGTGCAGCCAGATGGAGGATGTGACAGAGAGCTATGGAGGTCCTAGTGCAGCCACAGGGAGGATGTGACAGGGAGCTATGGAGGTCCTAGAGCAGCCACAGGGAGGATGTGAAAGGGAGCTATGGAGGTCCTAGTGCAGCCACATGGAGGATGTGACAGGGATCTATGGAGGATCTAGTGCAGCCACATGGAGGATGTGACAGGGAGCTATGGAGGATCTAGTGCAGCCACAGGGAGAATGTGACAGGCAAATATGGAGGTCCTAGTGCAGTCACAAGGTGGATATGACAGGGAGCTATGGAGGTCCTAGTGCAGCCAGATGGGGGATGTGACAGGGAGCTATGGAGGTCCTAGTGCAGCCAGATGGAGGATGTGACAGGGAGCTATGGAGGTCCTAGTGCAGCCAGATGGAGGTTGTGACAGAGAGTTATGGAGGTCCTAGTGCAGTCACAGGGAGGATGTGTCAGGGAGCTATGGATGTCCTAGTGCAGCCACATGGAGGATATGTCAGGGAGCTATGGAGGTCCTAGTGCAACCACAGAGAGGATGTGACAGGGAGCTATGGAGGTCCTAGTGCAGCCAGATGGAGGATGTGACAGGGAGCTATGGAGGTCCTAGTGCAGCCACATGGAGGATGTGACAGAGAGCTATGGAGGATCTAGTGCAGCCACAGGGAGGAAGTGACAGGTAACTATGGAGGTCCTAGTGCAGCCAGATGGAGGATGTGACAGGGAGCTATGGAGGTCCTAGTGCAGCCACATGGAGGATGTGACAGGGAGCTATGGAAGTCCTAGTGCAGCCAACGAGAGGTTGTGACAGGGAGTTATGGAGGTCCTACTGCAGCCACAGAGAGGATGTGACAGGGAGCTATGGAGGTCCTAGTGCCACCAACATGGAAGTTGTGAACTGGAGTTATGGAGGTTCTACTGCAGTCACAGGGAGGATGTGACAGGAATCTATGCAGATCCTAGTGCAGCCACAGAGAGGATGTGACAGGGAGCTATGGAGGTCCTAGTGCAGCCACAGAGAGGATGTGACAGAGAGCTATGGAGGTCCTAGTGCAGACAACAAGTGGATGTGACAGGGAGCTATGGAGGTCCTAGTGCAGCCACATGGATGATGTGACAGGGAGCTATGGAGGTCCTAGTGCAGCCACAGAGAGGATGTGAGAGGAAGCTATGGAGGTCCTAGTGCAGCCAACGAGAGGATGTGAAATGAAGATATGGAGTTCCTAGTGCAGCCAACGAGAGGATGTGACAGGGAGCTATGAAGGTCCTAGTGCAGCCACAAAGAGGATGTGGCAGGAAGCTGTGGAGGTCCTAGTGCAGCCACAGAGGGGATGTGACAGGGAGCTATGGAGGTCCTAGTGCATCCACAGAGGGGATGTGACAGGGAGCTATGGAGGTTCTAGTGCAGCCAGATGGTTGATGTGACAGGGAGCTATGGAGGTCCTAGTGCAGCCACATAGAGGATGTGACAGGGAGCTATGGAGGTCCTAGTGCAGGCATCAAGAGGATGTGACAGGGAGCTATGGAGGTACTAGTGCTGCCAGATGGAGGATGTGACCGGGAGCTATGGAGGTCCTAGTGCAGCCACATGGAGGATGTGACAGGGACCTATGGAGGTCCTAGTGCAGCCAACAAGAGGATGTGACAGGGAGCTATGGAGGTCCTGGTGCAGCCAACGAGAGGATGTGACAGGAACCTATGGAGGTCCTAGTGCAGCCAACAAGAGGATGTGACAGGGAGCTATGGAGGTCCTAGTGCAGCCAACGAGAGGATGTGACAGGGAGCTTTGGAGGTCCTAGTGCAGCCACAGAGAGGATGTGACAGGGAGCTATGGAGATCCTAGTGCAGCCACAGGGAGGATGTGACAGGGAGCTATGGAGGTCCTAGTGCAGCCACATGGAGGATGTGACAGGGAGCTATGGAGGTCCTAGTGCAGCCACAGGGAGGATTTGACAGGGAGCTATGGAGGTCCTAGTGCAGCCACAGGGAGGATGTGACATGGAGCTATGGAGGTCTTAGGGCAGCCACATGGAGAATGTGACATGGAGCTATGGAGGTCCTAGTGAAGTCACATGGAGGATGTGACAGTGAGCTATGGAGGTCCTAGTTCAGCCACATGGAGGATATGACAGGAAGCTATGGAGGTCCTAATGCAGCCAACGAGACGATGTGACAGGGAGCTATGGAGGTCCTAGTGCAGACAACAAGAGGATGTGACAGGGAGCTATGGAGGTCCTAGTGCAGACAACAAGAGGATGTGACAGGGAGCTATGGAGGTCCTAGTGCAGCCACATGAAGGATGTGACAGGGAGCTATGGAGGTCCTAGTGCAGCCAACGAGAGGATGTGACAGGGAGCTATGGAGGTCCTAGTGCAGCCAACATGAAGGATGTGACAGGGAGCTATGGAGGTCCTGGTGCAGCCTACATGGAGGATGTGACAGGGAGCTATGGAGGACCTAGTGCAGCCACAGAGAGGATGTGACCGGGAGCTATGGAGGTCCTAGTGCAGACAACAAGAGGATGTGACAGGGAGCTATGGAGGTCCTGGTGCAGCCAACATGGAGGATGTGACAGTGAGCTATGGAGGTCCTAGTGCAGCCAACGAGAGTATGTGACAGGGAGCTATGGAGGTCCTAGTGCAGGCATCAAGAGGATGTGACAGGGAGCTATGGATGTCCTAGTGCAGCCAGATGGAGGATGTGACAGGGAGCTATGGAGGTCCTAGTGCAGCCACATGGAGGATGTGACAGGGACCTATGGAGGTCCTAGTGCAGCCAACATGAGGATGTGACAGGGAGCTATGGAGGTCCTAGTGCAGCCAATGAGAGGATGTGACAGGGAGCTATGGAGGTCCTAGTGCAGTCATAGAGAGGATGTGAGAGGGAGCTATGGAGGTCCTAGTGCTGCCAACAAGAGGATGTGACAGGGAGCTATGGAGGTCCTAGTGCAGCCACAGCGAGGATGTGACAGGGAGCTATGGAGTTCCTAGTGCAGTTACAGAGGGGATGTGACAGGGAGCTATAGAGGTCCCATTGCAGCCACAGAGGGGATGTGACAGGGAGCTATGGAGGTCCTAGTGCAGCCACAGAGAGGATGTGACATGGAGCTGTGAAGGTCCTAGTGCAGCCAAATGGAGGATGTGACAAGGAACTATGGAGGTCCTAGTGCAACCAACATGGAGGATGTGACAGTGAGCTATGGAGGTCCTAGTTCAGCCACAGAGGGGATGTGACAGGTAGCTATGGAGGTTTTAGTGCAGCCACAGAGAGGATGTGATATGGAGATATGGAGGTCCTAGTGCAGCCACAGTGAGGATGTGACATGTAGCTGTGAAGGTCCTGGTGCAGCCACATGGAGGATGTGACAGGGAACTATAAAGGTCCTAGTGCAGCAAACATGGAGGATGTGACAGGGAGCTATGGAGGTCATAGTGCAGTCACAGGGAGGATGTGAAAGGGAGCAATGGAGGTCCTAGAGCTGCCACAGGGAGGATGTGACAGGGAGCTATGGAGGTCCTAGTGCAGCCACAGAGGGGATGTGAAAGGGAGATATGGAGGTCCTAGTGCAGCCACAGGGAGGATGTGACATGGAGCTTTCGAGGTCCTAGTGCAGCCAGATTGAGGATGTGACATGGAGCTTTGGAGGTCCTAGTGAAGTCACATGGAGGATGTGACAGTAAGCTATGGAGGTCCTAGTGCAGCCAGATGGAGGATGTGATAGGGGGCTAAGGAGGTCCTAGTGCGGCCAACAAGAGGATGTGACAGGAAGCTATGGAGGTCCTAGTGCAGTCACAGGGAGGATGTGACAGGGATCTATTGAGATCCTAGTGCAGCCACATGTAGGATGTGCCAGGGAGCTATGGAGGTCCTAGTGCAGCCAACAAGAGGATGTGACAGGGAGCTGTGGAGGTCCTAGTGCTGCCAGATGGAGGATGTGACAGGGAGCTATGGAGGTCCTAGTGCAGCCACATGGAGGATGTGACATGGACCTATGGATGTCCTAGTGCAGCCAACAAGAGCATTTTACAGGGAGCTATGGAGATCCTAGTGCAGCCAACGAGAGGATGTGACAGGGAGCTATGGAGGTCCTAGTGCAGCCAAAAAGAGAATGTGACAGGGAGATGTGGAGGTCCTAGTGCAGCCACATGGAGGATATGACAGGGAGCTATGGAGGTCCTAGTGCAGCAACATGAAGGATGTTACAGGGAGCTATGGATGTCCTAGTGCAGCAACATGAAGGATGTGTCAGGGAGCTATGGAGGTCCTAATGCCGCCACAGAAAGGATGTGACAGGGAGCTATGGAGGTCCTAGTGCTGCCAACAAGAGGATGTGACAGTGAGCTATGGAGGTCCTAGTGCAGCCACAGCGAGGATGTGACAGGGAGCTATGGAGTTCCTAGTGCAGCCACAGAGGGGATGTGACAGGGAGCTATGGAGGTCCTAGTGCAGCCAAAATGAGGATGTGACAGGGAACTATGGAGGTCCTAGTGCAGCCAACATGGAGGATGTGACAGGGAGCTATAGAGTTCCTAGTGCAGCCACAGAGGGGATGTGACAGGTAGCTATGGAGGTCCTACTGCAGCCACAGAGACGATGTGATATGTAGATATGGAGGTCCTAGTGTAGCCACAGAGAGGATGTGACAGAAAGCTATGGAGGTCCTAAGGCAGCCAGATGGAGGATGTGATAGGGAGATATGGAGGTCCAAGTGCAGCCAGATGGAGTATGTGATAGGGAGCTATAGAGGTCCAAGCGCATCCAGATGGAGGATGTGACAGGGAGATATGGAAGTCCTAGTGCAGCCAACAAGAGGATGTGACAGGAAGCTATGGAGGTCCTAGTGCAGTCACAGGGAGGATGTGACAGGGATCTATGGAGATCCTTGTGCAGCCACATGGTGATGTGACAGGGAGCTATGGAGGTCCTAGTGCAGCCAGATGGAGGATGTGACAGGGAGCTATGGAGGTCCTAGTGCAGCCACATGGAGGATGTGATAGGGAGCTATAGAGGTCCTAGTGCAGCCAACAAGAGGATGTGATAGGAAGCTATGGAGGTCCTAGTGCAGCCACAGGGAGCATGTGACATGGAGCTATGGAGGTCCTAGTGCAGTCACATGGAGGATGTGACAGTGAGCTATGGAGGTCCTAGTTCAGCCACATGGAGTATGTGACAGGGAGCTATGGAAGTCCTAGTGCAGCCAACGAGAGGATGTGACAGGGAGCTATGGAGGTCCTAGTGCAGCCACAGAGAGGATGTGACAAGGAGCTATGGAGGTCCAAAAGCAGCCAGATGGAGGATGTAATAGGGAGATATGGAGGTCCTAGTGCAGCCAGATGGAGGATGTGTTAGGAAGCTATAGAGGTCCTAGTGCGGCCAACAAGAGGATGTGACAGGAAGCTATGGAGGTCCTAGTGCAGCCACAGAGGGGATGTGACAGGGAGCTATGGAGGTCCTAGTGCAGCCAACAAAGGGTTGTGACAGGGAGCTATGGAGGTCCTAGTGCAGCCACAGAGAGGATGTGACATGGTGCTGTGAAGGTCCTAGTGCAGCCAAAATGAGGATGTGACAGGGAACTATGGAGGTCCTAGTGCAGCCAACATGGAGGATGTGACAGGGAGCTATAGAGTTGCTCGTGCAGCCACAGAGGGGATGTGACAGGTAGCTATGGAGGTCCTAGTGCAGCCACAGAGAGGATGTGATATGGAGATATGGAGGTCCTAGTGTAGCCACAGAGAGGATGTGACAGAAAGCTATGGAGGTCCTAAGGCAGCCAGATGGAGGATGTGATAGGGAGATATGGAGTTCCAAGTGCAGCCAGATGGAGTATGTGATAGGGAGCTATAGAGGTCCTAGCGCATCCAGATGGAGGATGTGACAGGGAGATATGGAAGTCCCAGTGCAGCCAACAAGAGGATGTGACAGGAAGCTATGGAGGTCCTAGTGCAGTCACAGGGAGGATGTGACAGGGATCTATGGAGATCCTTGTGCAGCCACATGGTGATGTGACAGGGAGCTATGGAGGTCCTAGTGCAGCCAGATGGAGGATGTGACAGGGAGCTATGGAGGTCCTAGTGCAGCCACATGGAGGATGTGATAGGGAGCTATAGAGGTCCTAGTGCAGCCAACAAGAGGATGTGATAGGAAGCTATGGAGGTCCTAGTGCAGCCACAGGGAGCATGTGACATGGAGCTATGGAGGTCCTAGTGCAGTCACATGGAGGATGTGACAGTGAGCTATGGAGGTCCTAGTTCAGCCACATGGAGTATGTGACAGGGAGCTATGGAAGTCCTAGAGCAGCCAACGAGAGGATGTGACAGGGAGCTATGGAGGTCCTAGTGCAGCCACAGAAAGGATGTGACAAGGAGCTATGGAGGTCCAAAAGCAGCCAGATGGAGGATGTGATAGGGAGATATGGAGGTCCTAGTGCAGCCAGATGGAGGATGTGATAGGGGGCTATAGAGGTCCTAGTGCGGCCAACAAGAGGATGTGACAGGAAGCTATGGAGGTCCTAGTGCAGCCACAGGGAGGATGTGACAGGGAGCTATGGAGGTCCTAGTGCAGCCACAGCGAGGATGTGACAGGGAGCAATGGAGGTACTAGTGCAGCCACAGAGGGGATGTGAAAGGGAGCTATGGAGGTACTAGTGCAGCCACAGAGGGGATGTGAAAGGGAGCTTGGATACGCCCCCTTTATTATCTTGCCCCGCCTTCTATATTAACCGTTGTTGCTCTGCTCGCGCTGGTTTCAAGTAAGCAAGCAAGCGCGAGACTGACACATACATAGACGCGCGCGACACAGCGGATCCCTGATCGGAACTGGACCCCTCGGGGAGTGACTGGAAATGGGAGCTTAGCCACGAATCCGGCGAGAAGCGGACGGAGACGGCGTCCTGTGCCATGTGGAGGGAGCTGTGAGATGGTAGCTGCTTAGCCCTGGGGTGAGCGTTCACAGAAGCGGGAGCATCCCGCAACAGAGACCCAGCTGTGCTGTGTGAGAAACGGAAACGAACGGTAAGAGATCCCCGTGTCATCCTGCAATAGAGACTCAGCTGTTCTGTGAGGGAAACGGAAACGAACGGTAAGAGATCCCCCGTGTCAGAACAAACAAATGGGACATAGCTAGTCCCTGACATACTTACTAAGCCTGGCAAACCGAAACACTGTGTAAGGTGGTCTAAATTACTACCACTAAGAGTCAAGTGATTAATAGGGGGATAAAAGACCCCAATTGTGGGATTCCAGAGAGGTTCAGCGAGCCTTAGAGCAGGAGCGCAAGGCAAAGTGGAAAATCAAATCTTACCATCTATTATAAATCTATTATAAATACTGGAAACATACAACAACTAAAAGCATTGGATTTTTGTACCCAAGCACAGCTAATATACAAATAGCAACCCCCTGAGGCTAGCAGTTACCCAGCTCCAAGAACATACTACACATGACAAATTACAAGATATAAATTTTCCATTATTAAGAGGAAAACAACTCAGAAACTAAACTCTTCCTTCTCTGAGTATAAGATTTGTGCAAACAGTATATAAAAGACACCATTTAAAAAAAAAAAAATTATTATAGAAGATCCCAGAAGATTACCCAATATCAGATATCATATTGATAACATGATGGAGTGACTGCAAGATGGATGACGGATTGACTGTAAGAAAGTATAACAGTAACAAGTATCAAGCCTTGTGTTATCAATCTAAGTAATCCAACGGTTATACCCTGTGCCCAATATTTATCCAGCGGTAATACAGGAAACATCAAAACTTATAAGTGAGAAAGTTAGTGCTGGATAAGGAAAGGACGGAAATAACATCTCCCTGGGGTCAGGACGGAGGGATATATTTCACAAATTTTGGAAATATTCCCGAAAGCTAACCAAAGACATAGGCTAGCAGTCAATCTGTTAAAAGTAAGGGAAGGAAGAAGAAGAGCGAGGGGTAAGTGAGGAAAATATAAAAAGGGGCAGGAAACAAAATAAGATGGCGACCAAGAATAAAACCAAAGTGCGGAAAAGTCAGATGAAAGAGACATCTCCCTTTTTCACGCCGAAAAACTCTGTAAATTCGCTTTCAAAACATACCCCTAAAGAAGCACGAGACCAAAACATTCTTCTTCCCTCCACAAATTCACCAAATACAGATTTGGAAGAACTAGAAGGAAATCTTCTGACTACAGATAAAATGAAAGAGATACTGAAAAATTTTCAGGCAGAATTTTTGGCTGAAATAAAAAAACAAATAATGGAAAATGCCAAATCAATAAGTGAAGTGAATAAACGCTCTGCTGACCTGGAAGACAAATTTGATAAACTGATTATTGATCATAATATGCTCTTGGAGCAAACATCAGAAATGGCTTCCCAAATTACCATACTTAATGATCAGATGAACACAATGGAAGACAAATCACGGAAAAATAACCTCCGAATAAGAGGGATTTCGGAAAAAATAAACATAGAAGACCTTCCAACATACATCATGGAAATGTTCTCCAAAATCACTCCTAATTTTGCTCATCTGGATCAGAAATTGGATACAGTTCATAGAATACCTCTTCCAAGCCATTTACAAAACAGAAGCTCCAGAGATGTGATTGTCAGAATTCACCACATATCCACTAAAGAAGCAATATCTAAAGCAAGTTATATAAAGAAGACTTTTGAGTATCCATATGAAAATATTCAAATTTTTTCAGATCTTTCAAAAGGCACAATCAATAAAAGAAAGGAATTTAACTCCATAACTCAAGGCTTAAGGAAGTGTAATCTCAGATACAAATGGACCTCTCCAGTGGGTTTACTGGTACTACAGGATTCATCTTGGCATAAGATTAAGTCCCCTGCAGAGGGTGAAAGCTTTTTGAGTACGCTTATGCCTAACCCTTCAGATCCTAAAGAAATCCAGACTAAACTGCAAGCCCCATTGCCAGAGTGGCAAAGGAAGAAATGACCTTGATGGACTGAAATGAATAACCAGTTATTATGCTAATGGTTTTGTTTTCCTCCCCTTTTGCTCCCCCTCTCTGTTCTCCTGTTGACCCTCTCCTCCTCGCTATCCTCCCTTTTCTGTTGAAGTGACGTTGGTATAAAGAATTTAACTAGGAATGCTTTAGAGTGACTCTGATAGCAAAGAAGATTAGGGAAGAAATAAGAGTAAAATGGATAGGGGAATCTAGTATAGAAGGAAGAAAGTTAATCACATCAGGGATTAGTGAGGAGGGAGGGGGGAATGAGAGAGGGGAGGGGATAGTGGAAGAGGGAAATAGGGCATTAAAGAGTACTTGAATTAAACAACGTAAACTATGGAGGTTTAAGGAAATAGATATTACACTAAGGGCAGTAAGGAGATCTGTTAGTATTCAGTAGTAAACAGGAAGAGAGATAGAGACATATCTGGGAAATGTTATAAGGGAAAATGAAGTTATAAAGTAACGTCATCTCCAGTACAATCCGCTAACCATTTCAGAATAATGGCGGAATCCCTGCTGAACAGAAGATTGGAAAGGCTAGTAGATAGCCTCTTCTGTTCAAACAGTATGAATGTGTGTAAGTATGGAAGTGAGAAAGTTCCTGTTTCTGGGAGTAATAAAGAGTTAATAAATATAGCTACATTAGTTAAGTGGGTAAGAAAACATAGTTGGATAATAATCCCTTCCAAAGTCAATGTCATTAAAAATATTTAGTTGGAATGTAAAGGGTTTAAACTCCCCTAGTAAAAGGAAAACGGTTTACAGACAGTGTAAGAAAGAGAAAGCGGATTTAATATTTCTTCAAGAGACACACTGGGGGAACAGGAAAATTCTGAGTTTTGCAATGGGCGACTTCGATTTTAGACACCATTCAACAGGGGCAAAAAAAAAGAGAGGAGTCTCAATTTTTTTTTCTAACAATCTGGAAATTGTGGAAGTTATCTCAATTATAGACTCAGAGGGAAGATATATTTTATGGAATGGACAAATTAATAATCAGAAAGTCACCCTAATAAATATCTACGCCCCGAACGAGAAGCAAGGAAAATTCCTAAAGCAAATAGGAAGGTTAATTAGTAAGTTCGCTCAGGGTTCGCTGGTGTTGGCAGGCGACTTTAACATGATTTCAAATATAGACTTAGATAGGTCAATTAAACCGACACAAAAGAACTTAATAAAAGTGAATAAGGATGCACAGACGTTTACAGAATGGATGATTAATAATAAGCTATTTGACACTTGGCGGGTTCAGCACCCAAATCAAAAGGAGTTTTCCTTTTATTCAAATCCACACAATTTATATTCACGAATTGATTTTATATTAGTAAATTCTCAAATAATAGATAGAATTACACACACGGAAATAGGTAAGATAGTTATTTCTGATCACGCTTACACCACTTTAGTAGTAGAAATTAATAAAGTAAAGTTAGATAAACCACAGTGGAGATTAGATGACTCCATAATAAAAATAGAGGAAAATAAGGACTACTTAAGTAAAGAAATATCAAAAAATTTTGACATTAATATACACTCGGTTTCTTCCCAATGCACAATTTGGAATGCACAAAAAGCTTTTACAAGAGGTTTAATTATTAAACTTAAATCCCAATTATTAAGTCAGAGAGGAGCTCCCTTAAAAAAACTATACATAGAACTAAATAAACTCGAATCTAAATTTATTTTGGATCCGCACGGTCAAACAATGGCAGAGATCAAAAAAATACGAAATAGCATAAACAAAATTAATCAGTTAAGATCAGACAGAGAATTATGGCGCTACCAACAGATTTATCATCATCAAAGTAATAAAAATAGTAAACTACTAGCCACCCAAGCAAAAAGGAAAAAAGAAAAGAAAAGAATAACAATTATAAAAGAAAAAGGAAGATATTTTTCCTCCCCACAAGAAATCGGCCAAGCTTTCTGTAATTATTACCAAGAGCTATACAATTTGGAAAAAAATGATTCCCTGCGTAAACCACGAGCAGAAGAAATACAAGCATTTTTGGAGGGGATTCAATTACCCAAACTAACATTAGAAGAACAACTAGAATTAAATAATCCTATTACAAATCAGGAAGTTCTGCAAGTAATTAAATTATTGAAATCTTATACTACGCCAGGCCCAGACGGATACACCAATGCCTTTTATAAAACATTTTGTCAAATTTTAAGCCCTCAACTCACAGAAGTGTTTAATGAAATTAAAACTACTGGTAGCATGCCAATGGAAATGACAAAGGTAGCATTGATAATGATCCCAAAGACTAATTTGGACCCCCAGCTTTGTGCCAATTACAGACCCATTTCTCTTTTAAATGCAGATACCAAACTCTATGCGAAGATCTTGGCCCTTAGAATTCAAAAACATATAGAAAAACTAATCGCAATAGAACAAATGGGGTTTGTGACTGGTAGGCAAGGAACAGAGAACATCAGAAAACTGATGAATCTGGGGGAAATTGCAAGAGTAAAAGGAACTCCCTCCATATTCTTGTCATTAGACGCGGAGAAAGCGTTTGACAGAGTAGGGTGGGAGTACATGAGATTGGCGCTGTCTAAGTTCGGATTTGGGGAATTTGGGGCCAAGGCGATAGGGGCCTTGTATAGATCCCCCTCAGCAGAAGTAACAGGTTTGGGATACAAAACAAGGCCCTTCGAAATCACAAACGGTACCAGACAGGGTTGTCCCCTCTCCCCCACCCTATTTGCGCTAATGATAGAACCATTGGCGGAAGCTATTAGATCATCCCCACAAATACATGGAATAAGGATGGGGGAGAGGGAACACAAATTCAGTTTATACGCAGACGACGTTGTTTTAACACTTAAGCGTCCGAAAGAATCTCTCTGCCATTTAGTAAAGCTAATAGAGGAATATGGTAAAGTGTCTTATTATAAGCTGAATTATAGAAAATCAGAAACACTTCTATACAATGTGCCAAAGGGTTTGCTTTCTAGATTGGAGCTTAATTATCCCTTTGATTGGAACTCAAAAGCATTTAAACATCTAGGAATCATATTTCTGGGAAATATGCAGAAAATGGTGGATAGAAACTATAAAGACTTATATTTTAAGTTCCAAAAGATTATAGGCAACTGGCGAAAAGACAGATTTTCTTTCTCTGGGAAATTGGCGGTAGTTAAAATGATGCTACTCCCCAGAGTCAATTACATCTTAATGTGCATTCCCTTTAAAATTCCTAGAGGTTGGATTAAAAAACTGCAACGCGCAATTGACGTATTTATACATCAGTCTAGACACATAAGGTTAAAAAAAACCACTATGGGAAGGAGTTTCTTGAAAGGAGGTATTTCATATCCCCTATTGCAACCATACCAAGAGGAAAATTGTATAGTTCATGCTTTGAAATGGCTTGTAACAGCATACAAATTACCATGGACACAAATAGAAAAAGCGTTAATCCCAAACCACCATCTATCAGCCTTGGTTTATGCTGAAAAACCGAGGTATAAGGAACTTGCAGTAGGATCATCGGTTATGAAAGAAATCTTAAAAAACTGGAGACAGATTAATAACAAATACAAACTTATCCCTAAGGGTAGTTTGATCACTCCAGTGATATCGTTAGTACATCCAAATATGTTAAGAATTATTAAAGATTGGAATAGTAAGGGATTAATATCTACAGGCGACACTGTTATTAATGGGCTAATAGCACCTTTTGAGCAGATTAAAAAAAAGTTTAACATTTTAGGAGAAGGATGGTTAGCATATGAAGCATATAGAGCTTCCTGCGAAATAAGCAAAACATACTCACAAATTAAAAAAGATTTAAACCCTATGGAAAATATCCTCCTTAAGTTGGAGAAAAAACATCTGATATCCAAATGTTTTAACATTATAAGATCATCTGGTAATCATTTCAAAACCAGGGGAATGAGACAATGGGAGTTGAACTTAAATTTAGAAATAAACTAAATAGACTGGGAAACATCTCTGAAAATCACAAATAGATTTATTAAACAAACAGCATACAGAGAAATGTTTTTCAAAGTTATAAACAATTGGTATATTACCCCGATTAAAATTGCACAAATCTCACATTCCCCTTTGGATAGAATATGTTGGAGAGAATGCGGTAGCGCAGCTCATCTACCACATATATTATGGGACTGCCCTAAGTTAAAACCCTTCTGGGATAGTTGTTATGAATTTTTGAACAAATTGGTTGAGTTCCAATTCCCATTTAGGGCAGAATGTAGCTTGCTACACATCTTTCCAAGTGAGGCAACCATAGAGGGAAAAGCACTTGCCATAATGATTTTTTCAATTGCGAAAAATTTAATAATTAGCAATTGGATAACGAAGTCACCTCCCCTCTTTACTGACATCATCTGGAGAATAAAATACTTCAGAGAATTGGAAGCAAACTATGTACAGAAGGGCTTAATCAAGGTAGATCCTATTAAATGGAAAATATGGGACCAGAAACAAGGAACAATAAATTTATAGATTAAATAAGCTATGTTTGAAAGAAGAGTGAATGAGAATGAATGATAATTTTATTAATGCAATGCAATGCTGCGAGGTTGTAGCGACTACAGAATTATGTATTTATATACAATTGATATTTTTTTTTGTATTGAATTTTTCATAAATAAAAAAAAAAAAAAAAAAAAAAAAGAGGGGATGTGAAAGGGAGATATGGAGGTCCTAGTGCAGCCACAGGGAGGATGTGACATGGAGCTTTCGTGGTCCTAGTGCAGCAAGATGGAGGATGTGACATGGAGCTATGGAGGTCCTAGTGAAGTCACATGGAGGATGTGACAGTGAGCTATGGAGGTCCTAGTTCAGCCACATGGAGTGTCTGACAGGGAGCTATGGAAGTCCTAGTGCAGCCACAGAGAGGATGTGACAGGGAGCTATGGAGGTCCAAAAGCAGCCAGATGCAGGATGTGATAGGGAGATATGGAGGTCCTAGTGCAGACAGATGGAGGATGTGATAGGGGGCTATAGAGGTCCTAGTGCAGCCAACAAGAGGATGTGACAGGAAGCTATGGAGGTCCTAGTGCAGTCACAGGGAGGATGTGACAGGGATCTATTGAGATCCTAGTGCAGCCACATGGAGGATGTGACAGGGAGCTATGGAGGTCCTAGTGCACCCAGATGGAGGATGTGACAGGGAGCTATGGAGGTCCTAGTGCAGCCAACAAGAGGATGTGACCGGAGCTATGGAGGTCCTAGTGCAGCCACATGGAGGATGTGACATGGACCTATGGAGGTCCTAGTGCAGCCAACAAGAGGATGTGACAGGGAGCTAAGGAGATCCTAGTGCAGCCACAGGGAGCATGTGACATGGAGCTATGGAGGTCCTAGTGCAGTCACATGGAGGATGTGACAGTGAGCTATGGAGGTCCTAGTTCAGCCACATGGAGTATGTGACAGGGAGCTATGGAAGTCCTAGAGCAGCAAACGAGAGGATGTGACAGGGAGCTATGGAGGTCCTAGTGCAGCCACAGAGAGGATGTGACAAGGAGCTATGGAGGTCCAAAAGCAGCCAGATGGAGGATGTGATAGGGAGATATGGAGGTCCTAGTGCAGCCAGATGGAGGATGTGATAGGGGGCTATAGAGGTCCTAGTGCGGCCAACAAGAGGATGTGACAAGAAGCTATGGAGGTCCTAGTGCAGCCACAGGGAGGATGTGACAGGGAGCTATGGAGGTCCTAGTGCAGCCACAGCGAGGATGTGACAGGGAGCAATGGAGGTACTAGTGCAGCCACAGAGGGGATGTGAAAGGGAGATATGGAGGTCCTAGTGCAGCCACAGGGAGGATGTGACATGGAGCTTTCGTGGTCCTAGTGCAGCAAGATGGAGGATGTGACAGTGAGCTATGGAGGTCCTAGTTCAGCCACATGGAGTGTCTGACAGGGAGCTATGGAAGTCCTAGTGCAGCCACAGAGAGGATGTGACAAGGAGCTATGGAGGTCCAAAAGCAGCCAGATGGAGGATGTGATAGGGAGATATGGAGGTCCTAGTGCAGACAGATGGAGGATGTGATAGGGGGCTATAGAGGTCCTAGTGCAGCCAACAAGAGGATGTGACAGAAAGCTATGGAGGTCCTAGTGCAGTCACAGGGAGGATGTGACAGGGATCTATTGAGATCCTAGTGCAGCCACATGGAGGGTGTGACAGGGAGCTATGGAGGTCCTAGTGCACCCAGATGGAGGATGTGACAGGGAGCTATGGAGGTCCTAGTGCAGCCAACAAGAGGATGTGACCGGAGCTATGGAGGTCCTAGTGCAGCCACATGGAGGATGTGACATGGACCTATGGAGGTCCTAGTGCAGCCAACAAGAGGATGTGACAGGGAATTATGGAGATCATAGTTCAGCCACAGGGAGCATGTGACATGGAGCTAGGGAGGTCCTAGTGCAGTCACATGGAGGATGTGACAGTGAGCTATGGAGGTCCTAGTTCAGCCACATGGAGTATGTGACAGGGAGCTATGGAAGTCCTAGAGCAGCCAACGAGAGGATGTGACAGGGAGCTATGGAGGTCCTAGTGCAGCCACAGAGAGGATGTGACAAGGAGCTATGGAGGTCCAAAAGCAGCCAGATGGAGGATGTGATAGGGAGATATGGAGGTCCTAGTGCAGCCAGATGGAGGATGTGATAGGGGGCTATAGAGGTCCTAGTGCGGCCAACAAGAGGATGTGACAGGAAGCTATGGAGGTCCTAGTGCAGCCACAGGGAGGATGTGACAGGGAGCTATGGAGGTCCTAGTGCAGCCACAGCGAGGATGTGACAGGGAGCAATGTAGGTACTAGTGCAGCCACAGAGAGGATGTGAAGGTCCTAGTGCAGCCACAGGGAGGATGTGACATGGAGCTTTCGTGGTCCTAGTGCAGCAAGATGGAGGATGTGACATGGAGCTATGGAGGTCCTAGTGAAGTCACATGGAGGATGTGACAGTGAGCTATGGAGGTCCTAGTTCAGCCACATGGAGTGTCTGACAGGGAGCTATGGAAGTCCTAGTGCAGCCACAGAGAGGATGTGACAGGGAGCTATGGAGGTCCAAAAGCAGCCAGATGGAGGATGTGATAGGGAGATATGGAGGTCCTGGTGCAGACAGATGGAGGATGTGATAGGTGGCTATAGAGGTCCTGGTGCAGCCAACAAGAGGATGTGACAGGAAGCTATGGAGGTCCTAGTGCAGTCACAGGGAGGATGTGACAGGGATCTATTGAGATCCTAGTGCAGCCACATGGAGGATGTGACAGGGAGCTATGGAGGTCCTAGTGCACCCAGATGGAGGATGTGACAGGGAGCTATGGAGGTCCTAGTGCAGCCAACAAGAGGATGTGACCGGAGCTATGGAGGTCCTAGTGCAGCCACATGGAGGATGTGACATGGACCTATGAAGGTCCTAGTGCAGCCAACAAGAGCATGTGACAGGGAGCTATGGAGATCCTAGTGCAGCCAACGAGAGGATGTGACAGGGAGATGTGGAGGTCCTAGTGCAGCCACATGAAGGATATGACAGGGAGCTATGGAGGTCCTAGTGCTGTCACAGAGAGGGTGTGACAAGGAGCTATGGAGGTCCTAGTGCAGCCAACATGGAGGATGTTACAGGGAGCTATGGATGTCCTAGTGCAGCAACATGAAAGATGTGTCAGGGAGCTATGGAGGTCCTAATGCAGCCACAGAAAGGATGTGACATGGAGCTATGGAGGTCCTAGTGCAGCCACATGGAGGATGTGACAGGGAGCTATGGAGGTCCTAGTGCAGTCATAGAGAGGATAGGAGAGGGAGCTATGGAGATCCTAGTGCTGCCAACAAGAGGATGTTACAGGGAGCTATGGAGGTCCTAGTGCAACCACAGCGAGGATGTGACAGGGAGCTATGGAGTTCCTAGTGCAGCCACAGAGGGGATGTGACAGGGAGCTATGGAGGTCCTAGTGCAGCCACAGAGGGGATGTGACAGTGAGTTATGGAGGTCCTAGTGCAGCCACAGAGAGGATGTGACATGGAGCTGTGAAGGTCCTAGTGCAGCCAAATGGAGGATGTGACAGGGAACTATGGAGGTCCTAGTGCAGCCAACATAGAGGATATGACAGGGAGCTATAGAGTTCCTAGTGCAGCCACAGAGGGGATGTGACAGGTAGCTATGGAGGTCCTAGTGCAGCCACAGAGAGGATGTGATATGGAGATATGGAGGTCCTAGTGCAGCCACAGTGAGGATGTGACATGTAGATGTGAAGGTCCTGGTGCAGCCACATGGAGGATGTGACAGGGAACTATAAAGGTCCTAGTGCAGCAAACATGTAGGATGTGACAGGGAGCTATGGAGGTCATAGTGCAGTCACAGGGAGGACGTGACAGGGAGCAATGGAGGTCCTAGAGCTGCCAGATGGAGGATGTGACCGGAAGCTATGGAGGTCCTAGTTCAGCCACATGGAGGAAGAAAAAACATCTGATATCCAAATGTTTTAACATTATAAGATCATCTGGTAATCATTTCAAAACCAGGGGAATGAGACAATGGGAGTTGAACTTAAATTTAGAAATAAACGAAATAGACTGGGAAACATCTCTGAAAATCACAAATAGATTTATTAAACAAACAGCATACAGAGAAATGTTTTTCAAAGTTATAAACAATTGGTATATTACCCCGATTAAAATTGCACAAATCTCACATTCCCCTTTGGATAGAATATGTTGGAGAGAATGCGGTAGCGCAGCTCATCTACCACATATATTATGGGACTGCCCTAAGTTAAAACCCTTCTGGGATAGTTGTTATGAATTTTTGAACAAATTGGTTGAGTTCCAATTCCCATTTAGGGCAGAATGTAGCTTGCTACACATCTTTCCAAGTGAGGCAACCATAGAGGGAAAAGCACTTGCCATAATGATTTTTTCAATTGCGAAAAATTTAATAATTAGCAATTGGAAAACGAAGTCACCTCCCCTCTTTACTGACATCATCTGGAGAATAAAATACTTCAGAGAATTGGAAGCAAACTATGTACAGAAGGGCTTAATCAAGGTAGATCCTATTAAATGGAAAATATGGGACCAGAAACAAGGAACAATAAATTTATAGATTAAATAAGCTATGTTTGAAAGAAGAGTGAATGAGAATGAATGATAATTTTATTAATGCAATGCAATGCTGCGAGGTTGTAGCGACTACAGAATTATGTATTTATATACAATTGATATTTTTTTTTGTATTGAATTTTTCATAAATACAAAAAAAAAAAAAAAAAAAAAAAAAAGGGGATGTGAAAGGGAGATATGGAGGTCCTAGTGCAGCCACAGGGAGGATGTGACATGGAGCTTTCATGGTCCTAGTGCAGCAAGATGGAGGATGTGACATGGAGCTATGGAGGTCCTAGTGAAGTCACATGGAGGATGTGACAGTGAGCTATGGAGGTCCTAGTTCAGCCACATGGAGTGTCTGACAGGGAGCTATGGAAGTCCTAGTGCAGCCACAGAGAGGATGTGACAGGGAGCTATGGAGGTCCAAAAGCAGCCAGATGGAGGATGTGATAGGGAGATATGGAGGTCCTAGTGCAGACAGATGGAGGATGTGATAGGGGGCTATAGAGGTCCTAGTGCAGCCAACAAGAGGATGTGACAGGAAGCTATGGAGGTCCTAGTGCAGTCACAGGGAGGATGTGACAGGGATCTATTGAGATCCTAGTGCAGCCACATGGAGGATGTGACAGGGAGCTATGGAGGTCCTAGTGCACCCAGATGGAGGATGTGACAGGGAGCTATGGAGGTCCTAGTGCAGCCAACAAGAGGATGTGACCGGAGCTATGGAGGTCCTAGTGCAGCCACATGGAGGATGTGACATGGACCTATGGAGGTCCTAGTGCAGCCAACAAGAGGATGTGACAGGGAGCTAAGGAGATCCTAGTGCAGCCACAGGGAGCATGTGACATGGAGCTATGGAGGTCCTAGTGCAGTCACATGGAGGATGTGACAGTGAGCTATGGAGGTCCTAGTTCAGCCACATGGAGTATGTGACAGGGAGCTATGGAAGTCCTAGAGCAGCCAACGAGAGGATGTGACAGGGAGCTATGGAGGTCCTAGTGCAGCCACAGAGAGGATGTGACAAGGAGCTATGGAGGTCCAAAAGCAGCCAGATGGAGGATGTGATAGGGAGATATGGAGGTCCTATAACAGCCAGATGGAGGATGTGATAGGGGGCTATAGAGGTCCTAGTGCGGCCAACAAGAGGATGTGACAGGAAGCTATGGAGGTCCTAGTGCAGCCACAGGGAGGATGGGACAGGGAGCTATGGAGGTCCTAGTGCAGCCACAGCGAGGATGTGACAGGGAGCAATGGAGGTACTAGTGCAGCCACAGAGGGGATGTGAAAGGGAGATATGGAGGTCCTAGTGCAGCCACAGGGAGGATGTGACATGGAGCTTTCGTGGTCCTAGTGCAGCAAGATGGAGGATGTGACATGGAGCTATGGAGGTCCTAGTGAAGTCACATGGAGGATGTGACAGTGAGCTATGGAGGTCCTAGTGCAGCCACAGAGAGGATGTGACAGGGAGCTATGGAGGTCCAAAAGCAGCCAGATGGAGGATGTGATAGGGAGATATGGAGGTCCTAGTGCAGACAGATGGAGGATGTGATAGGGGGCTATAGAGGTCCTAGTGCAGCCAACAAGAGGATGTGACAGGAAGCTATGGAGGTCCTAGTGCAGTCACAGGGAGGATGTGACAGGGATCTATTGAGATCCTAGTGCAGCCACATGGAGGATGTGACAGGGAGCTATGGAGGTCCTAGTGCACCCAGATGGAGGATGTGACAGGGAGCTATGGAGGTCCTAGTGCCGCCAACAAGAGGATGTGACCGGAGCTATGGAGGTCCTAGTGCAGCCACATGGAGGATGTGACAGGGAGCTATGGAGGTCCTAGTGCTGTCACAGAGAGGGTGTGACAAGGAGCTATGGAGGTCCTGGTGCAGCCAACATGGAGGATGTTACAGGGAGCTATGGATGTCCTAGTGCAGCAACATGAAGGATGTGTCAGGGAGCTATGGAGGTCCTAATGCAGCCACAGAAAGGATGTGACATGGAGCTATGGAGGTCCTAGTGCAGCCACAGAGAGGATGTGACATGGAGCTGTGAAGGTCCTAGTGCAGCCAAATGGAGGATGTGACAGGGAACTATGGATGTCCTAGTGCAGCCAACAAGAGGATGTGACAGGGAGCTATGGAGATCCTAGTGCAGCCACATGAAGGATATGACAGGGAGCTATGGAGGTCCTAGTGCTGTCAAAGAGAGGGTGTGACAAGGAGCTATGGAGGTCCTGGTGCAGCCAACATGGAGGATGTTACAGGGAGCTATGGATGTCCTAGTGCAGCAACATGAAGGATGTGTCAGGGAGCTATGGAGGTCCTAATGCAGCCACAGAAAGGATGTGACGGGGAGCTATGGAGGTCCTAGTGCAGCCACATGGAGGATGTGACAGGGAGCTATGGAGGTCCTAGTGCAGTCATAGAGAGGATAGGAGAGGGAGCTATGGAGATCCTAGTGCTGCCAACAAGAGGATGTTACAGGGAGCTATGGAGGTCCTAGTGCAACCACAGCGAGGATGTGACAGGGAGCTATGGAGTTCCTAGTGCAGCCACAGAGGGGATGTGACAGGGAGCTATGGAGGTCCTAGTGCAGCCACAGAGGGGATATGACAGTGAGTTATGGAGGTCCTAGTGCAGCCACAGAGAGGATGTGACATGGAGCTGTGAAGGTCCTAGTGCAGCCAAATGGAGGATGTGACAGGGAACTATGGAGGTCCTAGTGCAGCCAACATAGAGGATATGACAGGGAGCTATAGAGTTCCTAGTGCAGCCACATAGGGGATGTGACAGGTAGCTATGGAGGTTCTAGTGCAGCCACAGAGAGGATGTGATATGGAGATATGGAGGTCCTAGTGCAGCCACAGTGAGGATGTGACATGTAGATGTGAAGGTCCTGGTGCAGCCACATGGAGGATGTGACAGGGAACTATAAAGGTCCTAGTGCAGCAAACATGGAGGATGTGACAGGGAGCTATGGAGGTCATAGTGCAGTCACAGGGAGGACGTGACAGGGAGCAATGGAGGTCCTAGAGCTGCCAGATGGAGGATGTGACCGGAAGCTATGGAGGTCCTAGTTCAGCCACATGGAGGATGTGACAGGGAGCTATGGAGGTCCTAGTGCAGCCAATGAGAGGATGTGACAGGGAGCTATGGAGGTCCTAGTGCAGCAAGATGGAGGATGTGACAGGGAGCTATGGAGGTCCTAGTGCAGCCACATAGAGGATGTGACAGGGAGCTATGGAGGTCCTAGTGCAAACACATAGAGGATGTGACATGGAGCTATGGAGGTCCTAGTGCAGCCAAAAAGAGAAATCGACAGGGAGCTATAAAGGTCCTAGTGCAGCCATAGAGGGGTTGTGACAGGGAGATGGAGAGGTCCTAGTGCAGCCACATGGAGGATGTGACAGGGAGCTATGGAGGTCCTAGTGCAGCCACAGAAAGGATGTGACAAGGAGCTATGGAGGTCCTAGTGCAGCCACCATGGAGGATGTGACAGGGAGCTATGGAGGTCCTAGTGCAGCCAACGAGAAGATGTGACAGGGAGCTATGGAGGTCCTTCTGCAGCCAATGAGAGGATGTGACAGGGAGCTATAGAGGTCCTAGTGCAGCCACAGAAAGGATGTGACAAGGAGTTATGGAGGTCCTAGTGCAGCAAACATGGAGGATGTGACAGGGAGCTATGGAGGTCCTAGTGCAGCCACAGAGAGGATGTGACAGGGATCTATGGAGGTCCTAGTGCAGCCAACATGGAGGATGTGAAAGGGAGCTATGGAGGTCCTAGTGCAGCCACATGGAGGATGTGACAGGGAGCTATGGAGGTCCTAGTGCAGCCAACGAGAGGATGTGACAGGGAGCTATGGAGGTCCTAGTGCACCCACAGAGAGGATGTGACATGGAGCTTTGAAGGTCCTAGTGCAGCCACATGAAGGATGTGACAGGGAACTATGGAAGTCCTAGTGCAGCCAACATGGAGGATGTGACAGGGCGCTTTGGAGGTCCTAGTGCAGCCACATTGAGGATGTGACAGGGAGCTATGGAGGTCCTAGTGTAGCCACATGGAGGATGTGACAGGGAGCTATGGAGGTCCTAGTGCAGCCAACGAGAGGATGTGACAGGGAGCTATGGAGTTCCTAGTGCAGACAGATGGAGGATGTGACATGGAGCTATGGATGTCCTAGTGCAGCCAGAAGGAGGATGTGACATGGAGCTATGGATGTACTAGTGCAGTCACATGAAGGATGTGACAGGGAACTATGGAGGTCCTAGTTTAGCCACATGGAGGATGTGACAGGGAGATATAGAGGTCCTAGTGCAGCCAGATGGAGGATGTGATAGGGAGCTTTAGAGGTCCTAGTGCAGCCAACAAGAGGATGGGATAGGGAGCTATGGAGGTCCTAGTGCAGTCAGAGGGAGGATGTGACAGGGAGCTACGGAGGTCCTAGTGCAGCCACATAGAGGATGTGACAGGGAGCTATGGAGGTCCTAGTGCAGTCAGAGGGAGGATGTGACAGGGAGCTATGGAGATACTAGTGCAGCAATAGGGAGGATGTGACAGGGAGCAATAGAGGTCCTAGTGCAGCCACAGAGAGGATGTGACAGAGAGCTGTGGAGCTCCTAGTGCAGCCACATGGAGGATGTAAAAGGGAACTATGGATGTCCTAGTGCAGCCACAGAGAGGATGTGACAGAGAGCTGTGGAGCTCCTAGTGCAGCCACATGGAGGATGTAAAAGGGAACTATGGATGTCCTAGTGCAGCCACAGAGAGGATGTGACATGGAGCTATGGAGGTCCTAGTGCAGTCACATGGAGGATGTGACAGGGAGCTATGGAGGTCCTAGTTCAGCCACATGGAGGATGTGACAGGGAGATATAGAGGTCCTAGTGCAGCCAGATGGAGGATGTGATAGGGAGCTATAGAGGTACTAGTGCAGGCAACAAGAGGATGTGATAGGAAGCTATGGAGGTCCTAGTGCAGTCAGAGGGAGGATGTGACAGGGAGCTATGGAGATCCTAGTGCAGCAACAGGGAGGATGTGACAGAGAGCTACGGAGGTCCTAGTGCAGCCAGATGGAGGATGTGACAGGGATCTATGGAGGTCCTAGTGCAGTCATAGAGAGGATGTGAGAGAGAGCTATGGAGGTCCTAGTGCAGCCAACGAGAGGATGTGACGGGGAGCTATGAAGGTCCTATTGCAGTCAATGAGAGGATGTGACAGGGAGCTATGGAGGTCCTAGTGCAGCCACAGAGAGGATGTGACAGGGAGCTGTGGAGGTCCTAGTGCAGCCACATGGAGGATGTGACAGGGAGCTATGGAGGTCCTAGTGCAGCCACAGAGAGGATGTGACAGGGAGCTATGGAGGTCCTAGTGCAGCCACAGAGGGGATGTGACAGGGAGCTATGGAGGTCCTAGTGCAGCCAAAGAGAGGATGTGACAGGGAGCTATGGAGGTCCTAGTGCAGCCAAAGAGAGGATGTGAAAGGGAGCTATGGAGGTTCTAGTGCAGCCACAGGAAAGACGTTACAGGGAGTTTTGGAGGTCCTAGTGCAGCCACAAAAAGGATGTGACAGGGAGCTATGGATGTCCTAGTGCAGCCACATGGAGGATGTGACAGTGAGCCACATGGATGTCCTAGTGCAGCCACATGGAGGATGTGAAAGGGAGCTATGGAGATCAGATTGCAGCCACAGAGATTATGTGACAGGGATCTATGGAGGTCTCAGAGCAACCACAGAGAGGATTTAACAGGGAGCTATGAAGGTCCTATTGCAGCCACAAAGAGGATGTGACAGCGAGCTATGGAGGTCCTAGTGCAGCCATAGAGAGGATGTGACAGGGAGCTATGGAGGTCCTAGTGCAGCCACAAAGAGGATGTGACAGCGATCTATGGAGGTCCTAGTGCAGCCATAGAGAGGATGTGACAGGGAGCTATGGAGGTCCTAGTGTCACCACAGAGAGGGTGTGACAAGGAGCTATGGAGGACCTAGTGCATCCACAGAAAGGATGTGACAGGGATCTATGGAGGTCCTAGTGCATCAACAGGAAGGATGTGACAGGGAGCTATGGAGGGCCTAGTGCAGCCAAAAAGAGGATGTGACAGGGAGCTATGGAGGTCTTAGTGCAGCCACAGAGAGGATGTGATAGGGAGATGTGGAGGTCCTAGTTCAGCCACAGAGAGGATGCGACAGGGAGCTGTGGAGGTCCTAGTGCAGCCACAGGGAGGATGTGACAGAGAGCTATGGAGGTCCTAGTGCAGCCACCGGGAGGATGTGACAGGGAGCTATGGAGGTCCTAGTGCAGCCACAGAGAGGATGTGATAGGGAGCTATGGAGATCTGAGTACAACAACAGAGAGCATGTGACAGGGAGCTATGGAGGTCCTAGTCCAGCCACATGGAGGATGTGACAGGGAGCTATGGAGGTCCAAGTTCAGACATATAGAGGATGTGACAAGGAGCTATGGAGGACCTAGTGCATCCACAGGAAGGATGTGCCAGGGAGCTATGGAAGTCTTTGTGCAGCCAAAAAGAGGATGTGACAGGGAGCTATGGAGGTCTTAGTGCAGCCACAGAGAGGATGTGACAGGGAGCTGTGGAGGTCCTAGTGCAGCCACAGAGGGGATGTGACAGGGAGCTATGGAGGTCTCAGATGAACCACAGAGAGGATTTAACAGGGAGCTATGAAGGTCCTATTGCAGCCACAAAGAGGATGTGACAGCGAGCTATGGAGGTCCTAGTGCAGCCATAGAGAGGATGTGACAGGGAGCTATGGAGGTCCTAGTGTCACCACAGAGAGGATGTGACAGGGAGCTATGGAGGACCTAGTGCATCCACAGAAAGGATGTGACAGGGATCTATGGAGGTCCTAGTGCATCAACAGGAAGGATGTGACAGGGAGCTATGGAGGGCCTAGTGCAGCCAAAAAGAGGATGCGACAGAGAGCTATGGAGGTCTTAGTGCAGCCACAGAGAGGATGTGATAGGGAGCTGTGGAGGTCCTAGTTCAGCCACAGAGAGGATGCGACAGGGAGATGTGGAGGTCCTAGTGCAGCCACAGGGAGGATGTGACAGGGAGCTATGGAGGGCCTAGTCCAGCCACATGGAGGATGTGACAGGGAGCTATAGAGGTCCTAGTTCAGACATATAGAGAATGTGACAGGGAGCTATGGAGGACCTAGTGCATCCACAGGAAGGATGTGCCAGGGAGCTATGGAAGTCCTAGTGCAGCCAAAAAGAGGATGTGACAGGGAGCTATGGAGGTCTTAGTGCAGCCACAGAGAGGATGTGACAGGGAGCTGTGGAGGTCCTAGTGCAGCCACAGAGGGGATGTGACAGGGAGCTATGGAGGTCTCAGAGCAACCACAGAGAGGATTTAACAGGGAGCTATGAAGGTCCTATTGCAGCCACAAAGAGGATGTGACAGCGAGCTATGGAGGTCCTAGTGCAGCCATAGAGAGGATGTGACAGGGAGCTATGGAGGTCCTAGTGTCACCACAGAGAGGATGTGACAGGGAGCTATGGAGGACCTAGTGCATCCACAGAAAGGATGTGACAGGGATCTATGGAGGTCCTAGTGCATCAACAGGAAGGATGTGACAGGGGGCTATGGAGGGCCTAGTGCAGCCAAAAAGAGGATGCGACAGAGAGCTATGGAGGTCTTAGTGCAGCCACAGAGAGGATGTGATAGGGAGCTGTGGAGGTCCTAGTTCAGCCACAGAGAGGATGCGACAGGGAGCTGTGGAGGTCCTAGTGCAGCCACAGGGAGGATGTGACAGGGAGCTATGGAGGTCCTAGTCCAGCCACATGGAGGATGTGACAGGGAGCTATAGAGGTCCTAGTTCAGACATATAGAGGATGTGACAGGGATCTATGGAGGACCTAGTGCATCCACAGGAAGGATGTGCCAGGGAGCTATGGAAGTCCTAGTGCAGCCAAAAAGAGGATGTGACAGGGAGCTGTGGAGGTCCTAGTGCAGCCACAGAGGGGATGTGACAGGGAGCTATTGAGGTCGCAGAGCAACCACAGAGAGGATTTAACAGGGAGCTATGAAGGTCCTATTGCAGCCACAAAGAGGATGTGACAGCGAGCTATGGAGGTCCTAGTGCAGCCATAGAGAGGATGTGACAGGGAGCTATGGAGGTCCTAGTGTCACCACAGAGAGGATGTGACAGGGAGCTATGGAGGACCTAGTGCATCCACAGAAAGGATGTGACAGGGATCTATGGAGGTCCTAGTGCATCAACAGGAAGGATGTGACAGGGAGCTATGGAGGGCCTAGTGCAGCCACAAAGAGGATGCGACAGAGAGCTATGGAGGTCTTAGTGCAGCCACAGAGAGGATGTGATAGGGAGCTGTGGAGGTCCTAGTTCAGCCACAGAGAGGATGCGACAGGGAGATGTGGAGGTCCTAGTGCAGCCACAGGGAGGATGTGACAGGGAGCTATGGAGGTCCTAGTCCAGCCACATGGAGGATGTGACAGGGAGCTATAGAGGTCCTAGTTCAGACATATAGAGGATGTGACAGGGAGCTATGGAGGACCTAGTGCATCCACAGGAAGGATGTGCCAGGGAGCTATGGAAGTCCTAGTGCAGCCAAAAAGAGGATGTGACAGGGAGCTATGGAGGTCTTAGTGCAGCCACAGAGAGGATGTGACAGGGAGCTGTGGAGGTCCTAGTGCAGCAACATGAAGGATGTGTCTGGGAGCTATGGAGGTCCTAGTGCACCCAGATGGAGGATGTGACAGGGAGCTATGGAGGTCCTAGTGCAGCCACAGAGAGGATGTGACAGGGAGCTGTGGAGGACCTAGTTCAGCCACAGAGAGGATGTGACATGGAGCTATGGAGGTCCTAGTGCAGCCACAGGGAGCATGTGACATGGAGCTATAAAGGTCCTAGTGCAGCCACATGGAGGATGTGACATGGAGCTATGGAGGTCCTAGTGAAGTCACATGGAGGATGTGACAGTGAGCTATGGAGGTCCTAGTTCAGCCACATGGAGGATGTGATAGCGAGATATGGAGGTCCTAGTGCAGCCAGATGGAGGATGTGTTAGGTAACTATAGAGGTCCTAGTGCAGCCAACAAGAGGATGTGACAGGAAGCTATGGAGGTACTAGTGCAGTCACAGGAAGGATGTGACAGGGATCTATGGAGATCCTTGTGCAGCCACATGGTGATGTGGCAGGGAGCTATGGAGGTCCTAGTGCAGCCAGATGGAGGATGTGACAGGGAGCTATGGAGGTCCTAGTGCAGCTAACGAGAGGATGTGACAGGGAGCTATGGAGGTCCTAGTTCAGCCACATGGAGCATGTGACATGGAGCTATAAGGTCCTAGTGCAGCCACATGGAGGATGTGACATGGAGCTATGGAGGTCCTAGTGAAGTCACATGGAGGATGTGACAGTGAGCTATCGAGGTCCTAGTGCAGTCACATGGAGGATGTGACAGGGAGCTATAGAGGTCCTAGTGCAGCCAACAAGAGGATGTGATAGGAAGCTATGGAGGTCCTAGTGCAGCCACAGGGAGCATGTGTCATGGAGCTATGGAGGTCCTAGTGCAGTCACATGGAGGATGTGACATAGAGCTATGGAGGTCCTAGTGCAGTCACATGGAGGATGTGACAGGGAGCTATGGAGGTCCTAGTGCAGCTAACGAGAGGATGTGACCGGGAGCTATGGAGTTCCTAGTGCAGCCACATGGAGGATGTGACAATGAGCTATGGATGTCCTAGTGCAGCCAGATGGAGGATGTGACAGGGAGCTATGGAGGTCCTAGTGCAGCCACATGGAGGATGTGACAGGGAGCTATGGGGGTCCTAGTGCAACCAGATGGAGGATGTGATAGGGAGCTATAGAGGTCCTAGTGCAGCCAACAAGAGGATGTGATAGGAAGCTATTTAGGTCCTAGTGCAGCCACAGGGAGCATGTGACATGGAGCTATGGAGGTCCTAGTGCAGTCACATGGAGGATGTGACATGGAGCTATGGAGGACCTAGGGCAGTCACATGGAGGATGTGACAGGGAGCTATGGAGGTCCTAGTGCAGCTAACAAGAGGATGTGACAGTGAGCTATGGATGTCCTAGTGCAGCCACATGGAGGATGTGAAAGGGAGCTATGGAGGTCCTAGTTCAACAACAGAAAGCATGTGACAGGGAGCTATGAAGGTCCTAGTGCAGCCATAGAGACGATGTGAAAGGGAGCTAAAGAGGTCCTATTGCAGCCACAGAGATGATGTTACAGGGAGCTATGGAGGTCTCAGAGCAGCCACAGAAAGGATTTGACAGGAAGCTCTGGAGGTCTTATTGCAGCCACAAAGATAATGTGACAGGGAGCTATAGAGGTCCTAGTGCAGCCACAAAGAGGATGTGACATGGAGCTATGGAGGTTCTAGTGCAACAATAGAGAGCATGTGACAGGGAGCTATGGAGGTCCTAGTGCAGCCATAGAAAGGATGTGACAGGGAGCTATGGAGATCCGTGTGCAACAACAGAGAGCATGTGACAGGGAGCTATGGAGGTCCTAGTGCAGCCATAGAGAGGATGTGACAGGGAGCTATGGAGGTCCTAGTGAATCCACAGGAAGGATTTGACATGGAGTAATGGAGGTACTAGTGCCACCACATAGATGATGTGACAGGGAGCTATGGAGGTCTCAGAGCAGCCACAGAGAGGATGTGACAGAGAGATAAAAGAGGTCCTAGTGCAGGCAAAGAGAGCATGTGATAGGGTACTATGGAGGTTCTAGAGCAGCAACAGGTAGGATGTGACAGGGATCTATGGAGGTGCTGGATCAGCAACAGTGAGGGTGTGAAAGGGAGCTATAGACGTCCTAATGTAGCTAAAGTTAGAATCTGACAAGAAACTATGGAGGTCCTAGTGGAGCCACAAAGAGGTTGTGACAGGGAGCTATTGAGGTCCTAGTGCAGCAACAGTAATATTGAGACAGGGAGCTATGGAGGTAATAATGCCACCACAGAGAGGATGCAACAGGGAGCTAAAAGAGGTCCTTGTGCAGCCAAAGAGAGCTTGTGACAGGGATCTATGGAGGTCCTAGAGCAGCAACAGGGAGAGTGTAAAAGGGAGCTATGGAGGTCCTAGTGCAGCAACAGGGAGTATGTTACATGGAGCTATGGAGGTCCTAGTGCAACCACAGGGAGGATGTTACAGGGAGCTTTGGTGGTCCTAGTGTAGCCACAAAGATGATGTGACAGTGAGCTATGGATGTCTTAGTGAAGTCAGATGGAGGATGTGACAGGGAGCTATGGAGGTCCTAGTGCAACAACAGAGAGCATGTGACAGGGAGCTATAGAGGTCCTAGTGCAGTAATAGAGAGCATGTGACAGGGAGCTATGGAGGTCTCAGAGCAGCTACAAAGAGGATGTGACAGGGAGATATGGAGGTCCTAGGGCAGCAATAAAGAGCATGTGACAGGGAGATATGGAGGTCCTAGGGCAGCAATAAAGAGCATGTGACAGGGTGCTATATAGATCCAAGTGCAGCCACAGAGAGGATGTGAAAGGGTGCTATGGAGGTCCTAGTGCAGCCACAGGAAGGATGTTACCAGGAGCTATGGAGGTCCTAGTGCAGTCACATGGAGGATGTGAAAGGGAGCTATGGAGGTTCTAGTGCAGCCATAGAGACGAGGTGACAGGGAGCTATGGAGGTCCTAGTGTAGCAATAGAGAGGATGTGACAGGGAGCTATGGAGGTCATAGTGCATCCACAGGAAGTATGTGACAGGGAGCTATGGAGGTCCTAGTTCCACCACAGAAAGGATGTTACAGGGAGCTATGGAAGTCCTAGTGCATCCACAGGAAGGATGTGACAGGGAGCTATGGAGGTCCTTGTGTACTGACAGGAAGGATGTTTCAGGAAACTATGGAGGTCCTAGTGCCACCACAGAGAGTATGTGACAGGGAGCTATGGAGGTCCTAGTGCATGAACAGGAAGGATTGACCGGGAGCTATAGAGGTCCTAGTGCCACCACATAGAGGATGTGACAGCGAGCTATGGATGTCCTAGTGCAGCCACAGAGAGCATGTGACAGGGTGCTATGGAGGTTCTAGAGCAGCAACAGGTAGGATGTGACAGGGATCTATGGAGGTCCTGGATCAGCATCAGGGAGGGTGTGAAAGGGAGCTATGGAGGTCATAGTGACACCACAAAGAGTTTGTGACAGGGAGCTACAGAGGTCCTAGTGTAGCCAAGGGGAAAATTTGACAAGAAACTATGGAGGTCCTAGTGCAGCCACAAAGAGGTTGTGACAGGGAGCTATGGAGGTCCTAGTGCAGCAACAGGAATATTGTGACAGGGAGCTATGGAGGTCCTAGTGCCACCACTGAGAGGATGCGACAGGGAGCTAAAAGAGGTCCTAGTGCAGCCAAACAGAGCATGTGACAGGGTGCTATGGAGGTCCTAGAGCAGCAACAGGGAGGGTGTAAAAGGGAGCTATGGAGGTCCTAGTGCAGCAACAGGGAGAATTTGACAGGGTACTATAGAGGTCCTAGTGCAGCTAAAGAGAGGATGTGACAGGGAGCTATGGAGGTCCTAGTGCAACCACAGGGAGGATGTTACAGGGAGCTTTGGAGGTCCTAGTGTAGCCACAAAGAGGATGTAACAGTGAGCTATGGATGTACTAGTGCAACAACAGAAAGCATGTGACAGGGAGCTATGGATGTCCTAGTGCAGCCTCAAAGAGGATGTGACAGTGAGCTATGGAGATCCGAGTGCAGCCACAGAGATGATGTGATAGGGAGGATGTGATAGGGAGCTATGGAGGTCCTATTGTATCCACAGGAAGTATGTTACAGGGAGCTATGGAGGTCCTAGTGCCACCACAGAAAGGATGTGACAGGGAGCTATGGAAGTCCTAGTGCATCCACAGGAAGGATGTGACAGGGAGCTATGGAGGTCCTTGTGTACTAACAGGAAGGATGTTTCAGGGAGCTATGGAGGTCCTAGTGCCACGACAGAGAGGATGTGACATGGAGCTATGGAGGTGCTAGCGCATCCACATAGAGGATGTGACTGCGAGATATGGAGGTCCTAGTGCATCCACAGGAAGGATTTGACAGCAAGCTAAAGATGTCCTAGTGCAGCCACAGAGAGCATGTGACAGGGTGCTTTGGAGGTTCTAGAGCAGCAACAGGTAGGATGTGACAGGGATCTATGGAGGTCCTGGATCAGCAACAGTGAGGGTGTGAAAGGGAGCTATGGAGGTCCTAGTGACACAACAGAGAGTATGTGACAGGGAGGTACAGAGGTCCTAGTGTAGCTAAAGGGAGAATCTGACAAGAAACTATGGAGGTCCTAGTGCAGCCACAAAGAGGTTGTGACAGGGAGCTATGGAGGTCCTAGTGCAGCAACAGGAATATTGTGACAGGGAGCTATGGTGGTCCTAGTGCCACCACTGAGAGGATGCGACAGGGAGCTAAAAGAGGTCCTAGTGCAGCCACAGAGAGCATGTGACAGGGTGCTTTGGAGGTTCTAGAGCAGCAACAGGTCGGATGTGACAGGGATCTATGGAGGTCCTAGAGCAGCAACAGGGAGTAAAAGGGAGCTATGGAGGTCCTAGTGCAGCCACAAAGAGGATGTAACAGTGAGCTATGGATTTACCAGTGCAACAACAGAGAGCATGTGACAGGGAGCTATGGAGGTCCTAGTGCAGCCACAAAGAGGATGTGACAGTGAGCTATGGAGATCCGAGTACAGCCACAGAGATGATGTGACAGGGAGCTATGGAGGTCTCAGAGCAGCCACAGAGAGGATGGGACAGGGTGCTATGGAGGTCCTAGTGCAGCCACAGGAAGGATGTGACCGGGAGCTATGGAGGTCCTAGTGCAGCCACAGGAAGGATGTGACCGGGAGCTATGGAGGTCCTAGTGCCACCACAGAAAGGATGTGACAGGGAGCTATGGAAGTCCTAGTGTATCCACAGGAAGGATGTGACAGGGTGCTATGGAGATCATAGTGCAGCCACAGGAAGGATGTGACCGGGAGCTGTGGAGGTCCTTGTGCAGCCACATGGAGGATGTGAAAGGGAGCTATGGAGGTTCTAGTGCAGCCACAGGAAGGATGTGACCGGGAGCTATGGAGGTCCTAGTGCCACCACAGAAAGGATGTGACAGGGAGCTATGGAGGTCCTAGTGCAGCCACAAAGAGGATGTGACAGGGTGCTATGGAGTTCATAGCGCAGCCACAGAGAGGATGTGACAGGGAGCTATGGAGGTCCTAGTGCAGCCACAGAGAGTATGTGACAGGGAGCTGTGGAGGTCCTAGTGCAGCCACATGGAGGATGTGTAAGGGAACTATGGATGTCCTAGTGCAGCCACAGGGAGGATGTGACATGGAGCTGTGGAGGTCCTAGTGCAGCCACATGGAGGATGTGACAGGGAACTATGGAGGTCCTAGTACAGCCACAGGGATGATGTGACATGGAGCTGTGGAGGTCCTAGTGCAGCCACATGGAGGATGTGACAGGGAACTATGGTGGTCCTAGTGCAGCCACAGGGAGGATGTGACATGTAGCTATGGAGGTCCTAGTGCAGTCACATGGAGGATGTGACAGGGAGCTATGGAGGTCCTAGTGCAGCTAACGAGAGGATGTGACAGGGAGCTATGGAGTTCCTAGCGCAGCCACATGGAGGATGTGACAATGAGCTATGGATGTCCTAGTGCAGCCAGATGGAGGATGTGACAGGGAGCTATGGAGGTCCTAGTGCAGCCACATGGAGGATGTGACAGGGAGCTATGGGGGTCCTAGTGCAGCCAACAAGAGGATGTGACAGGGAGCTTTGGAGGTCCTAGTGCAGCCAGATGGAGGATGTGTTAGGGAGCTATAGAGGTCCTAGTGCAGCCAACAAGAGGATGTGATAGGAAGCTATGGAGGTCCTAGTGCAGCCACAGGGAGCATGTGACATGGAGCTATGGAGGTCCTAGTGCAGTCACATGGAGGATGTGACATGGAGCTATGGAGGTCCTAGGGCAGTCACATGGAGGATGTGAAAGGGAGCTATGGAGGTCCTAGTTCAACAACAGAAAGCATGTGACAGGGAGCTATGAAGCTCCTAGTGCACACATCGAGACAATGTGAAAGGGAGCTAAAGAGGTCCTATTGCAGCCACAGAGATGATGTTACAGGGAGCTATGGAGGTCTCAGAGCTGCCACAGAAAGGATTTGACAGGAAGCTCTGGAGGTCTTATTGCAGCCACAAAGATAATGTGACAGGGAGCTATGGAGGTCCTAGTGCAGCCACAAAGAGGATGTGACATGGAGCTATGGAGGTTCTAGTGCCACAATAGAGAGCATGTGACAGGGAACTATGGAGGTCCTAGTGCAGCCATAGAAAGGATGTGACACGGAGCTATGGAGATCCGTGTGCAACAAAAGAGAGCATGTGACAGGGAGCTATGGAGGTCCTAGTGCAGCCATAGAGAGGATGTGACAGGGAGCTATGGAGGTCCTAGTGAATCCACAGGAAGGATTTGACAGGGAGTAATGGAGGTACTAGTGCCACCACATAGATGATGTGACAGGGAGCTATGGAGGTCTCAGAGCAGCCACAGAGAGGATGTGACAGAGAGCTAAAAGAGGTCCTAGTGCAGGCAAAGAGAGCATGTGATAGGGTACTATGGAGGTTCTAGAGCAGCAATAGGTAGGATGTGACAGGGATCTATGGAGGTGCTGGATCAGCAACAGTGAGGGTGTGAAAGGGAGCTATAGAGGTCCTAATGTAGCTAAAGTTAGAATCTGACAAGAAACTATGGAGGTCCTAGTGAAGCCACAAAGAGGTTGTGACAGGGAGCTATTGAGGTCCTAGTGCAGCAACAGTAATATTGAGACAGGGAGCTATGGAGGTAATAATGCCACCACAGAGAGGATGCAACAGGGAGCTAAAAGAGGTCCTTGTGCAGCCAAAGAGAGAATGTGACAGGGATCTATGGAGGTCCTAGAGCAGCAACAGGGAGAGTGTAAAAGGGAGCTATGGAGGTCCTAGTGCAGCCACAGGGAGGATGTTACAGGGAGCTTTGGTGGTCCTAGTGTAGCCACAAAGATGATGTGACAGTGAGCTATGGATGTCCTAGTGAAGTCAGATGGAGGATGTGACAGGGAGCTATGGAGGTCCTAGTGCAACAACAGAGAGCATGTGACAGGGAGCTATAGAGGTCCTAGTGCAGTCATAGAGAGCATGTGACAGGGAGCTATGGAGGTCTCAGAGCAGCTACAAAGAGGATGTGACAGGGAGATATGAAGGTCCTAGGGCAGCAATAAAGAGCATGTGACAGGGAGATATGGAGGTCCTAGGGCAGCAATAAAGAGCATGTGACAGGGTGCTATATAGATCCAAGTGCAGCCACAGAGAGGATGTGACAGGGTGCTATGGAGGTCCTAGTGCAGCCACAGGAAGGATGTTACCGGGAGCTATGGAGGTCCTAGTGCAGTCACATGGAGGATGTGAAAGGGAGCTATGGAGGTTCTAGTGCAGCCATAGAGACGAGGTGACAGGGAGCTATGGAGGTCCTAGTGTAGCAATAGAGAGGATGTGACAGGGAGCTATGGAGGTCATAGTGCATCCACAGGAAGTATGTGACAGGGAGCTATGGAGGTCCTAGTTCCACCACAGAAAGGATGTGACAGGGAGCTATGGAAGTCCTAGTTCATCCACAGGAAGGATGTGACAGGGAGCTATGGAGGTCCTTGTGTACTAACAGGAAGGATGTTTCAGGAAACTATGGAGGTCCTAGTGCCACCACAGAGAGTATGTGACAGGGACCTATGGAGGTCCTAGTGCATGCACAGGAAGGATTTGACCGGGAGCTATAGAGGTCCTAGTGCCACCACATAGAGGATGTGACTGCGAGCTATGGATGTCCTAGTGCAGTCACAGAGAGCATGTGACAGGGATCTATGGAGGTCCTGGATCAGCATCAGGGAGGGTGTCAAAGGGAGCTATGGAGGTCATAGTGACACCACAAAGAGTTTGTGACAGTGAGCTACAGAGGTCCTAGTGTAGCCAAGGGGAAAATTTGACAAGAAACTATGGAGGTCCTAGTGCAGCCACAAAGAGGTTGTGACAGGGAGCTATGGAGGTCCTAGTGCAGCAACAGGAATATTGTGACAGGGAGCTTTGGAGGTCCTAGTGCCACCACTGAGAGGATGCGACAGGGAGCTAAAAGAGGTCCTAGTGCAGCCAAACAGAGCATGTGACAGGGTGCTATGGAGGTCCTAGAGCAGCAACAGGGAGGGTGTAAAAGGGAGCTATGGAGGTCCTAGTGCAGCAACAGAGAGCATGTGACAGAGAGCTATGGAGGTCCTAGTGCAGTCACAGGGAGGAGGTGTCAGAGAGCTATGGAGGTCCTAGTGCAACCACAGGGAGGATGTTACAGGGAGCTTTGGAGGTCCTAGTGCAGCCACAAAGAGGATGTAACAGTGAGCTATGGATGTACTAGTGCAACAACAGAAAGCATGTGACAGGGAGCTATGGATGTCCTAGTGCAGCCACAAAGAGGATGTGACAGTGAGCTATGGAGATCCGAGTGCAGCCACAGAGATGATGTGATAGGGAGGATGTGATAGGGAGCTATGGAGGTCCTATTGCATCCACAGGAAGTATGTTACAGGGAGCTATCGAGGTCCTAGTGCAACCACAGAAAGGATGTGACAGGGAGCTATGGAAGTCCTAGTGCATCCACAGGAAGGATGTGACAGGGAGCTATGGAGGTCCTTGTGTACTAACAGGAAGGATGTTTCAGGGAGCTATGGAGGTCCTAGTGCCACGACAGAGAGGATGTGACATGGAGCTATGGAGGTGCTAGCGCATCCACATAGAGGATGTGACTGCGAGATATGGAGGTCCTAGTGCATCCACAGGAAGGATTTGACAGCAAGCTAAAGATGTCCTAGTGCAGCCACAGAGAGCATGTGACAGGGTGCTTTGGAGGTTCTAGAGCAGCAACAGGTAGGATGTGACAGGGATCTATGGAGGTCCTGGATCAGCAACAGTGAGGGTGTGAAAGGGAGCTATGGAGGTCCTAGTGACACAACAGAGAGTATGTGACAGGGAGGTACAGAGGTCCTAGTGTAGCTAAAGGGAGAATCTGACAAGAAACTATGGAGGTCCTAGTGCAGCCACAAAGAGGTTGTGACAGGGAGCTATGGAGGTCCTAGTGCAGCAACAGGAATATTGTGACAGGGAGCTATGGAGGTCCTAGTGCCACCACTGAGAGGATGCGACAGGGAGCTAAAAGAGGTCCTAGTGCAGCCACAGAGAGCATGTGACAGGGTGCTTTGGAGGTTCTAGAGCAGCAACAGGTCGGATGTGACAAAGAACTATGGAGGTCCTAGAGCAGCAATAGGGAGGGTGTAAAAGGGAGCTATGGAGGTCCTAGTGCAGCCACAAAGAGGATGTAACAGTGAGCTATGGATTTACCAGTGCAACAACAGAGAGCATGTGACAGGGAGCTATGGAGGTCCTAGTGCAGCCACAAAGAGGATGTGACAGTGAGCTATGGAGATCCGAGTACAGCCACAGAGATGATGTGACAGGGAGCTATGGAGGTCTCAGAGCAGCCACAGAGAGGATGGGACAGGGTGCTATGGAGGTCCTAGTGCAGCCACAGGAAGGATGTGACCGGAAGCTATGGAGGTCCTAGTGCAGCCACAGGAAGGATGTGACCGGGAGCTATGGAGGTCCTAGTGCCACCACAGAAAGGATGTGACAGGGAGTTATGGAAGTCCTAGTGTATCCAAAGGAAGGATGTGACAGGGTGCTATGGAGATCATAGTGCAGCCACAGGAAAGATGTGACCGGGAGCTGTGGAGGTCCTTGTGCAGCCACATGGAGGATGTGAAAGGGAGCTATGGAGGTTCTAGTGCAGCCACAGGAAGGATGTGACCGGGAGCTATGGAGGTCCTAGTGCCACCACAGAAAGGATGTGACAGGGTGCTATGGAGTTCATAGCGCAGCCACAGAGAGGATGTGACAGGGAGCTATGGAGGTCCTAGTGCAGCTACAGAGAGAATGTGACAGGGAGCTGTGGAGGTCCTAGTGCAGCCACATGGAGGATGTGTAAGGGAACTATGGATGTCCTAGTGCAGCCACAGGGAGGATGTGACATGGAGCTGTGGAGGTCCTAGTGCAGCCACATGGAGGATGTGACAGGGAACTATGGAGGTCCTAGTACAGCCACAGGGAGGATGTGACATGGAGCTGTGGAGGTCCTAGTGCAGCGACATGGAGGATGTGACAGGGAACTATGGTGGTCCTAGTGCAGCCACAGGGAGGATGTGACATGTAGCTATGGAGGTCCTAGTGCAGCCACATGGAGGATGTGACATGGAGCTATGGAGGTCCTAGTGCAGCCACAGAGGGGATGTGACAGGGAGCTATGGAGGTCCTAGTGCAGCCACAGAGAGGATGTGACAGGGAGCTGTGGAGGTCCTAGTGCAGCCACAGAGAGGATGTGACAGGGAGCTGTGGAGGTCCTAGTGCAGCCACATGGAGGATGTGTAAGGGAACTATGGATGTCCTAGTGCAGCCACAGGGAGGATGTGACATGGAGCTGTGGAGGTCCTAGTGCAGCCACATGGAGGATGTGACAGGGAACTATAGAGGTCCTAGTGCAGCCACAGGGAGGATGTGACATGGAGCTATGGAGGTCCTAGTGCAGCCACAGAGGGGATGTGACAGGGAGCTATGGAGGTACTAGTGCAGCCACAGAGAGGATGTGGCAGGGAGCTGTGGAGGTCCTAGTGCAGCCACATGGAAGATGTGACAGGGAACTATGAAGGTCCTAGTGCAGCCACAGAGAGGATGTGACAGGAGGCTATGGAGGTCCTAGTGCAGCCACAGGGAGGATGTGACAGGGAGATATAGAGGTCCTAGTGCAGCCACAGGGAGGATGTGACAGGGAGCTATAGAGGTCCTAGTGCAGCCAACAAGAGGATGTGATAGGAAGCTATGGAGGTCCTAGTGCAGTCAGTGGGAGGATGTGACAGGGAGCTATGGAGATCCTAGTGCAGCAACAGGGAGAATGTGACAGAGAGCTTCGGAGGTCCTAGTGCAGCCACATAGAGGATGTGACAGGGAGCTATCGAGGTCCTAGTGCAGCCAGATGGAGGATGTGACAGGGAGCTATGGAGGTCCTAGTGCAGCCACAGAGAGGATGTGACAGGGAGCTGTGGAGGTCCTAGTGCAGCCACATGGAGGATGTGACATGGAAATATGGTGGTCCTAGTGCAGCCACAGAGAGGATGTGACATGGAGCTATGGAGGTCCTAGTGCAGCCAAATGGAGGATGTGACATGGAGCTATGGAAGTCCTAGTGCATCCACAGAGGTGATGTTACAGGGACCGTTGGAGGTCCTAGTGCAGCCACAGAGAGGATGTGACAGGGAGCTATAGAGGTCCTAGTGCAGTCACATGGAGGATGTGACAGGGAGCTATGGAGGTCCTAGTGCAGCCACAGAGGGGATGTGACAGTGAGCTATGGAGGTCCTAGTGCAGCCACAGAGAGGATGTGACAGGGAGCTGTGGAGGTCCTAGTGCAGCCACAGAGAGGATGTGACAGGGAGCTGTGGAGGTCCTAGTGCAGCCACATGGAGGATGTGTAAGGGAACTATGGATGTCCTAGTGCAGCCACAGGGAGGATGTGACATGGAGCTGTGGAGGTCCTAGTGCAGCCACATGGAGGATGTGACAGGGAACTATAGAGGTCCTAGTGCAGCCACAGGGAGGATGTGACATGGAGCTATGGAGGTCCTAGTGCAGCCACAGAGGGGATGTGACAGGGAGCTATGGAGGTACTAGTGCAGCCACAGAGAGGATGTGGCAGGGAGCTGTGGAGGTCCTAGTGCAGCCACATGGAAGATGTGACAGGGAACTATGAAGGTCCTAGTGCAGCCACAGAGAGGATGTGACAGGAGGCTATGGAGGTCCTAGTGCAGCCAGAGGGAGGATGTGACAGGGAGATATAGAGGTCCTAGTGCAGCCACAGGGAGGATGTGACAGGGAGCTATAGAGGTCCTAGTGCAGCCAACAAGAGGATGTGATAGGAAGCTATGGAGGTCCTAGTGCAGTCAGTGGGAGGATGTGACAGGGAGCTATGGAGATCCTAGTGCAGCAACAGGGAGAATGTGACAGAGAGCTTCGGAGGTCCTAGTGCAGCCACATAGAGGATGTGACAGGGAGCTATCGAGGTCCTAGTGCAGCCAGATGGAGGATGTGACAGGGAGCTATGGAGGTCCTAGTGCAGCCACAGAGAGGATGTGACAGGGAGCTGTGGAGGTCCTAGTGCAGCCACATGGAGGATGTGACATGGAAATATGGTGGTCCTAGTGCAGCCACAGAGAGGATGTGACATGGAGCTATGGAGGTCCTAGTGCAGCCAAATGGAGGATGTGACATGGAGCTATGGAAGTCCTAGTGCATCCACAGAGGTGATGTTACAGGGACCGTTGGAGGTCCTAGTGCAGCCACAGAGAGGATGTGACAGGGAGCTATAGAGGTCCTAGTGCAGTCACATGGAGGATGTGACAGGGAGCTATGGAGGTCCTAGTTCAGCCACATGGAGGATGTGACAGGGAGATATAGAGGTCCTACTGCAGCCAGATGGAAGATGTGATAGGGAGCTATAGAGGTCCTAGTGCAGCCAACAAGAGGATGTGATAGAAAGCTATGGAGGTCCTAGTGCAGCCACAGGGAGCATGTGACATGGAGCTATGGAGATCCTAGTGCAGTCACATGGAGGATTTGACAGGGAGCTATGGAGGTCCTAGTTCAGCCACATGGAGGATGTGACAGGGAGATATAGAGGTCCTAGTTCAGCCAACAAGAGGATGTGATAGGGAGCTATAGAGGTCCTAGTGCAGCCAACAAGAGGATGTGATAGGAAGCTATGGAGGTCCTAGTGCATCCACAGAGAGGATGTGACAGGGAGCTGTGGAGGTCCTAGTGCAGCCACATGGAGGATGTGACATGGAAATATGGTGGTCCTAGTGCAGCCACAGGGAGGATGTGACATGGAGCTATGGAGGTCCTAGTGCAGCCACATGGAGGATGTGACATGGAGCTATGGAAGTCCTAGTGCATCCACAGAGGTGATGTTACAGGGACCGTTGGAGGTCCTAGTGCAGCCACAGAGAGGATGTGACAGGGAGCTATAGAGGTCCTAGTGCAGTCACATGGAGGATGTGACAGGGAGCTATGGAGGTCCTAGTTCAGCCACATGGAGGATGTGACAGGGAGATATAGAGGTCCTACTGCAGCCAGATGGAGGATGTGATAGGGAGCTATAGAGGTCCTAGTGCAGCCAACAAGAGGATGTGATAGGAAGCTATGGAGGTCCTAGTGCAGCCACAGGGAGCATGTGACATGGAGCTATGGAGATCCTAGTGCAGTCACATGGAGTATTTGACAGGGAGCTATGGAGGTCCTAGTTCAGCCACATGGAGGATGTGACAGGGAGATATAGAGGTTCTAGTTCAGCCAACAAGAGCATGTGATAGGGAGCTATAGAGGTCCTAGTGCAGCCAACAAGAGGATGTGATAGGAAGCTATGGAGGTCCTAGTGCAGCCACAGAGGGGATGTGACAGGGAGCTATGGAGGTACTAGTGCAGCCACAGAGAGGATGTGACAGGGAGCTGTGGAGGTCCTAGTGCAGCCACATGGAGGATGTGACAGGGAACTATGGAGGTCCTAGTGCAGCCACAGAGAGGATGTGACAGGGGGCTATGGAGGTCCTAGTGCAGCCACAGGGAGGATGTGACAGGGAGATATAGAGGTCCTAGTGCACCCACAGGGAGGATGTGACAGGGAGCTATAGAGGTCCTAGTGCAGCCAACAAGAGGATGTGATAGGAAGCTATGGAGGTCCTAGTGCAGTCAGAGGGAGGATGTGACAGGGAGCTATGGAGATCCTAGTGCAGCAACAGGGAGAATGTGACAGAGAGCTACGGAGGTCCTAGTGCAGCCAGATGGAGGATGTGACAGGGAGCTATGGAGGTCCTAGTGCAGCCACAGAGAGGATGTGACAGGGAGCTGTGGAGGTCCTAGTGCAGCCACATGGAGGATGTGACATGGAAATATGGTTGTCCTAGTGCAGCCACAGGGAGGATGTGACATAGAGCTATGGAGGTCCTAGTGCAGCCACATGGAGGATGTGACATGGAGCTATGGAAGTCCTAGTGCATCCACAGAGGTGATGTTACAGGGAGCTGTGGAGGTCCTAGTGCAGCCACAGAGAGGATGTGACAGGGAGCTATAGAGGTCCTAGTGCAGCAACAGGGAGAATGTGACAGAGAGCTACGGAGGTCCTAGTGCAGCCACATAGAGGATGTAACAGGGAGCTATAGAGGTCCTAGTGCAGTCACATGGAGGATGTGACAGGGAGCTATGGAGGTCCTAGTTCAGCCACATGGAGGATGTGACAGGGAGATATAGAGGTCCTACTGCAGCCAGATGGAGGATGTGATAGGGAGCTATAGAGGTCCTAGTGCAGCCAACAAGAGGATGTGATAGGGAAGCTATGGAGGTCCTAGTGCAGCCACAGGGAGCATGTGACATGGAGCTATGGAGGTCCTAGTGCAGTCACATGGAGGATTTGACAGGGAGCTATGGAGGTCCTAGTTCAGCCACATGGAGGATGTGACAGGGAGATATAGAGGTCCTAGTTCAGCCAACAAGAGGATGTAATAGGGAGCTATAAAGGTCCTAGTGCAGCCAACAAGAGGATGTGATAGGAAGCTATGGAGGTCCTAGTGCAGCCACAGGGAGCATGTGACATGGAGCTATGGAGGTCCTAGTGCAGTCACATGGAGGATGTGAAAGGGAGCTATGGAGGTCCTAGTTCAGCCACATGGAGGATGTGACAGGGAGATATAGAGGTCCTAGTGCAGCCAGGTGGAGGATGTGATAGGGAGATATAGAGGTCCTAGTGCAGCCAGATGGAGGATGTGACAAGGAGCTATGGAGGTCCTAGTGCAGCCAACATGGAGGATGTGACAGGGAGCTATGGAAGTCCTAGTGCAGCAACATTAAGAAATGTGTCAGGGAGCTATGGAGGTCCTAGTGCAGTCAGAGGGAGGATGTGACAGGGAGCTATGGAAGTCCTAGTGCAGCCACAGAGAGGATGTGACAAAGAGCTATGGAGGTCCTAGTGCAGCCATATGGAAGATGTGACAGGGAGCTATGGAGGTCCTAGTGCAGCCACATGGAGGATTTGACAGGGAGCGATGGAGCTCCTAGTGCAGCCACAGAGAGGATGTGACAGGGAGCTATGGAGGTCCTAGTGCAGCCAACATGGAGATTGTGACAGGGAGCTATGGATTTCCTACTGCAGCCACAGAGAGGATGTGACAGGGAGCTGTGAAGGTCCTAGTGCAGCCACATGGAGGATGTGACAGGGAGCTATGGAGGTCCTAGTGTAGTCACATGGAGGATGTGACATGGAGCTATGGAGGTCCTAGTGCAGCCACATGGAGGATGTGACATGAAGCTATGGAGGTCCTAGTGCAGCCACAGAGGGGATGTGACAAAGAGCTATGGAGGTCCTAGTGCAGCCACAGAGAGGATGTGACAGGGAGCTGTGGAGGTCCTAGTGCAGCCACATGGAGGATGTGACAGGGAACTATGGAGGTCCTAGTGCAGCCACAGGGAGGATGTGACATGGAGCTATGGAGGTCCTAGTGCAGCCACAGAGGGGATGTGACAGGGAGCTATGGAGGTCCTAGTGCAGCCACAGAGAGGATGTGACAGGGAGCTGTGGAGGTCCTAGTGCAGCCACATGGAGGATGTGATAGGGAGCTATAGAGGTCCTAGTGCAGCCAACAAGAGGATGTGATAGGAAGCTATGGAGGTCCTAGTGCAGTCAGAGTGAGGATGTGACAGGGAGCTATGGAGATCCTAGTGCAGCCACATGGAGGATGTGACAGGGAGCTATGGAGGTCCTAGTTCAGCCACATGGAGGATGTGACAGGGAGATATAGAGGTCCTAGTGCAGTCACATGGAGGATGTGACAAGGAGCTATGGAGGTCCTAGTGCAGCCAACATGGAGGATGTGACAGGGAGCTATGGAAGTCCTAATGCATCCACAGAGGGGATGTTACAGGGAGCTGTGGAGGTCCTAGTGCAGCCACAGATCGGATGTGACAGGGAGCTATAGAGGTCCTAGTGCAGTCACATGGAGGATGTGACAGGGAGCTATGGAGGTCCTAGTTCAGCCACATGGAGGATGTGACAGGGAGATATAGAGGTCCTAGTGCAGCCAGATGGAGGATGTGATAGGGAGCTATAGAGGTCCTAGTGCAGCCAACATGAGGATGTGACATGGAGCTATGGAGATCCTAGTGCAGCAACAGGGAGGATGTGACATGGAGCTGTGGAGGTCCTAGTGCAGCCACATGGAGGATGTGACATGGAACTGTGGAGGTCCTAGTGCAGCCACAGGGAGGATGTGACATGGAGCTATGGAGGTCCTAGTGCAGCCACAGAGAGGATGTGACAGGGAGCTATGGAGGTCCTAGTGCAGCCACAGAGGGTATGTGACAGGTAGCTATGGATTTCCTAGTGCAGCCACAGAGAGAATGTGACATGGAGCTATGGAGTTCATAGTGCAGCCACAGAGGGTATGTGACAGGTAGCTATGGATTTCCTAGTGCAGCCACAGAGAGGATGTGACATGGAGCTATGGAGTTCATAGTGCAGCCACAGAGGGTATGTGACAGGTAGCTATGGATTTCCTAGTGCAGCCACAGAGAGGATGTGACAGGGAGCTATAAAGGTCCTAGTGCAGTCACATGGAGGATGTGACAGGGAGATATAGAGGTCCTAGTGCAGCCACATGGAGGATGTAACAGGGAGATATAGAGGTCCTAGTGCAGCCATAGAGAGGATGGGACAGGGTGCTATGGAGGTCCTAGTGCAGCCACAGGAAGGATGTGACCAGGAGCTATGGAGGTCTCAGAGCAGCCATAGAGAGGATGTGACAGGGTGCTATGGAGATCATAGTTCAGCCACAGAGATGAAGTGACAGGGAGCTATAGAGGTCCTAGTGCAGTCACATGGAGGATGTGACAGGGAGATATAGAGGTCCTAGTGCAGCCACATGGAGGATGTAACAGGGAGATATAGAGGTCCTAGTGCAGCCATAGAGAGGATGGGACAGGGTGCTATGGAGGTCCTAGTGCAGCCACAGGAAGGATGTGACCAGGAGCTATGGAGGTCTCAGAGCAGCCATAGAGAGGATGTGAAAGGGTGCTATGGAGGTCCAAGTGCAGCCACAGGAAGGATGTGACCGGGAGCTATGGAGGTCCTAGTGCCACCACAGAAAGGATGTGACAGGGAGCTATGGAAGTCCTAGTGCATCCACAGGAAGGATGTGACAGGGAGCCATGGAGGTCCTTGTGTACTAACAGGAAGGATGTTTCAGGGAGCTATGGAGGTCCTAGTGCCACGACAGAGAGGATGTGACATGGAGCTATGGAGATTCTAGCACAAACACAGGAAGGATTTGACAGGGAGCTATGGAGGTCCTAGTGCCACCACATAGAGGATGTGACTACGAGCTATGGAGGTCCTAGTGCATCCACAGGAAGGATTTGACAGCAAGCTATGGATGTCCTAGTGCAGCCACAGAGAGCATGTGACAGTGTGCTTTGGAGGTTCTAGAGCAGCAACAGGTTGGATGTGACAGGGATCTATGGAGGTCCTGGATCAGCAACAGTGAGGGTTTGAAAGGGAGCTGTGGAGGTCCTAGTGCAGCCACATGGAGGATGTGACAGGGAGCTATGGAGGTCCTAGTGTACTAACAGGAAGGATGTTTTAGTGAGCTATGGAGGTCCTAGTGCCACCACAGAGAGGATGTGACAGGGAGCTAGGGAAGTCCTAGTGCATCCAGAGGAAGGATGTGACAGTGAGCTATGGAGGTTCTAGTGCCACCACAGAGAGGATGTGAAAGGGAGCTATGGAGATATTAGTGCAGCCGCAGAGAGGATGTGACAGGGAGCTATGGTGGTCCCAGTGCCACCACTGAGAATATGTGACAGGGAGCTATGGAGGTCCTAGTGCCACCACAGAGAGTATGTGACAGGGAGCTATGGAGGTCCTAGTGCCACCACAGAGAGTATGTGACAGGGAGCTATGGAGGTCCTAGTGCCACCACAGAGAGTATGTGACAGGGAGCTATGGAGGTCCTAGTGCAGCAATAGAGAGCATGCGACAGGGAGCTTTGGAGATCCAAGTGCAGCCACAGAGATGATGTGACAGGAAGCTATAAAGGTCTCAGAGCAGCAACAGAGAGTATGTGACTGAATGCTATGGATGTTCTAGTGCAGCCACATGGAGGATGTGACAGGGAGCTATGGAGGTCCTAGTGCAGCAACATGGAGGATGTGACTTGGAGATATGAAGGTCCTAGAGAAGCCACAGAGAGGATTTGACAGATAGCTCTGGAGGTCCTAGTGCAGCCACATGGAGGATGTGACAGATAGCTCTGGAGGTCCTATTGCAGCAACAGAGATAATGTAACAGAAAGCTCTGGAGGTCCTAGTGCAGCCACAAAGAGGATGTGACAGTGAGTTGTGGAGGTCCTAGTGCAGCCACAGGGAAGATGTGACAGGGAGCTATGGAGGTTATGGCGCAGCAACAGGGAAGATGGGACTGGGAGCTATAGTGCCTTATAAAAGTATTCAACCTGGAATTAACATGGTTTGTTTGAGGATTTGCATCATTTAATTTACTGAACATGCCCACAAATTAGCAGAAAATGTAAATGTGCATAACAATTCAACCCACAATAGTCAATACTTTGTAGAGCCATGTTTTGTGGCAATCACAGCTCCAAGTCTCTTTGGATAAGTCTCTATGACCTTGCCACAACTTACCACTGGGATTTTTGCCCATCTCTCCTTGCAAAACTGCTCCAGCTCCTTCTAGTTGGATGGTTTGCGCTTGTGAACAGCAATCTGTAAGTCTGACCAAAGATTTTCTATTGGATTGAGCTCTGGGCTGTGACTCGGCCATTCCAACCATTTACATGTTTCCCCTTAAACCACTCAAGTGTTGCTTTAGCAGTGTGTTTGGAGTCATTGTCCTGCTGGAAGGTGAACCTCCGTCCTAGCCTCAAATCACGCACAGAGTGGAACAGGTTTTGCTTAAGAACATCCCTGTATTTAGCACCATCCATCTTTCCCTCAACTCTGACCAGTTTTTCAGTCCCGCTGCTGAAAAACATCCCCACAGCATGATGCTGCCACCACCATGTTTCACTGTGTGTTCTTTGGGTGGTGTGATGTGTTGGGTTTGCGCCAGACATAGCTTTTCTTTTATGGACGAAAAATTCAATTTTAGTATCATCGGACGAAAGCACCTTCCTCCATACATTTTGGCAGTCTCCCACATGACTTTTTGCAAACTCAAAACGTGCCATTTTGTTTTTTGCTAAAAGTAATGGCTTTCTTCTGGCCACTCTGTACATAGGACGACAATAAGCCGTACGCTCCATAGAGTTGGGCTTTATGGCAGATACTCCAGTCTCTGCTGTGGAACTCTGCAGCTCCTCCAGGGTTACCTTAGGTCTCTGTGTCTCTGTACTACCTCTCTGATTAATGCCCTCCTTGCCCGGTCCATGAATTTTGGTGGGCGGCCATCTCTTGGCAAGTTTGCTGTTGTGCCATGTTCTTTCCATTTGGCTATGATAGATTTGATGGTGCTCCTGGGGATTATCAAAGATTTTGATATTTTTTATAATCTAACCCTGACTTGTACTACTCAACAACATTGTCCCTTACTTGTTTGGAGAGTTCCTTGGTATTGATGGCAGTGTTTGTTTAGTGGTGTCTGTTGCTTAGGTGTTGCAGTCTCTGGGGTCTTTTAAAAAAGGTGTGTATATGTAATGCCAGATCATGTGACACTTAGATTGCACACAGGTGGACATCATTTCACTAATTATGTGTTTTCTGAAGGTAATTAGTTGCAACAGAGCTTTTTATGGGCTTCATAACAAAGGGGGTGAATACATAAGCACATGCCAATTTTATGATTTCTATTTCTAAGAAATTGTTCTATATATATATTTTTCTCATTTCACCTCACCAACTTAGACTATTGTGTTCTGATCCAGCAGATACAATTCAGATTAACAAAACTTAAGGCTGTAATGTAACAAAATAGGTAAAAAGTCAAGGGGGTGAATACTTTTGCAAGGCACTGTATGGATGTCCTACTGCAGCAACAGAGCAATAATCCAGCTCACTTCCATATCCCTTTAGGCACTTTATGAACTGGATGTATTTGTTTTGAATGCACTTCCAGTAACTAAAATTGAATTATCAGTAATTCCCTTCCCAGAAAACCATCATTTACAAGTAGAGTAATCCACCAAAAACTCAGAACAGGTTTCCAGCACATTCTTACATAGATACATATAGGAGAGAAAACATAAGAATATCAAGTACAAAACAATCAGATCTCTTTGGATCCCTATCTTGTTTTATGTCACGACCCAGAGGAAGACAAACACAACCCAGTAATACCCGGCCTAATGTCTAATCATTTCTCTATGGCAAACACTGCCAGTTAGATAGTTCTAGTTCCAATCTATTCTGTCATGACCCTGTATGTGTCTATGTCTAAGACAGAAAGGAGGTGAATCAGTTGTTCAGTGGATAAAAAAATGTAAAGTTGTTGATTTTTTTTTTGTGAGATACCAGCTGGGGAAAATTATCCAGGATGGGACGGACATACTGTAACGTCTTCATTTGAATCCATGCAAATCCCCAAAGCTTTGCAACCACCAGGTGATTAGTACAATAAAGCCGTGTTGGAGCGATACCATTCTGGACATCTCCTTTTGTAAATCAGTGTCGGAGACATCCTCCTCAGACCATTAGGAAACACAAAGAAAGAAGACTACAACATCTACACGTCTTCTAGGAGCTGTTTCTCTTAAGTTTTTCTGTGGAATCTGAAGAGACTCCTAATAATGCAGCCAGAAGATATTGCAACGTTAACCCTTGCCCTCACTGCCTTCATGTCTGGAGTCCCACTCAATGTCTTTATCATGGCTGTCAGTTTTAGAGACTGGGTTAAAGGTGGACAGGAGATCTCTGCTGACCTCATGCTACTTGTCCTTGGAACAATCAATATCACAACACTGAGTGTACAATGCTTCAATAACATTATACCGACATTAGGGATTTATCCGTTTGTATCTTTATTCAGTATCTACTGTTTCTTTACTGTTTTCTACAGCACCGCCCTCTCCAGCTCCTGGATCACTGCCTGGCTCTCTACCTTCTACTGCATTAAGATTGTCACCTTCCAGCACCGTCTGATCACTTATCTAAAGCTGAGATTCTCTATATTGCTGCCTTGGTTGCTCTCAGGATCCATCCTGTTATCCTTCAGTCTGACGAGTCTCCTGTTGGTTGTTCCTATTTTATATGCTCCTATTGACAATCTGGTAAATAACACAAATAGTTCCAGCTATGAACAGATTTATTATATGAACCTGTATATTAACCTTTTCATTTATGGATGGGTTGCAGCATCTTGTGTCCCATTACTTCTATCCGTGATATCACTGGGTCTGACCATCACCTCCCTCATCCTACATGTCCTGAGACTGGACCGAGGATCACCCAACATCAGCTTCACCCAACTGAAAGCTCATGTTCATGCGGCTATAACTATGACTCTGCTGCTAATACTACAAATAATCTACCACATGGTACTGATGAGTAACAGTCTGTGTCTGCCTTGTTATGAACCTGCTGTTCTCTGGTTTAGTTACACACTATATTGTTACTTCTACACCCTACAGGCTCTAACACTGATCTTGGGAAACAGGAAATTAAGCCTGGCTTGTGGGGTCTTTGGTTGCTCCCCGAAGAGAGAAAACATACAAATAAATAGAGATTAAGAACCATACAGTAAAGCAGTGAAAGACACGCCATACTGTCACTGCCTGGGATGTTTCATGTCCCTCTTGTTTCATATAAATGTCCTTCTCTGTAATTGGGATAATTCAGTTCTGTAAACTTTATGCTATTTCATCTTTGCTTTAAACTTATAATTTCACATTTCCTACTTTTAACTATAAGTTATAAGTTACCTTACAACTGCAAGTGTATACACCAACAACCAGACGTCTGTAATACATACAGTATATTTAGCAATCAATTAAATAATATACTGAATATTACTGAATCACTTGGAGGAACAATCGTACAACATAGCTTCAGCTCAGGTGGGACTCATAAATAAATAGCAAGCCCCCTCTCCCTCCATGACCCTCACCCACCCACTCTGGATTACTCCTGATTACCAATAACCTTCACATAACCAGCTGGGAGGTGATGCCATCAAATACTCTAATCATAAACTTCCACCAACCCACTCACTATGTCCATCATGTCAGCAGCACCACCCCCGCCCCACCATCTCACCCCTGCTGGGTCACATCACCCCATCTTTGGTTGATTCCATCAACACATTTCCTCAAACTTTCCCTCTTTATGCAAATGATGTGATTTGAGAAATAAAATTTTGTGAATAATTGCTTGGTTTTTATAATTGTGTTCTATCAGTTATTGTGCACCGTGTCATTAGCATATACTGGAGAAGAAGCAGGTAAGTGAGGGGGAAGTATTTAGAGGGGAGACAGTGAGGAGGGGGTTGAGGAGGGGGTTGATGAGGAGGAGGGGGGTTGTGGATGAGGAGGGGGGAGGGAAAGAGACACGGGGGGGTTAGAGAGACACAGGGGGTAGAGAGACATGGGGGGGGTTAGAGAGACACTAGGGGGAGTGACTCGAGTATAAGCCGAGGGGGCCCTTTTTAGCCTTAAAAAAAGGGCTAAAAAACTCGGCTTATACTTGAGTATATACGGTAACCATTTTTCTGTAATTATATATATATATATATATATATATATATATACACACACATATATATATATATATATATATATATATATATATATACATATATATATATATATATATATATATATATATATATATACTGTAGCAATACCAAATTCCCTACATTTTTATTTTTGAGGATTCATATGGAAGAGGACAAATTCTGTATCAGGCTTCACCTCTAGACCTAAAACTGTAGAAATGTAACATGTACATTTCACCCAAAATGCTTTAATTCTATTACATGACCACCACATATGTACATGCGTTCCTGGGTCTGTACATCCTCTCTAACACTCTTTAGGATAGTATTTTGGATCAAATTTATTTAACTGTATTGGCACAACGTACCACCTTTGGATTAGATTAAAATGGGTTTCTCTAAAAGAAACACATTTGATATATCTTTCAGTTGATTTATTTGCCCTAAACCAATCCTCTTTGGTAAATGTCATCTTTAAATCGAATTCCCAATAATGCATAGCTGCTGTTTTATTGCCATCAGTAGTAGAAATGGAGCTTACTCTAGCAACCTTGAGCTTATTCTCAAAGGTTGTCAGTTCTCAGTCAATATGGTTGTTAAATTCTAAGTTTGATTATGCTTGTGTGAAGAAATTATAACTAAGCCACCCTTCTTTAGGGATGATATTTTCCTTTACTAACTCAAACCACTGTGGTAGTCTTCAGCCAAAGTTATTGCCTTTCCTTCTTCCCAGTTTCCCATTGTATTAAGTGCAGAATATTCAATAACTATCTTTATCAGGGTAATTGGAGATTGATAGGGTATGAGGTTATATTTCATGTTATTGATGCCATGGTCTAACTAAGGTCTTAGGGAATAAAGGCAATTTCTTCATCTTATTGTCCGTCAAAACATTTTACATTTTACCAAATTAAGTGTTCTAGATTTAAATCACTTAGATTTTTCTCTGCATCCTTCCACTGTAAAATATGTACAAGATTTATTGCCTCAAAGTAGTCTGACAAATTTGGTGAGGCTAAGCCCCTTTTGCTACTGCTCTAAATGCGATCTCCTTTTTGATACAATTTTTTCCCTTGTTAATGAAACCATCTATCAACCTTTGCAGTTTATCTAACAGCGATTTTGTTATATTCAATGGGATGTTTCTCATCAGATATGTAATTTTTGGCAAGATGACCATTTTGATAGCCGCTATTCTTCCCATTCAAGACAGATTTACAGTAAATGTTGCGATAGAATTTTACTTATATTCTTATATACTTTATCAAAGTTGCTAGAGAGCAATGTTCTTATTTTTGCTGTAAATTCTATTTCCAGATGGGTTAAGACATTGTAGTTCCAATTAAAAGGATATCTTTCTCTAAGTTTAGATCTTATCTTTAGGTTTATGTTTATGTAATTAAGTTTGTAATAAGATAACTTACTATATAATTCTATCACATATGAAAGTTTTTCTAAGGATTTTACAGGATCAGTTAAGGTAATAACAATATCATCAGCGAATAAGGTGATTTTATTTTCTGTACATCCAGATTTAATACCTAAAATGCTTTTTTCTTCTCTAATTAATTGAGCTAAAGGTTCCATTACAAGAACAAATAGAGGGATAGCGGACACCCTTGCCGAGTATCTTTTCTAATTGTGAAACTATCAGATCTAAAACCTGCTCCTGTACTATAAGCTGTCACATTCCAGTACAAAAGTGCCAAATGCAAACTCTTCCAAGACCAATCATAACTAAGATTTGATGTTTAGTTTAACATGAAAAAAATAACCTCACTTTTCATCATGCCCTGTCTTTTATTCCTTTCCCTAGTATTATGATTCCTCCTCTGAACTGCCTTTTCAAATATTATACACATTATCAAAGGTGCTCATTACAGGCATTGGGCTGAGTGCCAAAGGTGCTCATCACAAGGCCCGCGGGAGTTAGGCTGCAATGAGCACCGAAGGCGCTCATTGCAGGCCTTGTGATGAGCGCAGCAGACAAACTCACAATTCCGACAATTATTTGAGGCTGCAATGAGCAACGAAGGTGCTCATTGCAGGGCTCGCAGTGAATGCCGCGGGAGTTAGGCTGCAATGAGGTCTGTAGGCTATCACTGCAGGCCTTGCGATGAGCGCCACAGGTAAACTCGCAATTCCAACAACTACTTGAGGCTGCGCAGCAGATAGGCTGCGATGAGCGCTTAAGGCTCTCATTGCAGGGCTCACAATGAGTGCCACATCACTCATCGCGAGGTCCACAGGAGTTTGGCTGCAATGAGTGCCAAATGCGCTCATTGCAGGGCTTGGTTTGAGTGCCGCAGTCAAACTTGCAAATCTGACAACTACTTGAGTCTGCAATGAGTGCCGAATGCGCTCATTGCAGGGCTCACGATGAGTGTTCATCGTGCAGCCCACACAACTCCTCACCCCCAGATGCCACACAATTTAAGACCCAATCTGTGAATCCATTCAACTCATTTGCATAAAGCTACCCAGAATCCTTAGCTGCCTGTGAGATGCACTGGCCATGCAGGACTCTCCCTAATATTAATAAGGCGGTAGTAAAAAGACCCTAGGATGCTCCCCCGGATGAATTGGGTACATTAGATTCTGTGGATTTGTTTAAAGCAGTTGCATAAATTATCCAGAATCCTTTGCTGCCTTTGAGAAACAAGTCTGCTGACCATGTTCTCACACCCAGATGCCACACAATTTAAGACTCATTCTGTGGATCCATTCAACTAATTTGCATAAAGTTACCCATAATCCTTGGCTGCCTGTGAGAGGCGCTGGCTGAGCAGGACACTCCCTAATGTTAATAAGGTGGTGGGAAAAAGACCCCCGGATGCAGTGGATACATTGGATTTAATAATAAATAAAATTACATATATAGTTGTGAGGGACTCAGCTGCCCACAAATGCGGGTCCTCGCGAAGCGAGGGGCCGCATTTGTGGTGTTGGAGCATCCCAACGTCCCCGCAAATGCGGATCCTCGCGAAGCGAGAGTCCGCATTTGTGGAGGTGTAGGCTCAACGTCGGCTGTGTTAACACAAACACACACACGACTTTTAAAAAAAAAAAATCTCAAAGGCGCCCCACACCGGTTACACACACCGCGGACGAGGGCCTCAGTTGCTGGCATGGAGCGTCGAAGGCGCTCCATGACAGCAACTGAGGCCCTCGCTTCCGCAAATGCGAGGGGCCGCAATTGCAATGCGGGTCCTCGCAAAGCACTTAGGGAATGAGGCAACCTTAACGTAACAGACACCGACATGCACTAAGAATCCCACTGTAACGGCCGACCCGCGTGCCACTACAAACAGTGAAAACACACCAAATACTCACAAAAACGACATAAAAAGCTTACCCATAGCAAGGGGGGGTACCCAGGACCTCTGAAAGTAAAGTTACACCTCCATTTAACTCCAAATTCCCAAGTTCAAACACACGAAAATCCCCTAAGCGAGAGAAAAAATGGCCGCCGAAAAAAATGAAAACGAGGCTCAAAGACCCAGGACCGCTCAGCCACCTACAACTTACTACTTACAACTAGAAGGGATCCGAGTTAAGATCGGAAACCCGGATTAACCGCAGGGGATCCGAGATAAGCTCCGAGCCCTGCATTAACCCCACATTAACCATCGCAGTGGGGGTCCCGATTGCACGCGATCGGGGACCCCCGCTGCAATCAAAATTTCTGCATTACAGGTCCTTAAAGGACCCTAAAGGTTGTAAAAAAAAAATATATATACACTGTCACCCTGTCAATCATGGGGGTCAATACAGACCACCATTACACCCTCATTAACCCTGTCACTCATGGGGGTTAATAGAGACCTCCATAAGCCCTTCATTAAGCCCGTCACTCATGGGGATCAATAAAGACCCCCATAAGCCCTTCATTAACCCTGTCACTTATGGGGGGCAATACAGACCCCCATAAGCCTCCATTTAACCCCATCAGTCCCATAAGGGTATATTAACACCATTATGGGCCTGTTACAACACTACATTAACCACATAAGTGCCATGATGGTCCTCAAGGACCATCATGACACTAACTATTAACACTATACCAACCCCAATAAAACATTAAAGATCAACTAAACACCCTCTACACTAACCTATTAAAATCTACACTACCTACCCCCTATTAACCCCCACCAATCTAATTACAGAAAATAAAAAAGCCTAAAGTCACAAAAAAAAATCTACATTACATGAAATAAAAAACTAACTCACAAAAAAAATATGTATTGTGTAATACATTACACAAAATAAAAAAATATTAAGTCACAAAAAAAAGGAACATTACAGAAAAAAAAACATTACAACCCCCCCTCACTACAGAAAAAAATAAAAATATACACCTGAAAAGGAAATACATACAATACAAATACATACAATACAAATACATACAATACACCACTATCTAATATACAGTACACAATCTATCTAAATAGCATAATCTAATATACATCCTATCTATATAATAATACATTCCCAATCTATCTAAATAAATAGAATAATTTAATATACATCCTATCTATATAATAATACATACCCATTCTATCTAAATAAATAGCATCATCTAATATACATCCTATTTATATAATAATACACCCCCAATCTATCTAAATAAATAGCATAATCTAATATACATCCTATCTATATAATAATACATTCCCAATCTATCTAAATAAATAACACAATTTAATATACAATACATCCTATGCTATCTATATAAAACCCCTAGCTAACATACAATAAATGCTATCTATATATTAACTAATCTAAGTCTAAGCTAAAATAAAAAAATGAATACCACTTACCTTTGCAGATTTCCATTGCGATCAGCCACCTACGGAAAAAAAATTACAAAAAATTAGTGCAACACGTTTACACTTATAAAATAAACATTATAGACATTATATACATTATATACATTCTATACATTCTAAATATTATACTCACCTTTCCGGCATGTCCCGTCCGGCATTCTTTTAATCCTTCTCCGGCGCAGCACCTGTTAAAAAAAAACACAACATTAATACACATACATCAAAATAAAATAAACATAATCTACATTATACTTACCTCCCGGTATGTCTCCGGCCTCCTCCGGATCCTCTTCTGCCACGCCCTGTTAAAAAAAAATATATATACTTACATCCGCACTCCCGGACATCCCCGACGCTAATGAGGCTCCAGAAGAATTTTCCGGAAGAAAATAAGCAATGGCGCCTTCTAATTGTGAAACCCCAATCAGGAGGCGCCAATGTGTGAGTCAATCAGAAAGGGATACACCCTAAAATCCCACTCTGATTTGATAGGGCACCTATCAATCTTTATTTAAACCAATCACAAGGCGCAGATGCCTTTAGCCAATGACAATGGAATACACCCCCACAGGGTGATTGGTTGCACTGACAATAGCCAATCACAATGGAATACACCCTCACGTACTGATTGGTGAAGGATTTGCGCATTCTCATTGGCTACTGTTAAAATCAATGAATATTACAGCCAATGGGAAGGCGCAGATGTCTTGACCAATCAGTACGTGGGGGTATATTGCATTGTGATTGGCTGATGGCAATAAAGCCTTAGGATTGGTTCAAATAAAGATTGAAAGGTGTGTTATCCAATCAGTGTTGTATTTTGGGGTGTATACTTTTTTCATTGGTTCACAAATGGGGTCTTCTCATTGGCTGAATTTGATAGACAGCCTTTTCAGCCAATCAGAAGCCGCCATTGCCAATTTTACTCTGGAACACTCCATAGGAAGGTCATTAGCGTCGGAGACATCCGCCAGGGTGGATGTGTGTCGCTTTTTTTTTTTTTTTTTTTTTTTTTTTTTTAAGGTGCGGATTCTTTTCCGAGAAGACGAGGAGGCCGGAGACATTGCGGAAAGGTAAGTATAATGTAGATTGTGTTTATTTTACTTTGCTTTTTGTTTACTAATGTAATGTTTTTTTTTTCACAGGACTAAAGATGGCCGACTGGACATGGCGGACGTGACATGTTGGAACAGGACATGCTGGAAAGGTGAGTATAATATTTACAATATTTAGAATGTTTAGAATGTTTAGGTATTTCATGTAAATGTGTTGTATTAATTTTTGGAATCTTTTTTACCGTAGGTTGCTGATCTGAAGAAACATCTCAAAGGTAAGTGGCCTTAATTATTTTATTGTAGCTTACAATTAGGGTAGATTATATATATATATATATATATATATATATATATATATATATATATATATATATATATATATATATATAGCATGTATTTTATATTACATAGATAGGGGGATGTATTATTAGATAGTATTGTATATTACATAGTGGGATGTATATTACATAGTGGAATTTAGATTACATAGTGGCGTTTATAGTAGATAGTGGCATGCATATTACATAGTGGCATGTATATTACATAGTGGCATGTATATTACATAGTGGCATGTATATTACATAGGGTTGTATTTTATTTAATTGTGTTGTATTTTATTTTATTTAATTCTGTTGTATTGTATTCTATGTATTTCATTTTCAGGTGTGTAATTTATTAAAAAAAAATTTAGTGATGGGAGGTTGTAATGTATTTTTTTATTTTCTGTAATGTTCTTTTTTTTTATTTTTGGTCACTTGGTTTCTTTTTTTGGGTTCTGTAATGTAAATTTTTTATTTATGGGGATTTTAGTTTTTATTATTTTATGTCATGTCGATTTCTGCTTTTTTAGGAATTTAGTTACTTGAGGCACACAGTACACTCACATTGTGTGACAAACAGCATTTCAACACTTTCTTTTATTGACCGTTATTTTTTTAGAAATGGTTCCTAAAATGTCAAATACGGATATTAATAATTAAACAACTTTCCAAACATACACATCTCATTTTTTGACGGGCAAGTCGCTAGTATGAAATAATAACGAAATAACAAAATAATAATTGTAATAAAACATAACTGAATCATTATTGGCGCTAAGGAGTCATAACAATGACTTATTAGAGCGCCATCTAACAGATGTAGAAAAATAAGTAGCATTCTTACCTTACAGTGCCATCTGTTGGATTTAAGGGTAAATTACAACAGTGAAAAAAAAATTTGTATCACCATCTATTGGATATAAAGGTGTAAGGAATCAAAAATAAATGACAGTGCCATCTATTATATGTGGAAATATAAGTTGCACTCTTACTGCACCATCTGTTGGATGCAAGGGTAAATGACAACAGTGGAAATAGTTTTTGTAGCGTCATCTATTGAGAGCCCTGCAATGAGGGGGAATTGGAGAGGGGGAAAGGGATGAGGAAGGAGGAGGAGGATGAGGGAGGAGGAGGATGATAAGTGGGGAAGGAATGAGGAGGGAGGAGTAGGAGGATGATAAGGGAAAGGGAGTGAGAGGAAAAAAGAGACACAAGGGTGAAGGAGGGGAAGAGACACAGGGAATGGAGAGGGAGAAGAGACACAGGGGAGGGAGAGGGGGGTAGAGACACAGGGGAGGGAGAGGGGGAAAGAGACACAGGGGAGGGAGAGGGGGAAAGAGACACAGGGGAGGTAGATTAGGGCAACGAGACACAGAGAGAGTAGAGGGGAGAAAAGACAGCAGGGAGGGAGAGGAGGGGGGAAATGAGACACAAGGGAGGGAGAGAAGGGGGAACTTACACACAAGGGAGGGAGAGAAGGGGGGAAATGAGACACAAGGGAGGGAGAGAAGGGGGGAAATGAGACACAAGGGAGGGAGAGGAGGGACAAACTACACACAAGGGAGCGAGGGGAAGGGTAAAGGAGACACAAGGGAGGGAGAGAAGGGGCAAAATGAGACACAAGAGTGGGAGGGGGGAAAGAGACACAAGGGAGGGAGAGGAGGGGGTAAAGGAGACACAAGGGAGGGAGATGAGGTGGAAAGGAGAAACAAGGGAGGGAGAGGATGGTGGGGAAATAAGACACAAGGCAGGAAGAGGAGGGGAAAGGAGATACTAATAAGGGAGAGGAGGGGGAAAGGAAGCACAAGGGAGGGAGAGGAGGGGGAAATGATACACAAGGGAGGAAGTAGACAGGGGGAGAGGTTCGCGATGAGTGCCAAAGGTGCTCAATTTTATTGCCATCATTTTTGATGGTCAAGTCGCTAGTTTATATAAAAACGTCACCCCCACACAGCACCCACCTCTCTTAGTATACATCCCCACCCAGTCCTTGTCAGCAGCCATCCCCTCTCAGCCACCATCCCCAAACATTGCCCAACCCCTCTCAGTACCCACCTCACATTGCATCCATCCCTATCTCCTTTCTTCCTCCGTCACAAAAACATTTCCCTATGTACTTTGCAGTTGTCCACCCCTTGCTCTCTCACCTCTTCCCTGATATATACTGTATACCAAGCATGCTAAACTGCTCCACACTGCCTCTTGGAGCTAGAAAGTGCTAGTAGAAATGCACTTAATTAAACAGGCACACACCAATTCCAGACAGAGGGCATGCAGCCAAGAAATCACTGGGGGCCCAGGGTGGGCACGGGGGGGGGGGGGGGTCGGGCAGTGGAGGAATGGGCTGGGGTGAGGGCCACAGGGGGCCCCTACACTGCAGAAAAAAATTAAATCCCCCCCCAAAAAAATTAAACAGTTACAAAAAGTTACACAGCACTCAGAGGAGGGCCCGGGTGCATTGCACCACTGTTAGATCCTGCATCCTAGGTTAGTAACAACTTGTGTAGTTATTAAAATGACCAAAACATGTATATTTGAATTAAATAGTTCTTGGGTTTTAACTAGAGACATACACTGTGAATGATGTATCTGGTCTGTCATACCCCGATATTCCAGTCCATCCTCATCATGGGTGTCCTCTGAAACTTCAGAATGACTAAACTATAATATTATATTAATAATTATTTCTGAATAGACAACTACACATAAATATACATATATGTACACACAAACTAGTATATACAAAAACATTCATACATGTACACATGGATATCTACACACATACTATATGAATACAGTCACATATAATATTACCTAAATACACATACACATTATACAGACATATAATATCATCATCATCTGACCTTTACTGGCCACATCCCTAGTTTTCTAGCTGCTGTCACCTCCATATTGAACCTTCTCACAATACCATCCATCCTCATCCACACAATCTCCAAACCTTCCTCTGTGTGTAGAAAAGTAAAACATTTTTAGAGGGACGTGGTTACTGTCCCAGATGTAAGCTGTGAGAATGCGGCTATATAAATATTGTCATTCTTACACAAAAAGTGCAGATTGACACAAATATATGTTTTGTCATTTAATTTGGAACAATCATTTATAGGTACAGAGAATGAAATAAAGTCACACAGCAAAGGTCCAAGATTTTTCATAAACAAAATTTACACACTTAAATAAATACAACAAAATCATTTTTGAGTGAAAGTGTTAGATAATTGAGCTTGAAAGTCGGGTGTTGTAAGTAAAAATTCCCCCATTCAAGTGATTGTTTCCCATCGTGGGAATGATAAGTCACACAAGCATATCCTGCTGGTAGATATATACAGGATATCAGCATAATTATATCACTATTCTGTCTTCCCCATATACATTTACCAACTGGACATACACATATTTTGTCACAGTGTCACTATTTGACAGGCTATAAATTTATATATTTTATTTCATCTATATAATAATCAATATTATAATTAATATTTTTCTACTAAGTTATTAGTATTATAGAAAAAACAACACTATATTTTATTGTGTTTAATCTACTTTACCGATATCTACTGTATGGAGTTATTTTGAAACTATATATATATATATATATATAATATCTTAACGTCACTAGCACTACATAATATTTTGTTTTATTCTTTTAGAGAAGCCTGCTGTGAATATTGGAGATATAGGGCCACAAAGTGAGAGGCCAATTACTCTGGGATCTTGTAGTTCTAATGGAGGGAAAGCTCCTAAGTTAAATATTTCCTCTGCTCAGGAAAAACAGATTTGTATTTGCTCATCACATTACAGAAGGTGTCCATAGTCCTGTGTGTTTTCATCTAACACAACGTAACATTTGATTGGAAGCCGAGATGGGTCAAGACCAGTCATCCACGAGAGGAGCAGTGCAGGATCTGCAGATATGGGCCCTTCAGCTTAGTATTTCCCAGGATGAGAATAGTGGACTGGACTGTGGGGTAGATCAGGGTGTAGAAAAAAGCGACAATATTCAATAAACTTTGAAAATTTATTGTTCGTGACAGCAACAAGACCTCAGCAATATAAAAAGTGAAAAAGTTGATGGTGAGTAGAAGCATAATCTTGGCTGCCCTTAGGTGAGCATCCATTTGGGCATGCCTAAAGCTGGAGTTGTTCTTCATACTTTGAACATGTATCAATATAGATCTCAGGGTAAGAGCAATGGAAGAAACTACCAGAAGAAGCGGCAGACAGTACCCCAGTATAAGGGTGATGAACTTGAAAGGTGGATTAAACAGAAAATATATATTATTTAACATTGGCGAAGCTGTAACATTTCCAGGTGGTGTAAACATCTCCAGATGGACATTCCAAATGCAGAAGATACTGATGGCAAAGGATCCCACTGCTGACACCAACAGGAGCTTTGGCATTAAGGTGGAAATATTGAGCTTCAGATGATTAAAGAGGGAATGTTTGAAACTGGCAATTCTCAGACAGTAATAGACACAGAGCCAGGCAGTAAACCAGAAGCTGATATAAAACAAAGACATAAAAAAAATGGTAATGCTCATGGTTACATTTTTGTTGGAAAATGTAGATGCTGGGAAGACTATGAAGAGCATGATAAACACATTGAGTAAGCCCTGCAGACAGATATTGTTCACTGCCATGAAGACCAGGATTAGATCACATGGGCTCAGCTTGTTGCCTCTTTTCCAGTCTAGGACATTTATAGCTATTATATATAAATTGTTCAGGAGCCCAGCTGCACATTCAAAAGCAGAAACAGCGAGACCAGCATCCAACAAGATAGTCTCCATTGTGTGGTGAGCTGCGTTCAACCTCTCTCTGATGTGCTGTTTCTTATCTGTGTCCTGTAAACTGAGCGAGCTTCAATTATATGAGGTGTAATGACTGACTGAGCTGGGTGGATGCAAATCTTCAGTATCTTATTACATGTAAGTCAAACAGGTGCTATACAGTAAGTGAGTGTTTTTCTGGGAAGGGGTCTTTCTGGGATGGGATCTGGGATAGCAGTACTGAGTGATTTAGTACCAGCACATCCCAGCACCACAATTGTTTACAACCCCCCATAGGGGGGCCCAAAACTTCTTCTTTTTTTTTCCGCACCAGTCCCTTTGTTCTCTAGCCCTATCACTGCTAGGATGCTATATATTCTAACACGTAATAATGAAAATAGTAAAATATATAAACACCAAACATGTGAAAGTGATGTGGAGAGAAACATGTGAGAAAAATGTTCAATGCATGTTACAAAACAATTCCTGAATATGGCGCCAAAGCATCAAAAGCATAAATAGAAACAAAACTGTAAGCCACTGGTGGAAGGGAATATCTAAAATGGGCACACCATGCAGAGGAGGTTGGGGCACTTACCTACAGCCACCAAAACCCCAAGTATCACATAAGGCACAGAAACTAGGGACATCTTGTGGGACTCTGGCCCAGTAAAAGGCCTTAGTTGGTGAGTACAGCTCTGGATTAACCTTTTTGGAGCCCCTGGGCAGTGAACTCTAAGGTGCCCCAATGAGCATGTAGCACGGAACGTATTTTTGAATTATTGGATGTGATATCTATCTATCTATCTCTCACTCTGCCTCCTCTCTTCAAAAAACACAACCTTATCCTGCTTCACCTTTGTCCTTACTGAATTCCTGCAAGAACACAACCTTATCCTGCTTCAACATTGTCATTACTGAATTCCTCCTTGAACACAACCTTATTCTGCTTCACCTTTGCCCTTACTGAATTCCTCCAAGAACAAAACCTTATCCTGCTTCACCTTTGTCCTTACAGAATTCCTACAAAAACACAACTTTATCCTGTTTCAACTTTGTCCTTACTGAATTCCTCCAAGAACAGAATCTTATCCTGCTTCAACTTTGCCCTTACGAAATTCCTCCAAGAACACAAACTTATCCTTCTTCACCTTTGTCCTAGCTAAATTCCTTCAAGAACACAACTTTATCCTGCTTCAACTTTGTCTGTACTGAATTCCTCCAAGAGCACAAACTTATCCTTCTTCACCTTTGTCCTAGCTAAATTCCTTCAAGAACACAACTTTATCCTGCTTTATCTTTGTCCCTACTGAATTCCTCCAAGAACACAAACTTATCCTGCTGCACCATTGTCCTTTCTGAATTATTTCAAGAAGATAACTTTATCCTTCTTCACCTTTGTCCTTACTGAATTCCTCCAAGAACACAACCTTATCCTGCTTCGACTTTGTCCTTACTGAATTCCTCCAAGAACAGAACCTTATCCTGCTTCAACTTTGTCATTACTGAATTGCTCCAAGAACACAACCTTATCCTGCTTCAACATTGTCCTTGCTGAATTCCTACAAGGAATATTTCTTCAATCAATATTAATTGTCTGCTATATTATTTCTGTAAGTTACTTAAATTGTGTGCAATCTGTTTTAACATATTCCCATGCTTCATATAAAACATAACCCCCTCTCCTTTCCAATGCAATGCCTGTATCTGATCCTCTCCCTCCCTCCCCCCTACTCACAGTGTGCTCTGTAGAGGCCTCTCACTAAACCTTCTCTCTCAACAAAACACCACCTTATCCTGCTTTAACTTCATCCTAACTGAACCAAGAAACCACTTCCCCCCAACCCTCACCCACCCACCTCCAAATGTTGCTGTAATATGGCAGTCAAATTATCTGACATTTATATTTGCAGGTTATATTATCTAACCACTAGGGGAAGATAAAATATTACATACTACAGTCACCTCACACTGACTTTCTATGTGATCTCTTTCCTCACCCACTAAATTGAATGTCTTTCTAATCTCACTTGCTTCCTCACCCTTGCTATTCCTTATCTGTTACTCTTCTCCTGGTCTCTGCCCATTTCATTCCCTTTAGACAGTAAGTAGCGAGTTTCCAGTCTTCTACAAAGATTCTAAGCTCAAAACAGGGCCCTCCATTTTCTGTTTGTTATTATTTATTTTTCCTTGTCCTTTTCCACTGTACAGTGCTACGGAACATGTTGGAGCGTTACAAATAAAAGATAATAATAATAATAATAATTCATCTATTCTGTGTGCTCTGTATTCTACTACATGTGATTCCATATTTGAAATTATTTGTCATTTTTGTTTTAAAACATCAGTACTGAGTGATTTATTTATTTTCCAATTTGAAGCAAAAACTCTAGAAGCCACACAATTTATCTGTCCTACTAAAAACTTTACATTTGTATTCAATCTATCTACATTGTCACCCATTAACAAGAGCAGTAGGTCTTTATTAAATTCTACACCAGAGATGCTATATATGATCATACACTTTAGCCCAAATCCCCTGTTTGTACTTACAAGCCCACAACAAAAATGTTCCTCCTCACCACATAACCTCCAGAGTTCTTTATTTACCCAACGCCTATTCAATACATTATAACCAGTGATTTATATTGTATGAAAATCAGTTATATGGGTTTTCTCTTATTTGCCTACAGATCAAGATCTTTCTTACACCTTATCATATTTTCTGCCACATGTTAATTGTAATCAAACTAAGATCTAGAAGCTGATATCAGGAGACCAAACATAAGGAATTCTGAAGTTGAGAAGGAAGACATTGAAGGTATAATAATGGTAATGTGCTGGAGTAGAACTTCAAATTTAATCTTAATACATTTACATATGAGTTGAAGGAATCTCATACATGCAGTGGTTATTGATGCAATAAAATCCCACTGCTAACACCAGCAGAAGCAAAGTTGAGATATTGAGCTTAAGGTAATGAATGATGTATCTCTACTTTTATTGACAAATCATAAGTTTATAGTCTATTTGAGGATTTCTGTTGCTTAATAGCTTATCCTATTATCAAATATTTTTATTTTTCATGTAAAATATTACCTGTCTACACTACATTCATTGACATTTAGTAGATATCATGCCTTATTGATATAATAAACATTTATACATTTTTATTATGTTTGCCTATTGACATCATTATGGTAAGTACCAACTCTCTGAGGCAATTTCTACAACACATATCTGCAGCAAGACCTAAACTTTGGCTACAATAGTCTGTCCATATTTGTGAAAGTCAGACTTGATTTGTTGGTTGGTTGACAACTCCTTGTCTCAACCCTATGGACCCACATAAAATTCAGTCATAAACAGCATTATACATAAATTAAAAAGAAGAATATAATTGTCCTCCATGATGGGTAAGGTGCCATGGTGGTTCCTATGGACCGTATGGTAGTGTGTAAGGGTATCAACATGATCCATATGGACCTTCATGGTAGAGGGTTAATTTTAGGTACCATGGGGGTCCATTGGGACCACTATGGTAATATCTTAGGGTTCCATGGGGGTTCATAGTCACCCCCAATGTAGAGGGTTTGTTTTTAGATGTCAGAAGTGTCCATAGGACTCCCGTGGGGGTAGGTGAAGGCCATAAGGCTTGACAGTGAGCCCCATGGGGGAGTTTAATTAGGGGACATGGGTGTCAATAGTAACTCCTATGGAGCTGGTTATAGGACACTTGGTCATCTCTATGAACACCCAAAGGGGTTTGGGACTACAAGGACCATTGGGACCACCAAGGGAGGCTAGGGGTAGATAGGTGAATGGGGGTGATAGTGACTAGGGCAGGCATAGGTAGATAGGGATTTTCAGGATATACCAAATAGACAATTTACAGGATTATAGGGAATTTTACAATTAAACATTTTTAAAAGTTTTGTATGAATTAGAATAGTGTCGCTGTTAAAAAAACAGTCCAATAGTAGAATATGACAAGGGATTAATTTGCAATCACTCTACAATTCTTTTTATCAATATATTTTCCTCAGCCATATTTGCATCTAGAAAAAAAGTGATAGTGTGGAGAATAGACCTTTGACCTCGGTGGGTCCTCCTACCTGGAAGGCAGACTAGTTGAAGCCCCAAAGCTTACTAGACAATTTATTACTAGATAGGAGGAAAAGGACCACTAATACCACTGTAAAAAAGCAAAAACTTCCATCTCCACAGAATGATCAATCAGCTCTGGTATTAGTGGTCCTTTGATACATGGGCCATGTTAGGTTTAGCCTCACTATGAGTGCCTGCGGAGCTTCTCAAGAACACACAGAATTAGTCTAGACTCATTGGGGGCGGCTAATAGTACTTTAGCTAACAGTATACATAGAGCAGGGAGCAAGTTACACATAGCAATGGATTACACATTAGGGGTTTTTATGGGCAGCATTAGGTCTTACCTGGGATTTAGACATGTAAATTTTGCTTCAGGAGCAGGGTCTCCAGTAGTGAAAAGCACCTGCTCCAGTCTAGTCATAAGCTTGTGTCTGACCATTTAGACCTGCCTCCAGTCAGAGTAGTTCACACCCCTTGATGACCTCATAAGGGGGTGAAGACAAGCTGCTGAACTGAGGGATAAGACGTTTATCTTTAAAAGCCAGGTTTATCTTGAAGATTGTTTTTATAAATGATTACACTATTACTCTCTTTTCAGTCTCCTCTCATATCCAACCGGTTGCATTAACATGTCCTTTTTCTTAATGGCTATTTTCTTGGCCCCTTTCTTGTTAGGACAATTACCCAGCCCCTATTCATATCTACCCTCTCTCTCTAGTAGCCCCCATGGCTCTAGGACTCACTGCGCACAATATCAGAGAATCCGCTAAATTCACCTCACAGCTACCAAGATTCAGCTTACGTGTCACCCCCTCACATAACACCCTTTGTAGCACCATCACTTCCATATGCACTTATTATTATTCTTATTATTTGTCTGTATGTGTCTTTTCCCCTATGTAAGTAGACTGTAAGCTCTTCAGGCAGGGACGTGTAACCCATCGATTGTCTCCATATTAGATGCACTTTTATTGTCATGTACTTTTTCTCTGTAAAGCACTGTAAACATTGATGGCAATATACAAATAAAAATACAAAAAATATAACATTTATTTATCCACAATAATGTGAAAATATATTGCAGAACTGCAGAGAAATAATTGTGTTGGTGGGTAAAAATATCATTGTCTGGATCCAGCTCTTAGATAGAAGCAGGAGACGTCTCTTAGGGGGTCAGCAGCCAATACTTACTCATTAGCATATATTTGTGTTTGTTTATATGTTTCTTATCTACAGAATACCTTGGCTGTATTGTCACTTCTTTCTGTACTCCTCATTGTTTCACATGACTATATGTGACTTCCTTTTTACTTTGGGTTCTTGTCCTCACTTCTGCTCTGTCCATCAGTAAAGTGCCCCGTGTGGCTCTGATATTCTGCTTTCCATATGACCCCATACATTTATTGTTTGTCCTACTGAAGGTTTCTATATCCTTTTGTTTGGCTGTGTACAAACCATGCAACTGGAGACACCAGCCTGACATATGAGACCCTCGAGATGGCACGGACGGGAGCTGTGCATGACAATTACACATAACTACACGCAAATTCAGAAGGCTTTGCATGAAGGATATATTACTTGTTTACATATCCTTCTGAATCACTCCAAATAGTGTTTCTGCATAGAGTGATTTAGGTATTTTTCCAATGGACACCAAACCACTGGACATTACAAATCATTTGGGTATTGCTGATTTTTCATGTATGTACAAAGCACCCACATATCTCACTTTGAGCTTTGCAATGGAATGGAAGTAAATCATGAATATATATATACAAACAAGCACACTGTTACAAGAAGAAGAAGAAAAAACATGTTAGGAAGGTATATAACATGTGTTTGATTTCTGTACAGCAGGATTTAGTTAGTTAATTTAATTAATAATATCATCACATATTTAGTTCTCAGCAGCGCGGGCTTGCCAAAATCCGTTGCTAACGCGGCCCACTCGCAGTTGGTGGCGGCCAGGCAAGGAGCCCCAAAGGAGCTCCTTGCACTGGTGGAGATGGGCACCATAGGCGCTCATCCCTACGACCCTGTACAACTTAGGCAGGGAGCACCGAAGTCGCCCACTACATTGGTGGAGATGAGCGCCATAGGCGCTCATCCCTACCACCCCGTAGCACTTAGGCAGGGAGCCGAAGGCGCTCACTGCACTGGTGCGACACCCGTAACACTTTGAAAAAATTGCTTCAAAAAAATTACGGCCCGTAACACTTACAAAAGGAAACCGAGACTTAGAGAAAAAAAAAACACGAGCCGCAAAAAATGACAAACGTAACGGCCAAACAGTGCACACCGAAAAACACGACAAACAAAGAAAATACAAAGAAAAAGAAAAAAAAAACATCGCACACAGCAAGGGGGGGGACCCAGGACATATGGGAGTCAGGTTACACCTCAATTTAAGTCCAATTTCAAGAGTTTAGGCACTCAAAGATTCCCTAAGCAAGAGAAAAAATGGCCGCTGAAAAAAACGAAAACGAGGCTACACGACCCCTAAACCCGCAAAACACTCCCAAGCGCATACAACTTATACACAAGCCCATACGAGCTACAAAATACACTATTCGGAAGGACGCAAAATCATCCACACCCGTGTATCACATACACAATTGCTGCCATTTTACAACACTAACACTAACGGCTTCCCCTCGTGCATGCAGCCTATTTACACTACACACTGCACATATTGCTGACACTTACACCTCAGCTCCACAAAACTGTAAATCTACATTGTATGCTGCAGGAAGATCAAAACAGATTGCTAGCTCTTCAGCATATTGGTTGCTGCTTATATTCATTACAAATAGGTAAAGTATATTAATTTATCAGTTCAGTAATTAATTAATTATAATTACAAAAATACATATACAGAAAAAAGTCGAAAACACCACACAACAGTATTGCAATAAACGGCAAAGTCGTTCACTGCACGCCTCACAAGGAGCGCCAAGGGTGCTCAGAGGAGCAAACTACACCAGGGGAGAGCGTTGCAATAAGGGCCAAAAGTCGATAAGCATGGACCTTGCAATCAGTGCCAAAGGGGCTCTGATAATCTAAAATACACCAACCCAGAGGCTTGCAATGAGGGCCGAAGGTACTCACACAACCAAAACACTTACTTTGTGTGCCAAACAGCATTCCCTGACTTACAATTCTATTGCCGTAATTTTTTGCCGGGCAAGTCGCTAGTCTATATACAGTATATATAATATAATTATAGCAGTGTAATGTATGACATAAAGTACAATAACAGGCTCCTGACTATGAGAGGCTCACGGTTAGCTGTCTGGTAACCCAGAGACTCACTATGGATGATTTACATAAATATACAGATAAAGTTGCCCAAAACGCAAAAAAAATTAGGTGGAAGACCTGGAAATAGATAATTATCTCAGGAAAATGTGCTGTGGTGTAATAAGGATCTACATGGCTTCATGTCACCTCCAGTGAATCCACACCACCATTTGCAGATATATTTATTAGGATCAATAAAAATTACACTTCCACCATGGAGCATTTTGAAAAGCCGTGGCTGTAACATTGATACAAATAATTTATTTATTCACCTCAACAACATCTCCAAAATGTGTGTGCTCCTTACAGACAGCAGACACTAATACACCCAACATGCAGACCCCTCACAACATGTCTCCAACACCTCATGTAATACCATGTGTTGATTACTAGTCAGTGGCACAATCACATGGGGAGATAATGAGAGGAGGGGGGGTACACTTATGGGGAACAGTATTTGTCATGCTAATGTTATATAGTACATGAGAACCCAACATCACATGGATATATAGACATTTATTTTATATACCTCATACTAATAATGATGAATTAGTTTACGTTTACATGCTCAGATCCCTTGTCTTATGCCATCCTCAGTGTTCATACTCCACCAGTTCCAGAGCTGGCTTTGTATTTGGTTACCTGCAGTCCTCAGTTTAGAGTTGCCCATTATAAGAGTTACAGACTGTAATGTGGGATAGAATTGAATAAAGAACCAACAGAAAAACAACAAGATGCTTCCAACATTGAGTGAATACACAATAATACATATGGTGGCTTTGTAGTAGGTGAAGCAGAGAAAGGCCAGAAGAGCCATGTTCCTGATGGCCATTAGATGAGCATGTGTTTGGGGAACAGAGAAGTCAGAGGCATTCATCTTCATGTTCCTTGTGTGATTACATAAGGACCTTCTGGTGATTCCTAAGGGAATATTAGTCAGGATAACACCCAAACTGCATCCAACCACCATAACAACAATATAAGGTAGTGTCACAACCAAGTGCATGTCATAAATGGTGGAACTGTCTGTGATATTCCCTCCAGTGTCTAGATGAGATACAAGATGGATATTCCAATAGGCTGGTGCTGCAACACAGAACGATTCAATAACTGAGAATAATAGTATCTTTGGGATCAGTTCAGAGATCCTCATCTTCAAAAAGAAGAAAATCCCACGTGTGAAATTTACAATTCTCAGACAATAGTAAATACAGAGACAAACAATGAAATAACAGTTGTTGGAAATGAGGAATATTATAATGTATAATAATGCTAAGTGCTGCTTACTAGCAAATAGCAAGTCAGACATACGTCCACTGATCAGAGCATCTATAGTAAACATATTTTGCATCAGGACGTTGCTTAATCCGATCATACATAGAATGTGATCACATGGACTCAGTTTGATGCCCTTTTTCAAGTCCTGGACATTTACAGCTATAATCCCAGAGTTGAGGATGGTTCCAGAGAGGCCGGTAAATGTTACAGTTATCACTGGAATATGTCTAGATGATAGAGCATGTTTCCTTTTTGTAGTGGAGTTAGTTTGGAGATCTACGATGGAGGCAGCTCTAGAGTTATCTGTAGGACCGACCTTATATTTTGTTCTGTGATGAGCAGTGGGTGGTGATGCAAATCACCAAGATATAAGGTTTCTGTCTTCATTTGGTTTTCCGTCACTGATTTTTAAGTAATTTGTGTGTTTAGGTGCAAAAAACTTTATAATATACCAACACTTCACATATAGGGCTGGTACACTGAAGTGCTATATTAAGAGGAAGATACAAGTCATAAAAAGCCGGCCAGGGGTAACACATTTCGAAGAAGTATGTACAATATAAAATAGTCATAAAATGTTAATACTAGTATCAATTGTTGTCTCTACGACCAAAAATACTTGAATATCACAGTGAAGAGTACGCTGATACAGTCCAGAGAGTAGGCGTGTTGGGTACTCACTCACAGATCCTAAGTGTCCCAGTCCACGGATATAATCTTGAGTATCATATAGGTCTCAGTCCAACTAGCATCGGTGTCCATATCAGTGATAAAAAAGTTCTATAAGACAATCTCACCAGTGGAAGGGTATATTTCTTAGTATATGAGGCTTTCACACTTTACAATTGGATATCATGCGGCTTCTTCTATGCAGAGCACCATTCACTTCTGTGCATCTTAATATAAAAAATGGAATAGAATTGGGGGGTGGGGGCAAATTCTCCAATAGTGTAGATAATTACATAGTTTATTGATAAAACTCATAAAACATATAGAAATCAAGTCAGGTATCAAACTCACATTTAATACTCTCCAACCAAATTAGTTAATAGCGCAGAACAGCCATCCGGTCCCTGATATGACATTCTTCCTGGGATTTGCTTTGTTGAGGGTATTTGGTGAGTATATCTAAGGGTACATCAATTACAAAATATCAATACAGCAAGTCCTAAATACTGTCCTATTTAATCTATCAGTCTGGGATTGGGGACTTGGCAAAGAACCCCTTTCTCTCTTGCCACCCCCACACACCGGGCTGTTAGGCCTTAATTGTGTGGTGTTACAGAGTTACCAGACTGTAGATTTGGATAGTATACAATGGTCCTCTGTTATTAGAAAATAGATAAAATACACACTTCTGTAAATAAAATGAATCCCCATAAACAATATCAAAGGGAAACTGTGATAGTATTATATTATTCCTTTGTTGGGTATTTACAACGTATAGAGGTGATTAATAAACAATATATTAAAAACTTGGGACTTGCCCGTCAAAAAATAATGACGGTCAATAAAGTTTTAATACTGGGAATAATGTTTGCCACACAATGTGAGTCTGTGACACTATTAACCTTTTTGTTGAAAGAAGTACAACAATTATAATAACTTTGTTTATTTTGTTAACAGTCAACTTGTATTTCAACAACTGGTAAACGATCATTTTTTAACCATATTAAAATTTGTAATCGTCATGAATACAGGAATAATGTAACAATATATGAAGTTTGTATGAATTAATATTTGTAAATTATTACCTTTTGTCCACGTATAATAGCTGTTTGTCCTTGTCTTCTTTTATACAAAGGGTATCCATCACAATTAACATAAGTTTGCATTTGAAATTGTTTTGGAAATTATTTTGCACATTTTTTATTTTTCATACACAGGGAATTTGGATTGATATCTCCACATGGACCATGTATCATTCTGTGTGTTACAATCTCAAAAAGTTTGGAATATTTTTTCTGGATGTGGCAATTAAAAGTAATTACTGATTCCACTCTCTCTGCTTTATTCAACTTAACTTTTTCCTGCAGGATTGAAAGTATGTGAGCATGTGGCAGTCCTTTTTTTTTTTAATTCAATGGTATAAACAAAAGCCACACATTGTCCAAATAACTGTGCTTTAGTTATATCATGTATAACTAGTATACTGTAAGAAGTATTTTGTCCAAGATTCAAATTTTCCTTGATGTCTGGCCATTGTGGATTACATGTGAATGTAATAAATAAATCTGGTTTTCCAAATTTTGTGACAATAGCCATGGCATCATTATATCTTTCTCGCATATTGCGAGGAGATCCTTGGAAAGTGGATGGCAAAATTATTGCTCTTCCTGCTGGAATGTCTCTGTCTGCAGTCAATTCAATGGCATAATCCATCAATCCACAATATTGTTCTACTCAAAGCTTGTTTTGTTGAAATTTTATAAACTTTAGATTATTTGCTTCAACTTGTAGATAGGAATCAATAATCCATTGTTGTGCGAGTTTTCCCCCCACATAAAATAGGATTCAAATAATCCCGAATAGCAGTTTGTGCCACTTTATATTCCAGCAGAGAAATATTGCATCTAACACAAACTTTACACTTCTCTCCTCATTTTTATTCTCACTTTGCTTTTCTCTTCTTTTTTCTCACTACTTCCTTCCTCTTTTTTACTCCAACCTTTTTGCTGCTTATTTTTATCCAGCTTCTCTTCATGCCATTTTTTCTCTCCTTTATTCTCTCCATATTTGCTCTACTCATAGTGTCCATTGTTATCCATCTATTGTAATGACACACGCTCTTTGGGACCAGGATCATTTCCAGTTTAAAAAATCCTTGCAATGTAACAAAGTCAAGTGTGGAGTGGCACATGAGTGTCGATGCGTGTTTGGCCATGTCTAGCTACCTAACACCAGCTCATATTTAAGTCTTCAGTCTTCTGTTGGATTTTTCAGCTGAGGATCAATCATCTCCTGATTATTCAAAGATCCCACAGAAGCAATGTAGAGTTACACTATTAACGTTTGCCTCCCCCACCCGCTTTCAATGGATTGTGTCATCACATTTATCTTTGCTGTCTCAAAAACATCCACTTTCTGATTGACATCTTCTGAATCTTCTCTTTCTATCGTCCTCTCTCATTTTTTTCCATTTGTTCCCGCCTTCACTCTCTTTCCTGCAGACCAGCCATATCCTCTTTCTCTTTGCTCTATCCTCCTCTCTTGCATATCCACTTTCACTCTTTCTCTCTCCCTTCTTTTTGCTCACATTCTTCTCTCAGTTCCATATGCACTTCCATCGCCTTTCACATTTCTCTACATCACACAACTCCTTCTCTACCTTAACCCACAAACACCTTCACCTCGTTTTACTCACTCCTTTGCTTTCACTTCCATTTCCTTTCTTTTGTGTACATCCACCTCACCAATCTTGCTCATCCTCTATTACCTCGTCTCACACTTCTCCATAAATAACAGACAGGACCTTCATTCCTGCACATCACTATAATAACTTACCATGATACTACTCTACATACCCGATCAACTTCATTCCTGTGCATTTACTTCACCAACCCTTCATAACTGTTTATATGTATTGTCCTCACACATCTCTATAACCTCTTCTCTCGTGCCCTAATTACTTCATTCTTGTACATTCACTTAACCAACACTCTCTATTAACTGGCCTCACTCCTCTCTGTACCTAATAGACATAACCTCCTCTTTCACTCCATTGGCCACATCCTTTTCCTCTGCCTCCTACACCAACTCTATATCTCTTACTCCTCTACGTTCACTATCATCACCCCCCATTGCTGTTCATTCCCCACCTACCTTTCTCTCTTCCCCTCTTCTATATTACCTTCCTTATAATATGCTTTAACATAACCCGCTCTCTTTTTGTTTTTCTAGGTTTACAAGAGTCCATTCCTCAGTGGAAGCTTCTTTGAGAAAGATGGTCTGCCCTTATGTGAGACCCATTACCACTCCATCCGTGGTTCCCTGTGTGCTGGGTGTGAGCAGCCAATCACAGGCCGCTGTGTGACTGCAATGGGCAGGAAGTTTCATCCACATCACCTGAGCTGCACTTTCTACCTCCGTCAACTAAACAAGGGCACGTTCCGAGATCATTATGGTAAACCCTACTGCCAGGCCTACTATGGCCGCCTCTATGGTTAGAGGAGCAATGCCCCATTCAGTCTGCAGAATAGGAGATGTACATAGAGACGCGATGCTCTGCTACACAATCTTCAGGCTTATGTTAGTACAGATGTTCTGCAGCTGCAAAACCAAACTCGATGGGAGTGCTGCAGTGACTGGGGCTCAATGCTCTGCACAGGAGATAGCGCTGCGGAATATGTTGGCACGTTACAAATAAAGGATAATAATAATAATAATAATAATAAAATAATAATAAAAGATAGGCGGCTTCCTTTCTCTATTGGACACAATTTTTTACAAAATACTTTGTTTGTAAAATGAATTTCTTACAATGTAATCTTCTACAGACGTCTCTTTTATATTTTGCACATACCTGCAATAAAAGTGCACATAGTTTGTGTCTCCATTTTTGTTTTTCATATTCAAACAGACATTTATAGTAATAAAGTTGAAATAGATGAGAGAGAATATGCGGGAGGGGGAGTACCAATATGAACCTCCATATCTCTCACCATCGTGGTGCCCTGAGGACGCCTTCTATTACTTCATCAGATAAAAATTCAAAGGATCACAATGGGGTTATCTGCTAATTAGCTGAGATAAATTACTCTATAAAGAAGGAAGACCCCTGGGTAAATCCATCATTTGCATATTTTGCCCTTATTTAGATATATAGATGAACTGTGAATGTCAACTTTGCGTCAATGATCCTCCATGACTTCCTGTGGGTGACTTGTTTTCAGCAATTGTGCAGTCTATAGGTTTGTCTATTGGTCCCATGGTCTAGACTAAAATATAAGTCAGAGGTCTCATGGTGGCTGCCAATTTCACACCTTGTACAAGTGATTGTGTTCAATGTCTCTGAGAGGATCTCCGTTTTGTACTCATGTTCAGTAAGATTGTCTATAACAAAGTGTTAAAGCAGAAATGTGACTTATCATCTAGTACATTATCGGCAGCGCCATTTTGCTGTAGAACCTCAATAATGACAATTTAAGGTTCAAAATGGTCCACTTCATATTTTACTTTTTTAACTTGCAACGATTACCCAGCTGAGCAAATTTGTATCCAATCTCCTAAGTGTTCATGGCTGTAGCTCCTCCATAATGATGGTGTCTGGATAGGGGATTAGCAGCACCTGCATGGACCTGGCAGTTTGTGTGTCGGTATATAATAAGGGGTATATAGCAAACGGGTATGGGGCATGGGTATTTGCTCAGGATTGTTATATGATATAGGGATGATAAGATACTTATACGGAAAACCTATGGTATTTGTATTAAATAAATAATATGGGAGTTTGTAGACTTTGGCCCCTAATCAACTGAGCAAATTGTAGTTACTGGAGCCCGTAATTGGGCCTGGTAAACAAGTTTGCTCTTCAAATGGCGTCTTTTTGCAAGGCGCAAATGATTTGCGGGTTACAGGCTGAAAATCCCTGCGGTTGTTACAACCGATCACTAAAAACGCGAATCCCTATTCAATTGCTCCAATTTCCCATGCCCGCAAATGTTTTCACACCTGCAAATGTCAATTGTAGGAGAAAATCCTACGGGTACCAGATAGGACTCACAAGGGGGTTAAACACCTGCTCGTAATTGTAAATGTAAATAAAAAACGTGTTACTGCACTGTAAATAACGTGGAAAGCGATGACAGACATTAGAATTAAATGCATAAAAGTCTTGCAAATCGGCAATACAAAAAATATTTATTTAGTATAATTTCGGGATTATATCGATCTCAGGAATCATTGAGTTAATACATATCAGGCCACCCACATGGACTAGAACAGCATTGTGTAATATTTTGCATTTTGCAGGTTTGCAAGTCCGATCGCATATCGGACCCCTAAACGCTAATTGATTGACATGTAACCTCCATGTTTTACTGCCGTAATGATGATGGTCTCATTTACTATTGTCTGTTTCTAAATGGGTAGTTACGGCCTTGCTTACTGGATCATGTTCCCGCCCAGAAATGCTACATACGGATGCATGGTTTACGGTTTCGGCTTTCGGCCCATAACTTGCGGGCTTGTTCAATTGAATAGCACTAAAATTATTGCAGAGTTTGAGCCCGCAGTGAGCCCGCAGACACACGGCCTGTACACCGCGAGATGCGGGCTTCAAATTGAATGAGGCTCTTTATCTGCATTTGAAATATATACCGTATTGGTACGAATATAAGCCGCACATTTTTTCCGATTTTTGAGCTTGCGAGTTAAGGGTGCGGCTTATATTCGCGACCGTAAAAAAATAATTCCAGATTTGCAAACTTTGCTTGTTACGCGTGCGGCTACTATTCACGAACGCAAAATTAATGCCGATTTGTGTGATTGCGAGTTAAGGGTGCCGATTTTCGTGCTTTAGACTGCGGTATTGAATAGCGATTTACAGTTTTAGTGAGTCTAACATCCTGTAAAGCCTGTAACCTGCAAAAAAAAAGCTACAGTGCTAATTAGAAAGCCTGTTTCTTGCAATGGCTGATCAATTTTTTTACGGGTGCGGCTTATATTTGAGTACTATCTTTTTTCAATTTTTTCCCCTTGAACTTTACGGGTGCCGCTTATTCGGACCAATACGGTACTTGAATTTATGTACATCTAGATATGAGATCCAGGTTCAGACAGAGCTGCTTCCGCCTGGCTCCTAACTCTTTATGTAAAGAAATAAAGATAGATAGATAGATAGATAGATAGATAGATAGATAGATAGATAGAGAGAGAGAGAGAGAGAGAGAGAGAGAGAGAGAGAGAGATAGAGATAGATAGATAGATAGATAGACATAGATAGATAGATAGATAGATAGATAGATAGATAGATAGATAGATAGATAGATAGATAGATAGATAGATACATAGATAGAGAGAGAGAGAGAGAGAGAGATAGATAGATAGATAGATAGATAGATAGATAGATAGATAGATAGATAGATAGATAGAAAAATAGATAGATAGATAGATAGAGAGAGAGATAGATAGAAAAATAGATAGATAGATACATAGACAGATAGATAAATAGATAGAAAGATAGATACATAGATAGCTAGATAGATACATAGATAGATATATAGATACATAGATAGATAGATAGATAGAGAGAGAGATAGATAGATACATAGATAGATAGATACATAGATAGATAGATAGATAGATAGATAGATAGATACATAGAGAGATAGATAAATAGATAGAAAGATAGATACATTGATAGCTAGATAGATACATAGATAGATATATAGATACATAGATAGATAGATAGATAGATAGATAGATAGATAGATAGATAGATAGATAGAGATAGATATCACATCCATAATTCAAAAATATGTTGCGTGCTACATGCTCATTGGGGCACCTTAGAGTTCACTGCCCACAGGCTCCAAAAAGGTTAATCCAGCCCTGAACTCACCAACTAAGGCCTTCAAGATGTCCCTAGTTTCTGTGCCTTATGTGATACTTGGGGTTTTGGTGGGGTTTAGGTAAGTGCCCCAACCTCCTCTGCATGCTGTGCCCATTATAGAGATTCCCTTCCACCCAGTGGCTTACCGTTTTGTTTCTATTTATGTTTTTGATTCTTTTGCGCCATATTCGGGTTATTTTTTGTAACATGCATTGAACATTTTTCTCACATGTTTCTCTCCACATCACTTTCACGTGTTTAGTGTTTATATATTTTACTATTTTCATTATTACGTGTTAGAATATATAGCATCCTAGCAATGACAGGGCTAGAGAACAAAGGGCCATGGTGCAAAAAAAACAACGTTTTGGGGCCCCCTCCGGGGGTTTGCAAACAATGTTGGTGCTGGGATGCACCGGTACCAAATCACTCAGTGCTGCTCCCCTAGATCCCATCCCATAACTACTCTCCTCCCAGAGAGCCCTTCACAGAAAAATAAACCTTACCAAGACCCTTACACATTGCTGCTCTGTCCCACAAGACACTTTTCCAATATCACCTATTATATTTGTCAAACTGCGAGTTGTCGTAACGCTTGCAGCCCAATTTAAGAAACTGCGAGCTTCGCGAAGCAAGGCAAGCAATTTGCCGAAACTATGAGCAACCCACGGGACTACTTGCTTCCCACGGGCCTCGCATCACCCCCAAAGTACCTGGTTCCTGAATGTAGATGGGGGCTAAATGAGCGCCAAAGGCGCTCATTGCAGGGCTCGCAATGAGCGCAGGAGGCACTCATCGCGTTGCCCCCAGGGCTCACATAGTCCCCAGAGTCTCCTTCCCCTCATCCTCCCTCCTTATCCCTTTACCAATTACCCCCCCTCTCCCATCACTTACCTTGATCCCGTGAGATCCTGCTGTTTTCTGCTCTCCATCGTTACTTCCGCCTGTGTCCGCCTGGCATATGCTAATGACGCGCATGTAACGTCACGTAATTAGCATATGGTGGGCGGACAGCCGGAAAACGCGATGGAGAGCAGAGAACAGCAGGAGCTCAGGTTAAGGTAAGTGAGGGGAGTGGGAGAATGGGGGCATTTGCATAGGAGGAAAGGGAGGAGGAGGATAGTGTGAAGGAGACTATGGGGGTTATGCAAGCCCTGGGAGCTTTTCGATGAGCACCCCCAGCACTCATCACGAGCCCTGCAATGAGGGGTAATTGGAGAGGGGGAAAGGGATGAGGAGGAGGATGAGGCAAGAGGAGGATGATAAGTGGGGAAGGAATGAGGAGGGAGGAGTAGGAGGATGATAAGGGAAAGGGAGGGAGAGGGAAAGATACACAAGGGTGAAGGAGGGGAAGAGACATAGGGAAGGGAGAGGGGGGAAGAGACAGAGGAGGGAGTGGGGGGAAGATACAGAGAGGAGGGAGAGGTGGAAAGAGAAACAGGGGAGGTAGATCAGGGCAAATATACACAGAGAGTAGAGGGGGGAAAAGACAGGGGAGAGAGAGGGGGGAACAGACACAAGGGAGGGAGAGGAGGGGGGAAATGAGACTCAAGGAAAGGAGAGGAGAGGGGAATGAGACACATGGGAGGGAGAGAAGGGGGAAATGACACACAAGGGTGGGAGAGGAGGGGAAATGAAAAACAAGGGAGGGAGAGGAGTGGGGAAATTTCACATAAGGGAGGGAGATGAGGGGGAGATTACACACAAGGGAAGGAGGGGAAGGGGAAAGGAGACACAAGGAAGAGAGAAGGGGCAAAATGAGACACAAGGGTTGGAGGGGGGAAAGGAGACACAAGGGAGGGAGAGAAGGGGGAAAGGAGACACAAGGGAGGGAGATGAAGTGGAAAGGAGACACAAGGGACGGAGAAGAGGGGGAAATAAGACACAAGGCAGGTAGAGGAGGGTAAAAGGAGATACTAATGAAGGAGAGGAGGGGGAAAGGAAGCACAAGGGAGGGAAAGGAGGGGGAATGAGACACAAGGGAGGAAGTAGACAGGGGGAAAGGTTTGCGATAGTGCCGAAGGTGCTTAATTGAGTGGCAAGTGGCATTGCCAGCATTCACATTTTATTGCCATCATTTTTGATGGTCAAGTCGCTAGTTTATATAAAAACATCACCCCCACACAGCACCCACCTCTCTTAGTATACATCCCCACTCAGTCCATGTCAGCAGCCATCCGCTCTCAGCCTCCATCCCCACACAGTACCCAACCCCTCTCAGTACCCACCTCACATTGCATCTATCCCTATCTCCTTTCTTCCTCCCTCACAAAACCAATTCCCTTTGTATGTTGCTGTTGTCCAGCCCTTGCTCTCTCACCTCTTCCCTGATACTGGGGGTATGCAGCCAAGAAAACACTGGGGACCCAGGGTGGGCACAGGTGGTTTGTGGAGGAATGAGCTGAGGTGAGGGCCACAGGGGGCCCCTACACTACAGAAAAAAATTAAATCCAAGGGCCCGTGTGTATTGCACCACTGGTAGATCCTGCATCCTGGGTTAGTAACAACTCGTGTAGTTATTAAAATGACCAAAACAATTATATTTTAATGAAATAGTTATTAGGTTTTACCTAGAGACATACACTGTGAATGATGTCTCTGGTCTGTCATACCCCGATATTCCAGGTCATCCTCATCATGGGTGTCCTCTGAAACTTCAGAATGACTAAACTATAATATCATATTAATAATTATTTCTGAACCTTCACTGGCCACATCCCTAGCTGTCTAGCTGCTGCCACCTCCATATTGAACCTTCTCACAATACCATCCATCCTCATCCACACAATCTCCAAACCTTCCCATGTGTGTAGAAAAGTAAAACATTTTTAGAGGGACGTTGTTACTGTCCCAGGTGTAAGCTGTGAGAGTGCGGCTATATAACTATTGTCATTCTTACACAAAAGTGCAGGTTGACACAAATATATGTTTTTTCATTTAATTTGGAACAATCATTTATTTGTACAGAGAATGAAATAAAGTGACACAGCAAAGGTCCAAGATTTTTCGTAAAAGAATTGTACACACATAAATATATACAACAAAATCATTTTTGAGTGAAAGTGTTAGATAGATGAGCTTGAAAGTCGATCTTGTAAGTAAAAATTCCCCCATTCTAGTGATTGTTTCTCATAGTGGGAAAGATAAGTCACACGAGCATATCCTGCTTGTAGATATATACAGGATATCACCATAATTATATCACTATTCGGTCTTCCCCATATACATTTACCAACTAGACATACACATATTTTGTCACAGTGTCACTATTTGACAGGCTACAAATTAATGTATTTTATTTAATCTATATAATAATTAATATTTTTTTTACTGAGCTATTAGTATTATAAAAAAAACAACACTACATTGTATTGTGTTTAATCTACTTTACCTAAATGTACTGAATGGAGTTATTTTGACACTATATCTATATAATATCTGAACGTCACTAGCACTACATAATATTTTGTTTTATTCTTTTAAAGAAGCCTGCTGTGAATATTGGAGATATAGGGCCACAAAGTGAGAGGCCAATAACTATGAGATCTTGTAGGTCTAATAATGGAGGGAATGGGTATTCAGGGTCATGGTCCATATTTCTTGAATGCTACTAAGTTAATTATTTCCTCTGCTCAGGAGAAACGGATTTGTATTTGCTCATCACATTACAGAAGGTTTCCATAGTCTTGTGTGTTTTCATCTAACACAAGGTAACTTTTGATTGGAAGCCGAGATGAGGCAAGACCAGTCATCCACGAGAGGAGCAGTGCAGGATCTGCAGATATGGGCCCTTCAGCTTAGAATTTCCCAGGATGAGAATAGTGGACTGGACTGTGGGATAGATCAGGATGTAGAAAAGAGAGATCATATTTAATAAACTTTTAAAATGTAGTGTCCGTGACAGCAACAAGACCTCAGCAATATAAAAAGTGACAAAGTTGATGGTGAGTAGAATCATAATCTTGGCTGCCCTTAGGTGAGCATCCATGTGGGCATGCCTAATGCTGGAGTTGTTCTTCATAGTTTGAACATGTCTCAATATAGATCTCAGGGTAAGAGCAATGGAAGAAACTACCAGAAGAAGAGGCAGACAGCCTCCCAGTATAAGGGTGATGAACTTGAAAGGTGGATTAAACAGAAAATATATATTATTTAACGTGGGTGTAGCTGTAACATATCCAGGTGGTGTAAACATCTCCAGATGGACATTCCAAATGCAGAAGATACTGATGGCAAAGGATCCCACGGCTGACACCAACAGGAGTTTTGGCATTAAGGTGGAAATATTGAGCTTCAGATGAATAAAGAGGGAATGTTTAAAACTGGCAATTTTCAGACAGTAATAGACACAGAGCCAGGCAGTAAACCAGAAGCTGATATATAACAAAAACATCAACAAAATGCAAATGCTCATGGTTACATTTTTGTTGGAAAATGTAGATGCCGGGAAGACTATGAAGAGCACAATAAACACATTGAGTAAGCCCTGCAGACAGATATTGTTCACTGCCATGAAGACCTGGATTAAATCACATGGGCTCAGTTTGTTGCCTCTTTTCCAGTCTAGGACATTTATAGCTATAATATATAAATTGTTCAGGAGCCCAGCTGCACATTCAAAAGCAGAAACAGCCAGACGAACATCCAACAAGATAGTTTCCATTTTGTGGTGAGCTGCGTTCAACCTCTCTCAGTTGTGCTGTCTCTTATCTGTGTCCTGTAAACTGAGTGAGCTTCAATTATATGAGGTGTAATGACTTCCTGAGGTGGGTGGATGCAAATCCTCAGTATCTTATTACATGTAAGTCAAACAGGTGCTATACAGTAAGTGAGTGTTTTTCTAGGAAAGGGTCTTTCTGGGATGGAATCTGGGGGAGCAGCACTGAGTGATTTGGTACCGGCGCGTCCCAGTACCACCATTGTTTATAAACCCCCATAGGGGGGCCCAAAACCTTTTTTTTTTTTGCACCAGGGCCCTTCGTTCTCTAGCCCTGTCACTGCTAGGATGCTATATATTCTAACACGTAATGGAAATAGTAAAATATATAAACACCAAACACGTAAAAGTGATGTGGAGAGAAACATGTGAGAGAAATATTCAATGCATGATACAAAAAATATCCAGAATATGGCGCCAAAGCATCAAAAACATAAATAAAAATAAAACTGTAAGTCACTAGTGGAAGGAAATCTCTAAAATGGGCACATCATGCAGGGTAGGTTGGGGCACTTGCCTACAGCCACCAAAACCCCAAGTATCACATAAGGCACAGAAACAAGAGACATCTTGTGGGACTCTGTTCCAATAAAAGGTCTTAGTTGGTGAGTACAGGGCTGGATTCACCGTTTTGGAGCCCCTGGGCAGTGAACTCTAAGGTGCCCCAATGAGCATGTAGCTTGCAACATATTTTTGAATTATGGATGTTACATAGTTACATAGTTACATAGTAATTAAGGTTGAAAAAAGACTTTCAGTCCATCAAGTTCAGCCTGTTAAGATCTCCTCTGATCTGCAATATGCAGATTAGTTATTAATTAAATTATTGATTAAATAATTATTAATAGTATAGTATTAGAGGATGAATAAAGAGTTAGTCCATCAAGTTCAACCTTTTTAGATCTCTATTGATCTTTTTTAATGTGGACTATTTATTATTATTTGTTAATTGTTATTTGATCCAGAGGAAGGCAAACAGAAAAAAAAAAAACATTGAAACTTTGCCAATTGTCTCATAAGGGGAAAAAAAGCAATATTCCTTCCTGACCCCAGAAACTGGCGATCAAATTTCTCCCGGGATCAATATTTCTTTGCTAGTTATCTAGGATAGCCTTGAATGCCCTCTTTATTCAAAAATATATATAACCCCTTTTTGAAGTTGTCTGTCGAATTCGCTGTCACCACCTCCTTTGGTAGAGAATTCCACAGTTTAACCACCCTAACTGTGTCTTTCTTTGTTTAAGGTGAAATATTTTTTCCTCTAACCTCAAAGGATATCCTCTTGTCAGTTGAAAATCTCTTGCTACAAAAAGTTCACTTGACAAAGCCTTATATTGACCCTGGATGTATTTATATAATGTAATCATATCTCCTCTTAGACGCCTTTTTTCTAGCGAAAATAAGTTTAATTTTGTTAATCTTTATTCATAACTTAGCCCCTCCATTCCCCTTATTAGTTTTGTAGCCCTTCTCTGTACTTTTTCCAGCCCTAAAATGTCTTTTTTATGAGGTGGTGCCCAAAATTGTACTCCATATTCCAAATGAGGGCGTACTAGAGATTTGTATAGTGGCAGAATTATATCTTCTTCCCTTGCTTCTATACCCTTCTTAATACATGCTAATAATTTACTTGCCTTTGCAGCTGTTGCTTGGCATTAAGCACTGCTACCTAGGCGGTTGTCCACTAGTACTCCCAAATCCCTTTCAATATCTGATACCCCTAGATTTGCTCCATTAAGATTATAGATTGCTTGGCTATTGTTCCTTCCCAAATGCATAACCTTACATTTATTTGTATTAAATCTCATCTGCCATTTAGCCGCCCATTTCTCTAATTTATGCAAATCCTTTTGTAGGGAAAGTACATCATTATCTGATTTTATTACCTTGCATAACTTAGTGTCATCAGCAAAAATGGAGACACTACATTCGAGTCCTACTTCAATGTCATTAATAAATATGTTAAAAAGGAGAGGACCTAATACTGAACCTTGAGGAACCCCACTTATCACATTAGACCAATCAGAGTATGTTCCATTCACAAAAACCCTTTGCTTCCTGTCTTTTAGCCAGCTCTCGATCCATGAGCAGATATTTACTGCAATTCCTGTATCCCTTAGTTTGCTCACTAGTCTTCCATGTGGCACTGTATCAAATGCCTTTGAAAAATCTAAAAAGACTACATCCACTGAGTTGCCTTGATCCAAGTTCCTACTAACCTCCTCATAAAAACTAATTAGATTGGTCTGACACGACCTATCCTTCATAAATCCGTGTTGACTGCCACCTATGATCCTGTTCAAATAGACATATTCTTGTATTCTGTCCTTTATTAACCCTTCTAAAACATACATATACATATGTGAGGCTCGCTGGTCTATAATTCCCTGGATTTGCTCTAGATCCCTTCTTAAATATAGGTATCACTTCTGCTTTTCTCCAGTCGAGAGTGGAGACCCTTTAGTTAGTGAGTCTTGAAAGATTAGATATAATGGTTTGGCTATTACAGAACCCAGCTCCCTCAGTACCCTTGGATGTATTCTTTTATCTCACTCAGATCTCGTTGTTTCAGATTTATATTTGTATTAGTCCTTCACATGACTTGGAGATAACATTATATCCACAATCTTGGCACCCTCACATGCCAGTGGGTGCCATGGTGTGATTACGCTGTAATTGTCAGTGAAGCGGGGTGAAGCTAAGTGGGGGCGCCCATGTATGAGTTGGCACTACAGTGGGTGCATAGGCACATCAGTCACCATATTTGTAATGAATATTTACATTAGATTGTTACAGAATTAAAGGACCACTAACGTGTAATAATTATAATAGGCTGTGTTGAAGAGCCTGACTTGATAAAGTACATAATGACAACCTGTCATTTTTTACTTTTGTATTCAATTTTACTTTATTGATATATACTTTATTGATATATATGGCACCTTGACAATATGGGGGAGTGAGGACCCAAAGGATAACCCACTCCAACAGACAGACTACCAAACTAAGATGGAATTGCCCATGACATAATTAGAGTCATATAAATATAAGAATTTCTTATAGTTGCATGTGGCGATATCACAAACATTCAGTGGTCCTTTAACAAAGTAATAATGTTTTAACTAGATTTATTTAGTAAACTTGTATCTTTTTTTATATAGTTTTCATATTTACAATTAACTTTCTTTTAGGAAGCCAACAGTATAACAGTCTGTCAGGTTCTGAAATCACCCAATTACTTTGGGTTTATTCTATTGGGTGCTGCCAGTCAGAAGTCTTCACAACTGTGGCCTGGAAGGTGCTATATTCTGAGAGTCAAGGATAAACTAAGACGTTACCCCAAGAACAGGGATTCCCACTCCCAGTATGTAACTGGTAGGAGCAGCACGAAGATAATACATACTGATATGGGTTTAATTTTTTTTTTTTACTTTATTCGAATTCCAGAATACCAGTTATTCTAAAGTAATATGTAAGGAGATGTATTATAAAATGTATATATATATATATATGTATATATATATATATATATATATATATATATATATATATATATATATATACAAATAGCCTAGTTTTATGCTAGTCTTAGCTCCCAGAAAATAATGCTGTGACCTATATGTGAAAAATGTTCTGGTTTATTGACTGCAAAAAAAAAAACCTAACATTTAGTATTTATGCAAATGTCACATATATAGAGTGTAGCGTGTGTGGCGTGTGTAGCATGTGTAGCGTGTGTGGCGTGTGTAGCAAGTCATTGCTCTAATTTAGTTTTCACAATTCAGAAATGTTGGTACAATGAGCATTCTGAGCTTTCTCTTCCACTTTTGATTGTGTTGGGCACCACCGGGCGTATCACTTGGTCGCTCTTATTAAACACATTTACCATGTGGAGAAGTCGGCAATTGCAACAGTCGCTTGGCCATTATTGTCTCTTCTCCTGCTCTGAATCATTTTCTATGCGACAGAGCTCCTGGAGACACTTGATCTTCTGGGGTTTCTCCTACAATATTTTGTTCTAACTTTATCAAACAAACAAAAGAATATTCAGAAATATCACAAGTTATACATTATATGTCATTCAAAACAGAGACTAACAGGGCAGGACACGAGATCCTAAACTCAAATCAATTTTATACCATTACAGGTTTAAGGTTTTATTATATCCTCATTAATTAGAGGCATAAATTCCCAAACTGTACTAAAATGTAAATGTGAAATATCCCTTAGTTTTATAATATGACATGTTTTATATTTTACTTTTAATTTCTACTACATGCTTTTATCTCTTTGGGAAGGGTATTAGAGTCCGCTAGACTTTACCCCATGGTTCATGAATAAAAACAGCCCATGTCTCTTGCGTCTCTAATAAATGCCATGACATCTTCTCTAATTGTTGTTGCATCATCATATTGATGTAATATATTTCTATACTAGTGACCTGCCTGTCAAAAATGACGGCAATCACATTTGAAGGCTGGCAATGATGTTTGCCACACAATGCGGGCCTCGCAATGAGCTCCTTCAGTGCTCATTGTGAGCCTCTCTCACCGTCTACTTTATGGGCCTTGCGATGAGCTGCTCATTGCAGGCCTCGGCCAACCCGCCACATTCATGCCTCGCAATAAACACCTTTGGCGCTCATTTCGAGCCCCACAATGAGCGCCTTCATTGCTCATTGCGAGCCACCCCCTCCTCTACTTTACAGACCAATGAGCGTTCATTTCAGACGTCATCCAACCCGCCACTTTCGTGCCTTGCGATGAACACCTTCGACACTCATTGCAAATCTCTCCCCACTCTCTGACCCCTGTGTCTCTTTCCCCCTCTCCCTTCCATGTGTCTGTTTCCCCCTCTTTCTCCCTCCCCCTCTCCCTGCCCTGTGTTTTTTGTACCTTATTTCCCTCCCCTGTATCTCTTTTCCCCCTCTCTCACCCCCGTGTTTCTTTCCACCCTTTCCGCTCTCTCCCATCTCTGTGTCTTTCTTCTTTCTCTCTGCTCATCTTGAGTGCCTTGCGATGAGCGCCGTTGCTTTTATTTTTTAAGCCTCGCATTGATCGGCTAAGTGTTTGGCCTTGTTTTGAGCCTTTTTGAAAACATTTACGTCTTTGACACTTATTGCCAGACTTTTTCAAAGTCTTGTGGGCCTCATGATGAGCGTCTTCGGTGCTCCTTGCGCGTGCGCAAGCCCGTAATTTTTAACATTGCGTGACGACAACTCGTAATTACGACAACTATTATACGTGATAATGCAGAATATTATATCGTACCTGTAGCGGAACCCATCACAGAAGAGCTGACAGCGGGGCAGAGTGCAGTCGGCCTCTGCCCTCCCTTTGTCCCTTGTACAGAGCAGGATGTCCTGCAGGTTATACCAGCAGAAGAGCTGGCATCAGGGCAGAGTGCCGCAGGCCTCTGCCCCTCAAGTCCCCTCAGCGTGTTGCCCCATCACCACAGCAAAATATCCAGGTACCTGGTTAGACTTCCCCCCAAAGGAGAGATGTGTGACGAAGTGCCCTTCGCCACTTTGGCTTGGAGAGGACTGTTTGCCAGCCTCCTGCCCTGCGACTATGGCCCTGGTACATATTGCCCTTTGGAACCAGTGTTCAGCCATACCAGAGTGTAAGTCACTCATTCTGGCCCTTTACATACAGGGGGGTCATTCTGTACTTGCCCTGTGTGAACCATGATACCCCAGATAACTGTGCCATGGAGCCCATTCATATAATGAAAGACTATGGGAAAGACTTTAGCTACTTGGCAATTGAACTGTGTGAAGAGGATCTGAGCGCTATTCGGTGGTTTTGTGCGCTCAGATCCCAGCTATCTGGGGATATGGGAAATGTGAGTAAATGTGAATTGCAGTAATGCTGATGGGTTGTCAAACTAGAGAATTGACCAACAAATACTTTTGTCCGGACATCCCCAGGCCGATCCGTTGGGATCAGACCGTGTATGCCGGCTTATGGTCACGGGGGAGGTGTGTAGCGGAACCCATCACTGTTTTAAACTGTTTTATGATTATTATGGTTAAAATATGATCCTACTATATATATGTTGGTTGATGTTCTACAGAATATATTGGCTCAGAATATTAGCCAGACTTTTGCAGACCTAGGCTAATAGATAATCCTGTTACAGAGATTCAAGAGATAAGAAAGTTGTAAAGGATCCTTGCATTTTCCAAAGTGTTTTCATTCTCTGATAAGAACAAAGAAGATTGATCTAATTAATGTCTGATTGTATCCAAGCTGCCAGGGAGGTGTGACTCACCTATTGTCCTATATGTGTATTGTATGGGGGATATGTGCAATGTCTGTGTGTTATGTGTAAAAACATACTTTTACTAACTTTTGAACCCCTGGTCTGATTCATGCCATTTTTGTATATGTTGTTCCCCTGGGTGAGAGCTATTGAATGGTGCAGGACTTAAAGGTGTACCCCCTGTATTTGGGGTACATCCAGAATGTGGTTAAAATTGTGTCTGTTTTAATTGTGTTACCTGTTATCTGAGGGGAGGAGACGTGAGGGTTGAACCATGTATATAATTGGCTGTTGTGATAATTATGTGGGTGTAGCCCTTCAGAGGGCACCATTGCATAAAAGGAGATCCCCTGTCATTAAAGAATAGTTCATGTTTACCCCTTCATGAAGTTTTGACTCATGTTTGGGGGATTGGAGCTATAATCACTTTGTTTCAGCTGGAGTTCGGAGGAAAACGCAAGGATCATCGCTGCACTAATGCAAGGATCCTTTACATTGGTGGCAGTGGTGGGATGGCGTCCTAGTAAGAGGAAAAGCAGCACGGAGACACCGGTAACGTTTGGAGTTACAAATTGAGGGCAACGCTAGTATCCGTACAGCGCCCCTGGCTACAGCAGGATGGAACCGGCTAGTTTTCAGACAGCGTTTCATGATGAGGAGGAGGAGGCGGCCGCGGACTACAGGGATGCAGACAGAAAGGAACTCTGGTATGATGCCCTGGAAGATGCCCAATGGCGGCGAGGTGAGAGTCTCCCCAGTGATGAGCAGCGGCTACAGAAGCGTGTGGCGATGCGGATGTATCTATTGGGAGAGCAGCCCCTGGATGAGTGGGTGACAAGACTAGAAACCCTGGTATGGCGAGAGCTCTGGCTAGACAACGCATACCAGGCCCTCTGGTGGCATACCGTTCGACTTACCCCCTGGACGTCTGAACACGACTTACCGGAGGGGGATGATTATGATGGCCTGGGTTTATTATGGGATGCCTTGGAGGACGATATTGATCTTGGCAGCACGGAGGGGTCTAGGTTTTGGGACATCTACGACTACCGGATGGCATGTATGTCTGGGATGACGAAGGCGAGGTGAGCAAAGACATGACCCACCTGGTAACGAGAGAGTGGGAGCTGGAGCAGGACTACCAACACCTGCTCAGCCTTGTGCAGCCCCAACCTACTCGACAAGCAGAACCAGACTTTATTGACTGGTCCTGGGATGACCTCCAGATGGCAGGTAGAGATGGGACCGAGGTCTCTCTACCGGCCCTACAGAGGGCAGAAGGTGTCGTCCTTCCCCTCCAGCGGCAGTGTGAACCCCAGGGGGCAGAAGGAGTCGTCCTTCCCCCCCAGCAGCAGTGTGAACCCCAGGGGGCAGAAGGTGTCGTCCTTCCCCCCCAGCAGCAGTGTGAAACACAGGGGGCAGAAGGTGTCGTCCTTCCCCCCAGCGACAGTTTACCCTAACCAGGGGAGACACCAATCTCCCAGACAGCGCAGATGAGACCGTGGTCTCTGCGCCCACAGCTTGTCCAGATCCCCAACTACCGTCACTGGGACAACCGGAGGAGGGGGTAAGTACAAATTCCCCTCCCCAGCTAACTTCTAATGTGGCCCCAGGGTTAACAGAGGAAATGTTAACCCCCACTGACCCCCACGTTTCCCTGGCTACTGAGCCGGAATATGTCCCAAGTACCCCAGCAGAAGAGCTGACAGCGGGGCAGAGTGCAGTCGGCCTCTGCCCTCCCTTTGTCCCTTGTACAGAGCAGGATGTCCTGCAGGTTATACCAGCAGAAGAGCTGGCATCAGGGCAGAGTGCCGCCGGCCTCTGCCCCTCAAGTCCCCTCAGCGTGTTGCCCCATCACCACAGCAAAATATCCAGGTACCTGGTTAGACTTCCCCCCAAAGGAGAGATGTGTGACGAAGTGCCCTTCGCCACTTTGGCTTGGAGAGGACTGTTTGCCAGCCTCCTGCCCTGCGACTATGGCCCTGGTACATATTGCCCTTTGGAACCAGTGTTCAGCCATACCAGAGTGTAAGTCACTCATTCTGGCCCTTTACATACAGGGGGGTCATTCTGTACTTGCCCTGTGTGAACCATGATACCCCAGATAACTGTGCCATGGAGCCCATTCATATAATGAAAGACTATGGGAAAGACTTTAGCTACTTGGCAATTGAACTGTGTGAAGAGGATCTGAGCGCTATTCAGTGGTTTTGTGCGCTCAGATCCCAGCTATCTGGGGATATGGGAAATGTGAGTAAATGTGAATTGCAGTAATGCTGATGGGTTGTCAAACTAGAGAATTGACCAACAAATACTTTTGTCCGGACATCCCCAGGCCGATCCGTTGGGATCAGACCGTGTATGCCGGCTTATGGTCACGGGGGAGGTGTGTAGCGGAACCCATCACTGTTTTAAACTGTTTTATGATTATTATGGTTAAAATATGATCCTACTATATATATGTTGGTTGATGTTCTACAGAATATATTGGCTCAGAATATTAGCCAGACTTTTGCAGACCTAGGCTAATAGATAATCCTGTTACAGAGATTCAAGAGATAAGAAAGTTGTAAAGGATCCTTGCATTTTCCAAAGTGTTTTCATTCTCTGATAAGAACAAAGAAGATTGATCTAATTAATGTCTGATTGTATCCAAGTTGCCAGGGAGGTGTGACTCACCTATTGTCCTATATGTGTATTGTATGGGCGATATGTGCAATGTCTGTGTGTTATGTGTAAAAACATACTTTTACTAACTTTTGAACCCCTGGTCTGATTCATGCCATTTTTGTATATGTTGTTCCCCTGGGTGAGAGCTATTGAATGGTGCGGGTACATCCAGAATGTGGTTAAAATTGTGTCTGTTTTAATTGTGTTACCTGTTATCTGAGGGGAGGAGACGTGAGGGTTGAACCATGTATATAATTGGCTGTTGTGATAATTATGTGGGTGTAGCCCTTCAGAGGGCACCATTGCATAAAAGGAGATCCCCTGTCATTAAAGAATAGTTCCTCTTGACCCTTCAAAACGTAGCCTCGTCTCGTTATTTGAGGGGATCGCTATCATACTGGGGATTGCTATGCTTCTGCATACTCCCTTGAGCTGTAACTACTGAACGCTTGTTCCTGATGTACTATCCTTGGAGTCTGTGGTGGTTTTGGTGTCCGGTGCGGTGCTTGTAGGCCTCGACGCAAGCTAGGACGCATCCATCAACGGAGGTACCCGGTCGGGGTGCCAGTAGATCCGTTACAGTACCTTTCAAAAGCTGCTGCCCTCAGCCTCCATTCCATGGCTCCCATAAGAACTCTTGGACGGCTGACTCGCAAATACAGGAGTTATGAGAAGCTATTTGGTGGAGCTATTCTATGGCTCCAACATAAAATAATCTTGTAAAACTTACTGACTCGCATCCAGGGGCTGTTTTCAAAGATTATCAGAGGTAACTGTATAAACCCCTGAATTGTGCCACAATTGAGCAATCAAGCCTCAAATTATACACAATTAAAGTGTTGGCTTATTCATAGAGATGGATGTGAGGCATCCATGGCTTCTCTGGGCATTTTCTATCTTCACATAAGTTTGAAAGTACCCATAGACTTTTTTAAATTTGCAGGACTCGGATTAACTTCCAAGTAAACATCAGTGAGATTGGATATTTTTGTGATAGTAATTTTTTAAATAGTTATGGGACCATTACTCTGGGCTTAGTATATTAGGCACATTCAGGTGCTTGGATTGCATGTCTCAGAGTTTACAATTGAATATTGTACATTCTCAGTAATGTTTTCTCTTTTAACTTTCTATATAATGCAGAATTTGTATGAATTGGAATATTAGGTATTGATATGTAATTTTTGTTTATTTGTATGTTCGAATATTTCAATAAAAAAAAAAATAATAATTTTTTTTTCTTATGAGAGCCATGGAATGGAGGCCTTATTGTCTTAAAACTGGATTGATTATAATACCATATACTGGAATTAAACTATTGAAACATTGAGTTTTATGTCACTTCTCATTCATTTTACATAAAAAAAAGTTCTCTGATAAGATTTTATGTTTATATGTTGCAGCTTTTTCAAGGTATAAACTGTACATATGGTGATTTAATTTTAAATTCAGATTTAAATGTAATTCATTATTTTAATTTCAACCCAGCTCTTCTTATGGGATTTTCATTAGTTTCTTTGCATTTCCTTTCTAAACACATTTATCTCATTATCATGGTTAGTTATTCATAAGTCTACATAAACATTTGGACAATAATGGTCGTTTAAGACCCTCATAACTTATAAAATATATTTAGATTGTGAATAAATGTAAAAAAACAGACAATTTTTTTTTTAAATTTTAGTATAAAATACATTTATGTGTGAATATATTGGGCCATTTGTTCTAAATGGAGAAGTGTCGCAGATGTGGTATGTTTTGAGCCTCATTTGCATGCCCCTACCCAGAATCCTTACCTACACTGGAAATACTGTACTTGAGACATGCAAGTTCAATCAGAATGACCTTCTTTTTACTTTACAATAACATAGTAATTGATAAATTCTATATAGATTCACCTATTAGTATATCTGGCCCATTCTTCACATATCTATTGTTTATTTTACATGTTTTGAATTTCGTTGTACAAACAGTAAGTCAATATTCTTGGATTTTGCATTTACCCAAAGTCACGCTATGGAAACAATGACATCAACTTCTTGGAAAACTTCTGCAGGAAGCCCCATCAGCATGACATGGGATTATACAAGGGCTGCATAAACATATTTGTATTATATATGGCCATTACTGACAATACTAACTGTGACAACATTACAATAGACTATTCATACGTATACCATACGACAAAGAAACAGTATTATTAATCAGGACAAATCTGAACATGATACAGGTAAAAGCTGAAGGATTCCCAAACAAACAAAACCGATTTAGAGAATATTGTATATTGTTTGGACAAGATTCCAGGACATATTTTTCATAAAAAGGCAGAATTACATCTCCAATAGTTTTCTTATCAGTAAATCTGGCCAATATCCAGTGTGTTTGGGGGACAGTAGTAGGTGAAGGACATTGAGATTTGTATTTACCAAGAGGTTAATGATATGTGTAAATGTGTTTGATTACATTAAAGACAGACAATAAATGCACACAGTCTCCTGTCTTATATTTACTCTTGTTTAGTCTTAACATATGTATTTATTTAGTTTATACACATTTGTATAGCACTTTTAGTATAATATAAAGTAGTTTTCAGATTTGTGATAAAAGGGTAAATTACAATACAGATATAATAATACAAAGAAGATATAGGAATGTTATTTTAATTTTTTGATTTAGGGAAGGTCACCAACATGTTTGAAATATTACTAACTGTCTCATTTGAAATAAATACATTATTTATTTGCCCCCAAAACATTTTTCTTCTCAATTTCTACCAATTCAATGGTGATCTTTTATCTAAAAAAAATTTCCAACCTGTTTTTAACACTTTCTAGTGAGCTTAGTATGATGGCCTCCATTGGTAGAGAATTCCACTGTCTGACTTTCCTTAGTGTAAAGATCCCATTTTATTGGTGAAGATGAGATCTCAATTTCCTCTAACAACATCATTGCATAAAAGGTTCTCCTAAAACAGAACTATTATTTTCACTGGATATATTTATTTGTATGGAGATAATTACCATGGTTTTATGAAACTCACAAATCCAATCATGTTGAGTGCAGCTACCGCTGTGCAACTGGAAGTTGGATTTGCCCATTAGTTGGCAGTTGAACATAAACCCTTTATAAAAGTTTTATATTTTATTTCACTCATTAAGACATTAATACAGTGGATATAAAAAAGTCTACACACCCCTGTTAAAATGTCAGGTTTCTGTGCTGTAAAAAAATGAGACAAAGATAAATCATTTCAGAACTTTTTCCACCTTTAATGTGACCTATAAACCGTACAACTCAATTGAAAAACAAACTGAAATCTTTTAGGTAGAGGGAAGAAAAAAATATAAAAATAAAATAATATGGTTGCACAACTAAGCACACCCTTAAACTAATACTTTGTTGAAGCACCTTTTGCTTTTATTACAGCTCTCAGTCTTTTTGGGTATGAGTCTATCAGCATGGCACATTTTGACATGGCAAGATTTGCCCACTCTTCTTTGCAAAAACACTCCAAATCTGTCAGATTGCGAGGGCATCTCCTGTCACAGCCCTCTTCAGATCACCCTACAGATTTTCAATTTGATTCAGGCCTGGGCTCTGGCTGGGCCATTCCAAAACTTTAATCTTCTTCTGGTGAAGCCATTCCTTTGTTGATTTGGATGTATGCTTTGGGTCGTTGTCATGCTGAATGATGAAGTTCCTTTTCATGGTCAGCTTTCTAGCAGAAGCCTGAAGGTTTTGTGCTAATATTGACTGGTATTTGGAACTGTTCATAATTCCCTCTATCTTAACTAAGGCCCCAGTTCCAGCTGAAGAAAAACAGCCCAAAGCATGATGTTGCCACCACCATACTTCACTGTGGGTATGGTGTTCTTTTGGTGATGTGCAGTGTTGTTTTTGTGCCAAACATATCTTTTGGAATTATGGCCAGAAAGTTCAACCTTGGTTTCATCAGACCATAACACCTTTTCCCACATGCTTTTGGGAGACTTCAGATGTGTTTTTGCAAAATGTAGCCTGGCTTGGATGTTTTTCTTTGTAAGAAAAGGCTTTCGTCTTGCCACTCTACCCCATAGCCCAGACATATGAAGAATACGGGAGATTGTTGTCACATGTACCACACAACCAGTACTTGCCAGATATTCCTGCAGCTCCTTTAATGTTGCTGTAGGCCTCTTGGTAGCCTCCCAGACCAGTTTTCTTCTCGTCTTTTCATCAATTTTGGAGGGAGCTCCAGTTCTTGGTAATGTCACTGTTGTGCCATATTTTCTCCACTTGATGATGACTGTCTTCACTGTGTTCCATGGAATATTGAATGCCTTGGAAATTATTTTGTACCGTTCTCCTGACTGATACCTTTTAACAATGAGATCCCTCTGATGCTTTGGAAGCTCTCTGTGGACCATGGCTTTTTCAGGAAAGACCAACATGAGCAAGTGAACTTTATTTGGGGTAATCAGAGGCACTTTAAATGATGGCAGGTGTATGCTGACTCCTATTTAACACCATTTGGAATGTGATTGCTTAATTCTGAACACAGCTACATCCCCAGTTATAAGAGGGTGTGCAGACTTATGCAACCACATAATTTTTATTTTTTATTTTTCTTCCCTCCACCTAAAAGATTTCAGTCTGTTTTTCAATTGAGTTGTACAGTTTATAGGTCACATTAAACGTGGAAAAAGTTCTGAAATTATTTATCTTTGTCTCATTTTTTTACAGCACAGAAACCTGACATTTTGAAAGGGGTGTGTAGACTTTTTATATCCACTGTATGTTGGTTTGATAAACAATTCACATATTTCACTCCCACATCAGGAATATTATCTTAGAGCTGTGGCTGACAAAAGTAATCCTAACTGCGTCACCATTTGTAACTGAATATTTTGCTAATTTGCATCCAACCAAGACCAGATTAGTGACCAGAGAACAACAGGTGAGAAGCAGAGAGCTCGGAGCTAATAAGTGGGATTGGGGTAAAGTTATTAAGCAGTTATAAAAATCCAGTCAATATTCCAATTTCTTATGTTTTCTATATTAACTTTTTATCATACTGAGTTAAAGCTTGTATAAATAATCATATAAAGAGCTACAATAGAAAACATTGGAAATGGAGATAAAATATGTTGTAACTCCAGTTTTATTCCCACTTGATAAATATATCCCATTAATTTCCTTGTTCCTAGTGTACAAAGTACTAATTTCACTCTTTGAAAACCATTATTATTGTTAAGCTCTTTAGTGGTTGATGGTACTAAACACTACGCTATGCAAACTCAATATCTCACATAATGATTTTGTTCTATTTGGTCGCCATCTTTCTAATAAAAAGTTAAATCAGAAAAAATAATTGATCTGAACCTTTAAATATGTATACAGCACTATATATATCCACATACAAGACCAAAATGTGCATAAAGATTGTTGACTCCACTTTTTAAGAGAGGCTGTATTGTGAGTCTAAGAGAAAGTTTATAGTCAATATTAGAAACAGAACCTCATCAATATAGTATATGTCTTCTGATTTGTTTATTTTCACAAAAGACTCTAAAGTTGAACGTCAATGCAAACCCAAATGGCAATTAGAAAATATATTGAATATTTGCATTCATCTTAATCCAGGGATAAAGGAGTTAGCTATAATCCCATTTACTGATGTCATTAAGTAAATTAGTCTAGAGCCAATGACTATAAATTATCTCCAAATAGCGACCTAACTCTTAGACACATCTCTAAAAGGACTGCAATAGGGCTGGTGGAGACAAAATAACAACTTGAGAGTCTGGAATCTCTGCCTTAATAACACCATTGTTGTTGCCATCATTTACTTGCTTGAAGGTCCACTTAATGTACTTATCTGAATTTTTATTGACACAAAATGGGTGTTGAAAGTTTTGTGATACCCACATTCATGGAGGTCATTCTAATCATACTCATGGTTGAGACCTTCACAGGTATTTTGACCAATGGCTTTATTTTGTGTGTGAATCTCAGAGACATGATAAAAGGACAACGCTTGAACTCTTGTGATCAGATATTGGTTGCTCTGGGTGTCTCCAACACAGCTTTCTCTTTTGTAATGGCGGTCTCCATCATGTGCTCTGTTTATTTTACCAATGTTTTTCTTATTGACTTTGTGTTTTATATACTGTATTTTCTAATGATGTACACCATCTTTTCCAGTTCTTGGCTTACCTCCTGGCTCTGTTTATTTTTTTGCCTTAAAATCATTAACTTTAAACAAGGTCTTCTTGCTTGGTTCAAGATGAAGATCAACACTGTGGTTCCTTGGTTGATTTTTGCTTCTCAAGTGGTAACTTTCCTTAGCAGCATCCCAGTGTTTTGGGCTTTCACTGAACTGCACGCAGAAAATGCTACAGATGCTCTGATGTCCAATCAAACTTCTGCTAATATTGGGTACAAGATAGATTACATTACAATTCATTTGTACTCATCACCAACTGTTGCATCCCATTCCTGATTGTGATTGTCACCACTGGACGTATCATCGGATCTCTCTTCATGCATGCTCATCATATGAAAAAGAACATGGGAGAGTTTGGCAGCCCCAGTCTGAAGGCTCACCGAGGGGCAGCCTACACAATGTTATCTCTCCTTATTCTCTACCTGCTTTTCTATGTAGTGGAGCTCCTCATAGGATTCTTGTCAATGTACAATCCTTGGTATTGGGTTTGTTTTATAGTTATTTTCTCTTTCTCGACAGTGCAGTCAATCCTACTAATAATGGGAAACTCAAAACTGAAACTGGCAAGTGTGAAGCTACTGAGCATGTGTAGAAGAAAAGATTAACCACCGGGCCTGGTCACAGTGTTACTCTGCCCAACCATATGTTATGTTATAATGATTACTATACATATAGATAATATAAACTATTGTGCTCTACAGAAATACATACATAAACTAGAAGATGGATGACACTGTGGGAAGTTAGACAAAACAAGGTGCCTCAGGAAGGAAAGCTGAATAATGTCCTTGTATATGTGCTCCATTGTGCTATTTTCTACAGATCCATAAAGCCTACTTCAATAAAAAAATGTACTTGCTTGTTAAGTATGTACCAAACTAACAATATTAGCAGCTGTGTAAGCCATGGAAAGAAAACAACTTTTTTTTGTGAATACCTGAATGTTTGAGGACTCTGTTTATGGATACAGGCAACCATTTTGTGTTTGTGACATCACATCCTGAGAGCTTGATGATGGGGTGAATTTTTCATATTCAAGTAGGACAGTGAAGCAAACAAGCTAAATATATCTCTTGGTTCAGTCTTTGGATGATGCAAACCAACAGGTTCACCATCTTTCTTTCACAAGGTACCAGTGGCATAGTCTGTATGTTGCCTCCCTGATCCAAAATATGTTTATAGGTCCACCATGTTATAGTTTACATTTTTATATAAGTACAAATGTTTTTGCTGTTCACTTGGAGATAAAACACAATAGAAACTACATATACTTCTCTCGCCCTCTCTGTTCTCTTTACTCGTCACCACCCACTTTATTCACGGCAAGTCATCATCACCCTCTTTTCTCCAAGCCTCTCACAGTCTACACCTCACCTCCAACCCATTCTCCGTGATCCTCCATTTCTTGTCCTCTTCCCATATAAGTGTTTCTATTTGAACAGTCCCTAACTATTTATGGTTTCTACACTACACATTGATAATGTAAACATCAGATGACAAATTTACCCAAAAGGTGAATAAAGGTAGCTTGTTTGATCTGCCTAAAACTGTCCTTAAATAATTTTACTGAACTAATTTATGGCATTACTATGTTCTTCTTACCTACATTTTGCTAAAACAGTAATATTAAGCATACTTTAATGAATAATTACTGCATATAAAGTATCTATAATGTATAATGGGTCTTCTACTGATCGAGAACCCACATGAGGAAGCTGCAAGGTGTTTGCTATCAACTCTTCAACTTGTCAAAGGAAGACAAAAATCAGAATTAGCCTCAGATAAGATGAACAAATTAACTTATAATTTGCCACATTCTTTGGTTGGTTGGGTAAAGCAAAAGTTCTGTTTCTAATGATATCAGTATTATTGGCTACAACTTCATTAATCAATAGTTATGGCTGCAGTGCAGGATGGGGCAACTCAAGGCTGAAAAATATATAGGAGATTGGTAAATTTGTTCAAGTTGCTCTCATGACATATAATATGAAAAATTACATCATCCATGATATCACTGATGACATCACATTAGAATCACTAGGAAATAACTTTATGCATTTATAATTATACACTTACTTGTATTGTTACATTTGGAGGATCACACATTTTCAACTGAATCTTAATATATATGTCTAAAATATTTTTGCTTAAAGACACCTTCATTAACCGCTGACTAAATGTAATTATAAATGACATCAATAATGGTGTCTATGAGTGATGTCTGGTATGTTACTTAAACATAGAAACAGATTTGATTGGAGATAAGAACCCAAAATTGGCTTAATTGAGTCACAAAATAAGCTTGTGTTTATCCCAGGCATGCTTACATTCCTTAACTTTGTTTGGCTTTACCACTTCCACTGGAGGTCTGTTTCAGTAAAGTATTACTTCCAATATGCCTACATCTTCCAACTTGAAGTCATGACCATCTATTCTTGCATTTGTTTTGTGCTAATGTACATAAAACTTTACTTGCTAACAGTATGTAGGGCTATATGTGCAGTGTAATGTCCTAGCCTATCAGGTACCATGTCTCATATAAGAACAACCAGTCATAAAATGTCTTCTTTTAGCCCACACTACTGTTGCCCAAATGAAATTAATCATATAATATAAAAAATAGTCACCAGGTCTGCTGGACTTTCCCAGCTATATAACATGATACGTGATCCATGATAGACTAGGACACTGGGAATAAAGTAAGCACATTACTTATTGATATCTTTAACTGGTTTATATACTTCCTTAGATGAGCATTGTATTTGTTACTTGCTTTTAAGACAACAATCAAAGGATATAAAAGTGCAGCTAAATATATTTTACTAGCGACTTGCCCGTCAAAAAATGACGGCAATGTGATTTATATGTTTGTGAAGTTGTTTAGTTATTTAAATATATTTTTGACCCTTGTAAGTATTGTGATATGAACATGTATTTTTGTAAAACGTTGATGTAATGGTTTTTTAAAATGAAATTTGTGTCTGAAGAATTGTTCACTTTAATATACATAGAATCCAGAGGAAAGTAAAAAGTAAAAAGACTTTTTGAAACGTGCCGAATTTTAACATGAAGTTTAAAATATATGTAAGCAATAACCTTGAAAGTATATATTTTTAAAATTGAACTTTATTTTTTTAAGTAACTTTGGAAGTTTTGCAAAACATTTGTGTAATTTTGAACATTATAAACAGGAACATAGTAAATACATTTTGTAACATAATTTTGAATTAAAAGTATTAACATTTGAATGTAAAAACAGTTTAACTTTAAATTAATCAGTATTAACATGCAATTTGTATCAGAATAATTGTTAAGTTTAATATACATTGAATGTAGAGGAAAGCATAAAGTAAAAACTCTCCTTAAACCGTACGTAATTAAAGTAATTCATTACTGAGCACATAAACTGGCGATAAACATTAATGTAGGTAGTAATCTTAAGATAACTGAGAATATTTACATTGTGACTTAAAAGGTGCTTGAGCTCTTAACATGAACTTTGTAATATGTTGAATGAAATAACTTGAAAATATTGTTTTTAAACTTGTAACATTAGAAACATTAACATAGTGACTTAACATTTTAACATAATTTTTCATAGAAATGCAAGGCAAGTATTTTGTGAGGCGAATTATCCATAAACATGACTTCCATTAATTATGACTGAATTAAACAACCAATTGTTTTGTATTTTTGAATGTTTTTCCAAAATGTTTGCATGGCTTTAGTTTGTATTCTGCAAAGTTATAGTACTTCATAGTAGACAATTTTTTTAGTAAAAATACGTCCATCTTCTAATAAATCACCTTGACTTTCATTGTTTTCAATGTAAACTTTAATAGCCTGTGGATTTTTGCAGCGTGACAACGCAACGTACAATTGACCATGTGCAAAAACTGGTTCTTCCAAGAAAATACCCACAGATTTGAACGTTTGACCTTGTGATTTATTAATGGTCATGGCAAATGCCATAATAATGGGAAATTGTCTTCTTTGAAGTATAAAAGGGAGACTACTTTCACTTGGTGCTAAATCTATTCTTGGTATGAAAACTCTCTCTCCTTTATGGGTCCCAGTTAAAATTTCAGCATCTATAAAATGGTCCTTTAATTGTTGAACAATTAATCTTGTGCCATTGCATAGGCCTTTTTTGGGGTTCATATTTCGCAGTAACATGATAATTGCACCTTTCTTTAGCTGCAAAATATGTGGTGGCATTCCAGAAGGAGTTAAAGAGTTAATGAATTCAGTTGAAAAGTTTGCCTGACTTTCATTGTCATCAGCAAGTACAGAATCAGCACTGTGATAATTTCTTTGTGGTGCATTAATTTTTTTTAAGATTTCATTATTGAGTATTAATGCATCTTTATTTTTACACGTCAGTATAACTTGGTTGGCAAGCTCGGAATATTCTTCGTTATTTATGCTCCCTTCAAATATAGCCGATATAATATCTTGTTGACAAATCATATGAGGTGGGATCTCTACAGTGTCGTCAGGTAAATGTAGTATTTTTTCTGTTCTGCCTTGTCCAATTTTAATAAGCCAATCATTGAAATCAGTTTGGCCTTCTGATCTCATATTTTGTTGCAGTTGAAGATGGGTAAAATGTTTCCATACTGTACTTGACTTTATACATGTTTCAATAATGTCTGTTCGATTTCCATGTACAACGACAGGTAATGTTTGTCTAAAATCGCCACCCAACAACATTACCTTTCCACCAAATGGAAAAATATTATCCATGACTTCACGAAGTAAACGGTCAATGCATTGGAGGGCATAGCATGACATCATTGTGGCCTCATCTATTATAATTAATTTACATTTCTTCAATTTCTTTGCTTGTAAGGATGTCATGCGAATATCTGACACAGAATTTTCTAAAATAGGCACTGGCAGTTTAAATCCACTATGAACAGTTCTTCCACCTTCTAATAAAAGTGCAGCAATTCCAGTAGTGGCAAACGCCATTGCTATTTTTCCTTGTGCTCGTACTGAACTCATTAATAAATTGTACAAATATGTTTTTCCTGATCCGCCAGGTCCATCAAGATAGAAATAACGCTCTGTCACCATGTCATCATCTATAGCATTTTTAATGGCATGAAATGCTTGCAATTGTAGTGTATTTAAAGTTGCAAGTCTTTCTTCTGTTCTTTCTGCTTGTAGTTGAATGTCATAGTCTTCAAAGTTAATGTCATCTATAAGACCTGGATCAGGCAAATTAAAACTTGCACAACTTAATCCATGAGTTAAAAAGACTTCTTGAATTTCCATTAACGCTTTTAAGTGTGCAATGGGTTCATTGTATCGTCGCATAAAGTCTGCAGCCATATTACTTTTAAAAGTCTCCCACAAAGCTAATGCATTTGGAGTCTCCCACAAAGCTAATGCATTTGGAGCATTGAGAAGATACAAATAAAAGCAAATTGTTCTCTCATCTGTCGTGGCATTTGACATTGTGCTGCTTCTTCTAAACATCTTTCCCACTCTGTATCATCAGCAAGTAAGTTTCTATGTCTTGCAGCTAAATGGAAGGATTCATATACAATGTCATTAACAGTTGTTAATTGTTCAAAACTTTGTGCTCCTGGAACATTTAAAAGTAATATCCGTAAGCAAAAACGTTCAACATCTCTTGGACTGACTGTGTAAATTTGTGGAATTATTTTATTGCCTCTGGTTTTTCTTGCTCTCCATAATCCATTCACAAAAACATAGTGATATGGAATTTCAATATATAAGTATTGTGTTGCTTCAGCATCAGTGGAATTTAATGCATACCATGCAGTTAGTGTAGTGTGACGATCTTCACTTTGGGCCAATGCATTCATTTCATTTCCAGCATGGAAATAGACTAAATGTCGTTGTGGCAAATGTACTGCTAACCTATATACTGCATGTGATCTATCATGCATTTCAAATTTTAAAAGCCGCCACATAGCTTCTGGCGCACTGACATAGCGAGCATCTACATGAGATGCAAGTTCATCATGTACTAACTCACTACTTTCAGGGTTGTCTGCACTTTTGACGACTACAGTAGCTGCATCGTAACCTTTGTAAATATATTTGTAGACATATTTAATGGATTTGATGGAAGTGCAGGCTTCTACGTTGATGTGGGCGTTGTACTTCATGAGTAAATGTGGATTGTAGGGTACTACATATCTATTGTCCACTTTTTTTCCACGAATAATGGCACTATCTCCTTCTCTTCTTTTATAAAGTGGATATCCATCACAATTTGAATAGGTTTTGTCTCTATAATCTTTTGGAAAATCTTTTGAACATTGATTATTTTCCATACATGGTGATTGTGGATTAAGGTCTCCACAGGGTCCATGAATCATGCGATGAGTAACAATCTCATATAGTCTACCATATAGTTCTGGATCTGGTAGTTCAGCAACTATGACTGCATCCACTTTGTCCGAAGTATCTAATTTATCTTTCTCTTGAAGTATTATGAGAAGATGTGCATGTGGAAGGCCTCTTTTTTGAAATTCAATGGTATATACATAAGCAAGACATTTGCCAAATAACTGATTTATAGTGAAGTCACGTATTAATTCATTTAATTTGATCTTAAAAACTCTGGCTACTAAATCTGGTCGATCTGAAGCACTTTGTCCAAGAAGTAGATTTTGATTAATTTCTGGCCATTGTGGATTACATGTAAATGTCACAAATAAATCTGGTTTTCCAAATTTTGTCAAAATAGCCATAGCATCATTGTATCTTTCTCTCATATTTCGAGGAGATCCTTGAAAAGAAGATGGTAAAATGATGGCTTTGCCAGCTGTCATGTCTCTGCTTGTAGCCACGTCAGCAACATAGTCCATGAGTCCACAATATTGTTCTACACGTAGTTTATCTTGTTGATATTTTATAAAGTTTAAATTATTTGCCTCAACTTGCAAATATGAATCAATAATCCATTGTTGTTTTAGTTTTCCACCACATAAAATTGGATTAAATTCATCTCTAATGGCAATTTGAGCAACTTTAAATTCAAGCATAGAAACATTGTTTCGGATTCTGGCTTTAGCATTTGGGTAACTGGGAAGGGTTAATTTTGGTTGCCAACCTGATTCTCCATGTGGGAAAAAGATGGGATATGTCATTGGATCTAAATTTGGACTTAAGATATTAATATTAATAAATGGTTGCTCCTCATTTCTGGGATATACTCTAATGTCTCTTTGAAATGGTGGTTCTCCTTCATCATTCTGAAAGACCATTGCAACCTCATTTGATGTTGGCAAGTTATAACGACGTTTATCAGTATGTCTGTCTCTTTTAAGCACCATATTAACCTTTGGCATGGGTAATTGATGTCTTTGTGCATGAAGTAGTTGTTCATTTTCTACTTCTGCCAATTTTTTGTAAGCTTTACTGTAGGGATTGTTGTCCATAATGTTATTTAGCTCTATGAAAACACTGGGTAAGCATTTTTTATTTTCTTCCATCTGCATACGTTGGTCAACAGCTTCCATTGTATCTAGGACATATAGTTGAGCGAATTTTCTTTGCTCTCCTTCCTCTGGATGTAAATGTGAAGTCCGATGATAAATTTGTCCTTGGACTTTAAAACAGTAAGGACCATGTCCTGGTACATTAGCAGCCAATGTTGCCCCCATAGATGCAAATGATATGGCACTATTGTAGGATCTTATGTTTGTCTTAAAATTTTTGTAATTTGGAAAAGTAGGTTCAGTCATAATATTTTGTAAATAGGTTGGAAATTGTTTCCTTTCTGGAAGTTTGAACTTTCCTTTTTGACAACAACTAATGAATTGTCCATCTCTGGGTCTCTCCTGTTTAAAATAATAAGCCTCACAAAATTGACATTGAGTACTCATGTCCCCACAACTATGAACCTCTACTGCTAAAGACTTGAGTAAAGGACAATTTGCAAAGCATATCGGATGTTGACTTTCATATTCATCACATGAAAAGTCATGAAATATTTCAACAACAGGTTCTAAATGTTTAGTTTTTTTCGTGGATTTTCTTGGTATATGTTGTCCTTGTTTGGTTGAAATGTCCTGTAAGTTTTTAGTAAGAGTTTGTAAATGCTTTGTTTTTGTAGTTGCTTTTTTTGGTCTGTCTTGACTGGTATCTTGTAAAATGTCATCTGATGTTTTAGGAACAGTTTGTAAATGCTTTATTATCTTTTTATTTTTTTTGGTTGTATCTTTCATTTTTGCAGCTGATATTCTTTTATTTGCAAGTCTTTTGCTTTCTTTTTCTCGTCGAATTTCTTTCTCCTCCGGTGTCTGCTGGGCGGCCCATCTCTCTTGTCTTTCTCTAGTTTGACGTCTTTTCTTCTCTTCTTTGGTCTCGTTATCAGCCATATTATTCTGTAAAGGAAAAAAAATAAATGTAATTGTGTATATTTTAATTTGTATTTCCTGTTAAAGATTCTTGTGCACAATTGGTGAAATAAAAGGCAAATCATTAATGTATCATTTATATTTAGTTAAATTTATAATTCCTGTCCTCACTGGCTAAGAATTTGGCCAATGGAATACTGCTGTAAATAAGCATGTAACATATTTTTTTAAAATAATGGTTTTATTTATTAAAAACGTTGTTTGTGGATAAATATTTACCACTGCAAAACTTCTTTGCTAAAAAAAAAAGTGATGTGGTTATTGAGCTATGTATTGCATAGTAGCAATTTAAATCGAATAAGGGAGATAGTAAATTATTTTTTTTATTTTTCTGTTGACACGGATGCAACTGAAAGCAGTTTCTTTAGTTTTATACTTTAGTACTTATTATACTGTACCTTGGTTGAAGTGTGATTTAAATCCGAATGTTTGTTGGTCCTCGGTTCAAAATCGTTGTCCAATGGTGTGGTCCTCTGTTGGAAGTCCTCGTCCGATGGTGTGGTCCTGTGTGTAAAATCCTGGTCCTATGGTCTGGTCCTCTGTTGAAAGTTCTGGTCCGATGGTGTGGTCCTGTGGCGATAGCCCTCTTCCGATGTTGTGGTCCTGTGACGGTAGCCCTCGTCCGATGTTGTGGTCCTTTGGTGAAAGTCCTCGTCCGATGGTCTGGTCCTGTGTTGAAATTCCTCGTCTGCTGGTCTGGTCCTGTGTTGAAAGTCCTCGTCCGATGGTCCGGTCCTGTGGAGAAAGTCCTCGTCCGATTGTCTTCACGCAGTATCTGTTGTAATATAAAATAGAAAATGTTGTTTGAGTGAAATGTCTTTTAAATAAGTAAAACATGTATGAATTTGGCTGTATTGTATCAGTTATGGTTATTTTTTTCTATATTTTTTTTTTTTACTTTCTGTACAATCCCACGACTTTTGTTATTCTTATTTAAGGTTCTTAGTAAGGCTTGTGGGTTGTGATATATTAAATAAGAATATGAATTTATTTTGCTATGTGTTTATGTTAGTTTTTGTACAATCCTGTTTTGTGCGCACCACTTGTGGTATACTTATTTAACCTTTATTGGGATGGTTATAGTTAGTGAAACATGAAATAATATAATTAATGTAGTTTGCTATGTGTTTGTGTTAGTTTTTGACAATCCTGTTTTGTGCACACCACTTGTGCAAAAGTTATTTATTCTTGATTGTACTGGTTATAGGTTGTTAAACCTTAAAGAAGAATGTTAATGTAGTTTCCTATGTGTTTGTGTGATTTTTTGTACAATGCTATTAGGTGCGCAACACTTTTGTTATTCTTATTTTTGCTTCTTTGTAAGGCTTATAGGTTGTTAAAACATTGAATAAGAAAGTTAATTTATTTTGCTATGTGTTTGTGTGAGTTTGTTCCAATTCTGTTTTGTGTGTAGCAGTTTGGGTCTCATTCAATTGCGATTTGGCTAATTGAATCGTGCCCTAAATAAGCACATAGCATATTTTTTTAAAGAAGTTTTTAGTCAGTGAAAAACTTTCTTTTGGATAGATTTTTAGTAACTAAAAACTTCTTTAAAAAAAATGTTATGTTCTTATTTAGAGCCCTATTCAATTGTGCAAATTGCAATTGAATGAGGGCCTTTGTGTGTACCATATGTTGCATATGTTGCATAGTTTGCCCCTCATTCAATTGCATTTTTTACAATGTAATAGTACTCTAAGGCAGTCATTGAATTGCAATGTTGAAAATTGAATAGAGTTCTAAATAAGCACATCACATATATTTGTTAAAGAAGTTTTTACTTATTAAGCATCTATCTAAAAGCAAGGTTTTCACTAACAAAAAGTTATTTAAAAAATATATGTTATGTGATTATTTGGATCCGTATAGAATTAGCAAAATGGCAATTGAATAAGGGCCTAAAAGTGCTTATTTATAGCCATATTTAATTGTCCAAAATAGCAATTGAATGAGGGCCTTTGGTTGCTGCATTTGTTATATTGTCAGCTCCTCATTCAATTGTGTTTTGGCCAATGGAATAGAGCTCAATATCACCACAGAGCATATTTTTTTACCGAATTTTGGGCCCTATTAAATTCCAGCCTCGTAAATAAGAGGCTTCTACTTAAGCCCTACGTACTGCAAAGTTTCTCTAACTTACAATGCTATTAAATTAGCCCTGCTGCGAGCAACGTATGAGCTACGCAGCAGGGCCGTACGTATCTACACTGCGTAAATGTACATGAGGAGTGACAGCCTGCGAGATGATATCGCAGGCTCCCACTCCTCATCAAGTGCTGCGGGGGTCCTAAAAGGGACCTCCGCGGCAGTCCCCCACATAAGCCCTGCCGTGGGGGGTACTCCAAACCCCCCCCCAGGCACCTAAAATGAACCCCCCCTCAATGCGGGGGTCCCTGTCGGGACCCCCGAAGTGTCCTCACATGAACACCTTGCTGCAGGGGTCCATAGGACCCCCCGCAGCCCCCACACATTAACCCCTTGCAGCGGGGGTCCCCGATCGGCACTGATCAGGCCCCCGCTGCATTTAAAACTTTTAAATTCCCCGCCGCGGCTCCTTAAAGGGGCCGCGGCACACTATTACCCAATCCCGGCCGCGGCACTTAAAATTAACCCCCCTCTATGCTGGGGGTCCCCATCGGGACCCCCGAAGTGTCCCCATATAAACCCCCTGCAGCGGGGGGCCCCGATCGGCACCGATCGTGACCCTGCTGCAATTCAATTTTAAATTTCCCGCCTCGCGGGTCCTCAAAGGACCGTAAAGGTCCTGAAAGGACTCGCACTAAAAATATTAACCCCAGGCAACTATAATTACCCCATTAAGTCATGATGGTCAATCCAGACCACCATAAGGCCTAAATTAACCCATTAAGTCATGATGGTCAATCCAGACCACCATAAGGCCTAAATTAACCCATTAACTCATGGTGGTCAATACAGACCACCATAAGGCTCTAATTAACCCATTAACTCATGGTGGTCAATACAGACCACCATAAGGCTCTAATTAACCCATTAACTCATGGTGGTCAATACAGACCACCATAAGGCTCTAATTAACCCATTAACTCATGGTGGTCAATACAGACCACCATAAGGCCTAAATTAACCCATTAACTCATGGTGGTCAATCCAGACCACCATAAGGCCTAAATTAACCCATTAACTCATGGTGGTCAATACAGACCACCATAAGGCTCTATTTAACCCCATCAGTCCCATAAGGGTATATTATTACCATTATGGGCCTGTTACAACCCAACATTAACCACATAAGTGCCATGATGGTCCTCAAGGACCATCATGACACTAACTACAAACACTACACTATAACCCCCAATAAACCATTTAATCTAAACTAACCCCCCTCTACACTAATCTTTTAACACTTACACTACCTACCTACACTACCTACCCCCTAATAAACCTCCCCAACACTCTAATTACAAAAAACAATAAACCTACAGCACAGAAAACAAAAAACCTACAGTACAAAAATCAAAAAAACCTATAGTACAGAAAAAAAAAAAAATTACAACCCCACCCCCCACTACAGAAAATAAAAAAATTACACACCTGAAAAGGAAAGACAGATAAACACAATACAATACATACATATAATACATTACATACATTACATACAATACATGACATTACATATAATATATTACATATAATATATTACATATCATATATTACATATAATACATTACATACATTACATACAATACATGACATTACATATAATATATTAAATATAATATATTAAATATAATATATTACATATAATATATTACATATAATACATTACATACATTACATACAATACATGACATTACATACATTACATATAATGTATTACATATAATATATTACATATAATATATTACATATAATACATTACATACAATACATGACATTACATACATTACATATAATGTATTACATATAATATATTACATATAATATATTACATATAATACATTACATACATTACATACAATACATGACATTACATACATTACATATAATATATTACATATAGTCCTAATCAAATACCCCCTATCTATCTAACATACAATCTATTTAATTTAAAATAAATCCTAACTATATCAAATGCATCCCCCTATCTATCTAATATACAAAAAATCCTAACTACATACACAGACCCTTATTCTAAACTAAAATGAAATAATTACAGTCCTAACTACATACACAGACCCTAATTCTAAGCTAAAATCAATAAATTAAGACCACTTACCTTTAAGATGTTGCTTCAGATCACTAACCTATGGGTCAAACAAAAAATAAAATTTAGTACAAAACATTAACATCAAATAAATAAACATTCTATACATTCTAAATATTCAACTCACCTTTACAGCATGTCCAGTCACTGTTTAGCTCTTCCGGCGCGGCCCTGTTAAAAAAAAAACACAATACATGAATACATGAATACAATATATAAACAATAAATAAAATACACAAATAAACATCTAAATATACATTTAACTTACCTCCCCGCGATGTCCCCGGCCTTCTCTCCTTCAGCCCCGGCTGGGCCGCGGAACCATCCGCGCTCTAAAAAAAAAAAACAAAAAAAAACTACCGGAGGTCTGCACTGGCAGACCTCCCCGACGCTACTGAACCTCCCGGAGTCGTTTCCGGGAGGAAATTGGCATTGTTGGCTTGTGATTGGCTGAAAAAGCTGTCTATCAATTTCAGCCAATCAAAAGTCGTCAATGTGTGAGCCAATCAGGATGGGATACACCCCAATATCCCACCCTGATTGGCTTAGACACTTGTCTATCTTTCTGGGAACCAATCACAACGCTCAGATGCCTTCAGCCAATCACTATGGGATACACCCCCACGGAGTGATTGGTAGAAGACATCTGCGCATCCTGATTGGCTCCTACATTGACGACTTTTGATTGGCTGACAGCTTTTTCAGCCAATCACAAGCCGACAATGCCAATTTCCTCCCGGAAACGACTCCGGGAGGTTCAGTAGCGTCGGGGAGGTCTGCCAGTGCAGACCTCCGTTAGTTTTTTTTCTTTTTTTTTTTTAGAGCGCGGATGGTTCCGCGGCTCAGCCGGGGCTGAAGGAGAGAAGGCCGGGGACATCGCGGGGAGGTAAGTTAAATGTATATTTAGATGTTTATTTGTGTATTTTATTTATTGTTTATATATTGTATTCATGTATTCATGTATTGTGTTTCTTTTTTTAACAGGGCCGCGCCGGAAGAGCTAAACAGTGACTGGACATGCTGTAAAGGTGAGTTGAATATTTAGAATGTATAGAATGTTTATTTATTTGATGTTAATGTTTTGTACTAAATTTTATTTTTTGTTTGACCCATAGGTTAGTGATCTGAAGCAACATCTTAAAGGTAAGTGGTCTTAATTTATTGATTTTAGCTTAGAATAAGGGTCTGTGTATGTAGTTAGGACTGTAATTATTTTATTTTATTTTAGAATAAGGGTCTGTGTATGTAGTTAGGACTGTAATTATTTTATTTTATTTTAGAATTAGGGTCTGTGTATGTAGTTAGGATTTTTTGTATATTAGATAGATAGGGGGATGTATTTGATATAGTTAGGATTTATTTTAAATTAAATAGATTGTATGTTAGATAGATAGGGGGTATTTGATTAGGACTATATGTAATATATTATATGTAATATATTATATGTAATGTCATGTATTGTATGTAATGTATGTAATGTATTATATGTATGTATTGTATTGTGTTTATCTGTCTTTCCTTTTCAGGTGTGTAATTTTTTTATTTTCTGTAGTGGGGGGTGGGGTTGTAATGTATTTTTTTGTTTTCTGTAGTGGGGGGTGGGGTTGTAATTGTTTTTTTTTTTCTGTACTGTAGGTTTTTTTGTTTTTTGTACTGTAGGTTTTTTGTTTTCTGTGCTGTAGGTTTTTTGTTTTTTGTAATTAGAGTGTTGGGGAGGTTTATTAGGGGGTAGGTAGTGTAGGTAGGTAGTGTAAGTGTTAATAGATTAGTGTAGAGGGGGGTTAGTTTAGATTAAATGGTTTATTGGGGGTTATAGTGTAGTGTTTGTAGTTAGTGTCATGATGGTCCTTGAGGACCATCATGGCACTTATGTGGTTAATGTTGGGTTGTAACAGGCCCATAATGTTAATAATATACCCTTATGGGACTGATGGGGTTAAATAGAGCCTTATGGTGGTCTGTATTGACCACCATGAGTTAATGGGTTAATTTAGGCCTTATGGTGGTCTGTATTGACCACCATGAGTTAATGGGTTAATTTAGGCCTTATGGTGGTCTGTATTGACCACCATGAGTTAATGGGTTAATTTAGGCCTTATGGTGGTCTGGATTGACCACCATGAGTTAATGGGTTAATTTAGGCCTTATGGTGGTCTGGATTGACCATCATGAATTAATGGGTTAATTAGAGCCTTATGGTGGTCTGTATTGACCACCATGAGTTAATGGGTTAATTAGAGCCTTATGGTGGTCTGTATTGACCACCATGAGTTAATGGGTTAATTAGAGCCTTATGGTGGTCTGTATTGACCACCATGAGTTAATGGGTTAATTTAGGCCTTATATTGGTCTGGATTGACCACCATGAGTTAATGGGTTAATTTAGGCCTTATGGTGGTCTGGATTGACCACCATGAGTTAATGGGTTAATTTAGGCCTTATGGTGGTCTGGATTGACCATCATGAGTTAATGGGTTAATTAGAGCCTTATGGTGGTCTGTATTGACCACCATGAGTTAATGGGTTAATTAGAGCCTTATGGTGGTCTGTATTGACCACCATGAGTTAATGGGTTAATTAGAGCTTTATGGTGGTCTGTATTGACCACCATGAGTTAATGGGTTAATTTAGGCCTTATGGTGGTCTGGATTGACCACCATGAGTTAATGGGTTAATTTAGGCCTTATGGTGGTCTGGATTGACCATCATGAGTTAATGGGTTAATTAGAGCCTTATGGTGGTCTGTATTGACCACCATGAGTTAATGGGTTAATTAGAGCCTTATGGTGGTCTGTATTGACCACCATGAGTTAATGGGTTAATTAGAGCCTTATGGTGGTCTGTATTGACCACCATGAGTTAATGGGTTAATTTAGGCCTTATGGTGGTCTGGATTGACCACCATGAGTTAATGGGTTAATTTAGGCCTTATGGTGGTCTGGATTGACCATCATGAGTTAATGGGTTAATTAGAGCCTTATGGTGGTCTGTATTGACCATCATGACTTAATGGGGTAATTATAGTTGCCTGGGGTTAATATTTTTAGTGCGAGTCCTTTCAGGACCTTTACGGTCCTTTGAGGACCCGCGAGGCGGGAAATTTAAAATTGAATTGCAGCAGGGTCACGATCGGTGCCGATCGGGGCCCCCCGCTGCAGGGGGTTTATATGGGGACACTTCGGGGGTCCCGATGGGGACCCCCAGCATAGAGGGGGTTTAATTTTAAGTGCCGCGGCCGGGATTGGGTAATAGTGTGCCGCGGTCCCTTTAAGGAGCCGCGGCGGGGAATTTAAAAGTTTTAAATGCAGCGGGGGGCCTGATCTATGCAGAATGGGGCCCCCCCCTGCAATGGGTTTATGTGGGGACACTTCGGGGGTCCCGATGGGGACCCCCAGCATAGAGGGGGGTTAATTTTAAGTGCCGCGGCCGGGATTGGGTAATAGTGTGCCGCGGTCCCTTTAAGGAGCCGCGGCGGGGAATTTAAAAGTTTTAAATGCAGCGGGGGGCCTGATCTATGCAGATCGGGGACCCCCGCTGCAATGGGTTAATGTGGGGGTGCTGCAGGGGTCCTGATAGAGACCCCTGCAGCATGGGGATGTGTATAGGGTGCAGGGGGGAGCCTCACACTGCTGTCTCGGGTTGTTCCGAGGCAGCACGTAGAGGCTTTCGGATCCCTTGCGTGGACTTTTTGTCCACGTAGGGATTCTTACGATATGCGAGACTCGTGCATAGATTTAAGGCTACGTAGCTCTCTCGGAGCCTATTCTCGGCCATTTTCTCGCAGTCATATCGTAAAGCAGGCTGCGAGAGATTCGGTTCTCGCAAACAGCAGGAAAACTGCCTTTTGCGAGCACCGAGAGAACTACGAGGGAGAATTTAATAGGGCCCTTTGTATTTAGTGAACTTGTATCCAAAAGCAACGTGTTCACTAAATAAAAAGTTCCTTTAAAAAATATGCTCTGTGCTTATATAGAGCCCTATTGAAATGGGCAAATCACATTTGAGTGAGGCCCTTGGCCATTAAAGATATATAGGTCCTCATTGAATTGCAATTTTGCCAATTGAAGAGGGCTCTATATAATCACATAACATATTTATTGAGCAAAGTTTTTAGTTATTAAAAAACCTTGATTGTGGTTAGAAGTTCAGTAACTAAAAAGTTCTGTATAAAAAATATGTTATGTGCTTATATAGAGCCCTATTCAATTGAGCAAGTCACAATTGAATAAGGCTCATGGTTCTTTCTTGTTTATACTTAATACTTTACCTTGATTGAAGTGTCGAATGACAGACGGTCCCCTCCTGCCAATCTTAATCCGCTGGTCTTCTTGTAGTGTCTGTTTGAAAAAGAAAGTGAAATAATTATTTGTATATTTATAATTTTCCTTTTAGCAAAGCATGGCCTTTTGAGCATGTAATGTCTTCTTGTATCTTACCTCTTCTTCTTTGTTGGTGTTCTTTAAAAGGGATTGTGCTTCACAGTGCACAGTGCAAATTGTTGAGTGACGCTGTTGATGCAGAGTCTGTTTGAATATTAAAAGAAATAGAAAGATTCAGCTTTATATGATCTATTGAATTGCAGTAAATTAATGTCATTTAAATATACTTCTGTAATTATTTTCAATTGACCTTATTTTTTGTTGGGGGCTACACACATATGTCACATACATGAAGCACATTCCATAGTTTAATGTAATTATTTTGTGTACGTGTGACATATCAGTATACATGACTCATATTTTTTTTTTCCAACACACATAAATGTCTGTGTGTGAGATGTAACTATAGATGATACACATATATGTGCGTGTGACATATCAGTATACATGACATATAATGTCATTTAAATGTAGTTGTTTACTGATTTTTTTTTAAGCTAATTTTGTTGCAGTGGCAATACACATAAATGTGCGTGCAACATGTCACTATACATTATACACATATATGTCCGTGTCACATGTCACTATGAAGGGGCAATACACATAAATGTGCGTGTCACATGTCACTATACATTATACACATATATGTCCGTGTCACATGTCACTATGAAGGGGCAATACACATAAATGTGCGTGTCACATGTCACTATACATTATACACATATATGTCCGTGTCACATGTCACTATGAAGGGGCAATACACATAAATGTGTGTGTCACATGTCAATATACATGATACACATATATGTCCGTGTCACATGTCACTATGCAGGGGCAATACACATATATGTGCGTGTCACATGTCACTATACATTATAGACATATATGTGCGTGTCAGATGTCACTATACATTATAGACATATATGTGCGTGTCACATGTCACTATACATAAACCTCTGTTTAATATAGAATTATGTTTTTTTGTTGTTTTGTTAAATGAACCGTATTTTTTTTGTGAGCCTATACACATAAATGTGCCATACATGATGACTACATAAATCCTAGTTTATTTTTTTATTTGTTTGACCTGTCCTGATAATAAAATGTAATATATTATAGCTTACCTCTCAGTTGTAATTTGCACAATGCAAAGTAGTAAATTAGCAAAGAATTGTCTTCTCAAGTAAAAGCAGCAGTTATCTCAGAAGTCACTCCGTTGATCACCTGAGGAGAAATGTATTTTTTTGTGTGAAATAGGCAGTATTTATAAACTTGTAGAAAGTTCTGGAAAGTGAGACCGTTAGAACGCAATACGCATGCGCTATTTGCGTTCCAGCTTACAATTTGCGTTCCATCCGCCATTTTCTGTGTATTACTGTTCAAAATGGTGTTTAATATGATTGTGATACGTTCCGCATAGTATGTGTTTCATTATTGCGAGTAAGTGTAGTGACGTCTGAAGCCTCGTTTTCGTTTTGTTCGTCTGGCATTTTTTCTCTCGCTTAGCGATGGTTTTAGTGTCTAAAGTGTTTTATTTTGATTTAAATGTAGGTGTAACTTGGTTTTTTGAGGTGCTGGATGGTTCCTCTTGCTGTAGGTAAGCTTTTTATGTGTTTGTTGTGTGTCTTTCTTAAGTTTTAAATGTTTGTATGTTGGCGTGTTGCGTCCGATGTTTGCGAGGTCGTAATGTGTGGTAACGTGTCTCGTATGGTGTTTGCGTGTGTAGCCTCGTTTTCATTTTATTCGTCGGCCATTTTTTGTGTCGCTTAACAAATTATTTAGTGTCTAAACTCTTTTATTTTGAGTGCAATTAAGTTGTAAGTTGCATTTTTGAGGTCCTGGGTGCTTCCTGTTTGTGTAGGTAAGGTTTTTATGTATGTGCTGTGTGTATGTATTGTGTTTTTAATTTTGTAATGTTCGCGAGTTGCGTCCGAGTGTTGCGAGGCCGTAATGTGTGTGAACGTGTGTCGTATGTTGTTTGCGAGTGTCGCAGTTCTTTAGGTTGGGAATTTGTGTTGTGAATTTTGCAAGGGTCGCAGTTGCTGCAACTGAAGACCTCGCTTTGCGAGGTCCTCAGGTGCTGGCATGGAGCGCCTGTGGCGCTCCAAGCCAGCAACTGAGGCCCTCGCTTCGCAAGGGTCCTCAGTTGCTGGCAAGGAGCGCCTTCGGCGCTCCATGCCAGCAACTGAGAACCTGGCACAGTGCCCTCGCTTCGCGAGCCCGCAGCGTTAGCAACAACTCGTACGCTCACAACTATATATGTGATTATAGACTCTGACTTCAAAGCAGAAGCCAATAAATTAAGAACAAGGTTTAATGCTCGTGTGTAGCCCAATATGTACTTAAAAGCAGTGTACAAAACAGATTGGGAGCAATTACTACACACTTTGAAAAAAGAAGATTCAGTGAAAACAATTAGACCAGTATTTATACATAGAAATAGCTCAAAAGTAATTGAAAATGTACTTAACAAATGTTGGTACATCTTACTTCTAGATAAGGACTTATCAGGCCAGATAACAAATTGCCCGTCAATTACCTATTGAAGATCAGCCACTCTACAAGACACTTTGGTATCAAGTCATTTTCAACATGCAAAGAAACCGGCACAGTGGCTAACAAGACCAAAAGGTTGTTATAGATGTGGAAGATGTGCCAAATGTAAATATATTTTACAAATAAAGATTATAGTGCATCCCATTACAGGTCAAGAATTTGGGGTGAATAATTTCTATAATTGTTCATCAGTAGGAGTTATCTAAGTTATACTTTGCTCCTGCAAAAAAAAAAAAATTATACATGGGCAAAACGCTCAATTCCGTCAAAGTATATGGGAACACCTATACAGTGTGGATAAATTAATGGACACTTACGTCAACGTCAAAATGGAGAACTCCATCATCTCAAGTTCAGTGCAATAAATGGAGCAAAGTTAGGCCAAAGAGAAGGCAAACGAATTAAACTGGATCTATAAGTTGAAATCTCAGTCTCGAAACGGCCTGAATGAAGGTTTTTCATACAAAGCCTAACTTTAAAATTAGTGTCAATAATGGAGATGTGAAAGGGGACTGATATCTGAAATCTGTGAATAAATAAATAATAAATAAATGACAAATAATACAGACGTGTAAATTGATTAAATAACAAGAGTAGTATTTTCCATATCATGATTAGGTAAAAAGGTTGAACAAAGTGTTACTATGGCAAGCAATAATAATCATTATAACAATAAGCGAATATTAATACAGGATTTTCTTCTTGCTCTCCTTCTTGACTGCAGGACAAACTACAATATAATTGATGTCCTTAGCCCATTTGGAGATAATTTATTAGTTCAATATATTACTCTAATCTGCCATTCAAATTTTTAATCCACTACATTATTTTAAAGTATATCAAATATTCTTTACCAGTAAACTACTTAGCATATAAACATGTTGAAAAATGACAATGCTGAGGGTAGGATATGTTCATAGACAAAGTTTGTAACATAAGTTTAAGGTTGTTTGGAGAAATAAATAATTTGTACTTATACTGTGATCACTGTTACCAATAAATAACATTAAGGTGCAACAATAATTTGTTTTAGTAATAATTAAATATTGATAAAAGTGTCACTCTCAATTTCATTTTAACTCACAATAGAAATTCAACCTTCCATTTTAAATTGCTATTTACATGAGCACTATAATTAATAATTAAAAAATATAGATTGACTATATTCCTATAAAATAAAATTGGACCACGAAGTTATACCTAATATTAAAACGTATTCAAATATGAGAAAGTTCAGAACAGCAAATGATTAAAAGTGAAAAAATATTCACTCAAGTCCTTGTTACTAACTAGTGTGCACTAACCAATCACCACACAATACTAACTATAAGTGAGAGCAATGGCAATACTCTTCAAAGACGTTGCCTCCTGATGACGCCAGCAAAACGCTGATGAAACGCGCGTTGGGGTTCTGCATCTGGGATGTATCTTTCACTTTCACTGAACCAATGTACTCACTTACTATTTCAACAGTCTGTAAGTAATATATGTGTTTTACATGGTGTTTGATCACACTAAGAGGTAAGATATGTATTCATCTACTATGTATTTAATACAAACCATATATATATGAAATGTGAGACTTGTAGTGCTATCAGACATCTACTCAGTGCTCCATTGTTAACGCATATATACTACATGTTCCATTCTCGTGATTGTGAGATAATATTTTAGTGTTCCACTGTTCCCCTTGTTCGGAGAACTACTACAGCACTGGGCAATAGACACCATTTTTTGTGGGCTTTTTAACATTGGTTATCAGAAGCACAATGTAAGCAGGTTGATGTGACATTTGTATGAAAACTGTAAGAAACGTGAGTGGTTAGTAAACTACTATCTAAAACCTGAGCCCTTCTATGAAGAATACTCTTGTTATTGACATTCTGTTGAGGAAAGTGGGTGCATAAATACACATGACTATAAAAGCTAAACAAATATTTTTCAGGTCTCCTCACTATATGTGGGGTCTTCAACATGTGTTTAAATCCCTCAGAGGTTAAGAAACTGGCCAATGACTCCATCATTGATCCAAGCACTAAACAGAAAGCCAAACAGTTCCATGATTTACTCTGTAGTTATAACTTGTTTGATACCAGGACAGAGGGATTATACCTTCTACTCACACAGGCACCTATCCATTTCTTGACTAGATTATAGTCCTTTTTACTGACTTAAGTTTCCAAAAAATCATAAAAGCAGACATCAAACCAATATTAAGATCTGATCATGGTATGATAACGATAACGCTAAAATCAGATATTGTGCATGGAAGGCGTCCTCCTTGGAAATTGGGGCTATTTCTTCTAAAAGATTAACAAATTAGAACTAAGATAAAAAAAGAAAATTCTCAATTTTTTTAAGAGAATAGAGGCTCTGTGCAATCCAATGCAACTCTGTAGCTTGCACATAAAGCATATATTAGAGGAGTTTTTTAAAGACAAAATCCCAATGGTTTAAGGAAAAGGGTAGTTCTCTATGAGGTCTGTATATAGGTTTGGCAAAATTAGATAGAAGCCACAAGCAGAATCCTAAAAGAAATATATTTGAACAAATAAGAATTAAACATGGAGTAATCAAGAAAAAAATGAACAAAAAAGGTTAAATGAAGCATTCTGTAATTTTGAACAATGACAATATGTCTGGTGAAATAAATCTGGAAGAGATTTAGCAAAAAAAACTAATGATAAGAAATGTGAATAATTGTCTTGATAAAATTAAATATAAATATAATATTATTACAAATCCAGATAAGATTGTTCAAGCTTTTGGTAATTATTACTATAAACTGTGAATGAGATTAAAAACTTGGGTAAAGCACCGGGGGAAATGTTGGAAGCAACAATAATGTACCAAAAAAAGAGAGTGAGCCTTTACAATGTAAAGACTTCTGCCCAATCTCACTCTAGAACTCTGGTATAAAGATATACTCTACAATATTAGCCCTGAGACTTAACAAAATCATTCTTTCTTAATTGATAAAGATCAAACAGACTTTATTGTGGAGAGGCAGGGGACAGAAAATATAAGAAAACTTTTTAATATGATTATTTATCTCAAAAACAGTGACACCCCGGTTGTGTTTCTCTCCCTAATTTCAGAAATGGCCTTTGACAGGGTCGGATGAGATACATGGAGCTAGCGCTAGAGAGATATGGCTTTGGAGCTTTCGGCTTTCGTGCGATTAGTGCACTCTCTGGGTCTCCATCCGCCTCTGTCATGGGCCTATGGTTCGCCTAAAGGAGTTTCAAAATCTCAAATGAGACCCATCAGGGTTGCCCATTGTCACCAGTTTTGTTTGCATTATTAATTGGCTGAGGTCATTAGAAGCTCAGAGAAAATTGTGGGGATTAAGATTGGTTCAATTGAACTGAAAATGTCACTGTTCGCAGATGATATGGTGGTCTCAGTGGAGAACCTGGTGAACTCTTTATGGGCTCTTCAGGAGGTGATTGATGAGTTCAGTACAGTATCTAATTATGAAATAAATGTTTAAATCAGAGGCCCTACCCATTAATGTAACACCTAAAGAAATGGTAGCTCTGAGAGAAGCCTTTGCATACAAGTTACAAACTAAGTTTAATCATCTAGGAATCAGTGTACACATGGATTTTCACCAGTTGGTCCTACAACATTATGATGAGATTTATGGGAAACTAAACATCTTAGCATGGAATAATAGAATAGTCTCTTGGTTCAGGGAGAATAGCGGCTATAACGATGTCTTTTACCTAAAATAACTATATCATGAGGTGTATTCCGATATGGGTTCCGGACATATTATTCTCAAATTCCAATCCTTAAGCCTCCAAGCGGTAATCCTGAGCATGGCTCGGGGTTAAGTTTTGCATCCTAAAGCAGTAACTCTGAGCCACGCTCGAGGTTACTGCAGGGAGGATATGGAGGGGGCTCAGTGCTGCCGAATTTGCCTGGGCCCCAACAGCACACCATTCCTCCTCCTTCCGATCCTCCTCCTTCTCATCCTCCTCCTCCCTCCTTTACATCCTCCTCCTTCAGATCCTCTCCTCCCTACTTCCCCCATCCTCCTTCCCCCATCCTTTTTCCATCCCCTATCCTCCCTCTCCTCTCTCTAATAACATCCCTTTCCCCTCTCTTCTCAGCATCTGATCACCTCTTGCTACAGATACTTCCCCCGCAGCGCATCTTATGCCATTCACTGGAACCAGTATATGCTAATGACATGACATCTTGCTTCTATGCCAAGTCCCCAATCCGAGACTGATAGATTAAATAGGACAGTATTTAGGACTTGCTGTATTGATATTTTGTAATTGATGTACCCTTAGGCTTACTCCCCAAATACCCTCAACAAAGCAAATCCCGGGAAGAAGGGCATATCAGGGACCGGATTATTATTATTTGTATTATCATTTATTTGTAAAGTGCCAACATATTCTGTAGCGCTGTACAATGGGAGAGAACAGGGATAAATACAATATTATCTACTGAAACATGAGGGCCCTGTTTTGAGCTTAGAGTCTTTGTCGAAAGAGCTTTTTCCCAAAGCACCCTACAAGACTGAAAACTCACTACTTACAATCTAAAGGGAATGGAAGAGGCAAAAGTCTGGGGAAGAAAAGTAAGGAATAGCAGCGTCAGGACGGAGGTGTTAAAGTTTGCTTAGGAGGAAAGATGTAAGAACTTAGAAATAAGTGGTGGAGGGTACATTTTAGACATAGAGGAGCAAATGAAACACATGGATTAAGGACAGAGTTAATAGCCTTGTTGCTGAGTAGAGTAGATGAGAGGTGGAACTGAGTGAGGGGTGAGGGTTAGGAGATAAAACTCCAGCAGCAAAATAAGCAGGGAGATGAGATGAGTGTACGACTTACAGAAGCATTTCTGCTTATGGTCTTTAGAACATGAATGAAATAGTGATTGAAGAAAGGAGAGGAGCTTGTGGGAGCAGAGCAGAGAGGGGAAAGCAGGGGAGGGGAGATGTTAATGGTGTTGGAGACATAATGTGGAGCAAATGAGGAGGATCATCTGAGAATAACGCTAGAGCTTAAGGTGAAGAAGAAAGTGAAAGGGAACATAGTGTCTAGGAGAGTGATCTAAGAGAAAGAAGTAGGGATAGTAATCGTGTGCAGCTGATTGATCAGGTGCGAGTAGTTTGAGTGATTTAATAAATTAAAGTAAACCAGGGGTAGGAGGGAGGGTATTTCTGGTCTGTGTTCAGGGGAAGCAGAAGTGAGAGAGACTCAGGGACAGCTTGCTTGAAGAGTGCAGCTGTACGATTGGCTGTTCTTTGCTATTAACTAATTTGGTTTGAGGGTATTAAATGTGAATTTGATACCTGACATGATTTATATATGTTTTATGAGTTTTATCAATAAACTATTTAATTATCTACACTATTGGAGAATTTGCCCCCCCCACACAATTCCATTCTATCACATATATAGTTGTGAGCATGCGAGTTGTTGCTAACGCTTGCGGGCTCGCGTAGCGAGCCACGGCCCTGGCGTAGCGAGGGCAGCGGGCGAGGGCCGCAGTTGCTGGCATGGAAAGGCGCTCCATGCCAGCAACTGCGACCCTTGCAAACTTTACACGACACACCAATTACGACGCCCGCAAACTTTACCTCGCAACGCAAACAACATACGACACACGTTAACACACATTACGACCTTTCAACACTCGGACACAACTCGCAAACATTACAAAATTCAAAACACAATACATACACACAGCACATACATAAAAAACTTACCTACAGCAACAGGGAGCATCCAGGACCTCAAAAATGCAACTTACACATTGATTTCACTTAAAATATAAGAGTTTAGACACAAAAAATTTTGCTAAGCGGCAGAAAAAATGGCTACCGAACAAAACTAAAATGAGGCTACACACGCAAACACCATACGAGACACGTTAGCACACATTACGACCTCGCAAAAATCGGACGCAACACGCGCACATAAGAACATTTAAAACACAATAAATACAAACAACACACACATAAAAAGCTTACCTACAGCAAGAGGAACCATCCAGGACCTCAAAAAAGCCACTTACACCTTCATTTAAATAAAAATAAAACAGTTTACACACTAATAAAATTGCTAAGCGACAGAAAAAATGGCCGATGAACAAAACGAAAACGAGGCTACAGCACTCGAAACACGGAAAACACCACAACACACTTGCAAAACACCACAATAAAGTCACAAAACACCACAAAAGACCTACGGATAATCCGCAAAGACGCATACAACAGATTACACGCCATTTTACTCCAATGCGGAAGTACACCACTACGCTAACGGTTTCGGCTCGCGCACGCACACTATTACACTGCACACATTCACCACGCTTACACAGCAGCTCCACACCACTAATGCTGCACCAACATCAAAACAGATTGCCAGCTCTTCAACACAATGCTTCAAAATAGGTAAAGTATATTCATTTATTAATATATTATATATTTCATTATTACACACCAAACAGCATTAGCTCACTTACAATTTTATTGCCGTCATTTTTTGACGGTCAATTCGCTAGTTTTTTATATTAAGATGCACAGGAGTGAATGGTGCTCTGCATAGAAGAAGCCACATTATATCCAATTGTAAAGTGTGAAAGCCTCATATACTAAGAAATATACCCTTCCACTGGTGAGATTGTCTTACAGAACTTTTTTAACACTGATATGGATACTTCTGCTAGTTGGACTGAGACCTATATGATACTCAAGGATATATCCTGGGACTGGGACACTTAGGATCTGTGAGTTAGTACCCAACACGCCTACTCTCTGGACTATATCAGTGTACTCTTCACTGTGATATTCAAATATTTTTGGTCGTAGAGACCACAATTGATACTTGCATTACCATTTTAAGACTATTTTATATTGTAAATACTTCATTGAAATGTGTTACAACTGGCCAGGTTTTTATGACTTCTATCTTCCTCTTAATATAGCACTACAGTGTACCAGCCCTATATGTGAAGTGTTGGTATATTATAAAGTTTTTTGCACCTAAACACACAAATGACTTAAAAATCAGTGACGGAAAACCAAATGAAGACAGAAACCTTATATCTTGGGAATTTGCATCACCGCCCACTGCTCATCACAGAACAACATATAAGGTCGGTCCTACAGATACCTCTAGAGCTTCCTCCATCGTAGATCTCCAAACTAACTCCACTACAAAAAGGAAACATGCTCTATCATCTAGACATATTCCGAGTGATAACTGTAATATTTACCGGCCTCTCTGGAACCATCCTCAACTCTGGGATTATAGCTGTAAATGTCCAGGACGGGAAAAAGGGCATCAAACTGAGTCCATGTGATCACATTCTATGTATGATCGGATTAAGCAACAGCCTGATGCAAAATATATTTACTATAGATGCTCTGATCAGTGGATGTATGTCTGACTTGCTATTTGCTAGTAAGCTGCACTTGGCATTATTATACATTATAATATTCCTCATTTCCAACAACTGTTGTTTCGTTGTTTGGCTCTGCATTTACTATTGTCTTAGAATTGTAAATTTCACACGTGGGATTTTCTTCTTTTTGAAGATGAGGATCTCTGAACTGATCCCAAAGATACTATTATTCTCAGTTATTGAATCGTTCTGTGTTGCAGCACCAGCCTATTGGAATATCCATCTTGTATCTCGTCTAGACACTGGAGGGAATATCACAGACAGTTCCACCATTTATGACATGCACTTGGTTGTGACACTACCTTATATTGTTGTTATGGTGGTGGGATGCAGTTTGGGTGTTATCCTGACTAATATTCCCTTAGGAATCACCAGAAGGTCCTTATGGAATCACACAAGGAACATGACGATGAATGCCTCTGACTTCTCTGTTCCCCAAACACATGCTCATCTAATGGCCATCCGGACCATGGCTCTTCTGGCCTTTCTCTGCCTCACCTACTACACAGCCACCATATGTATTATTGTGTATGCACTCAATGTTGGGGGCATCTTGTTGTTTTTTATGTTGGTTCTTTATTCAATGCTATCCCACATTACAGTCTGTAACTCTTATAATGGGCAACTCTAAACTGAGGACTGCAGGTAACCAAATACAAAGCCAGCTCTGGAACTGGTGGAGTATGAACACTGAGGATGGCAGAAGACAAGAGATCTGAGCATATAAACTTAAGAGAATCCATCATTATTAGTATGAGGTATATAAAATACATTTCTATATATTTGTGTAATGTTGGGTTCTCATGTACTATATAACATTAGCATGACAAATACTGTTCACCATAAGTGTACCCCCCCTATTCTCATTATCTCCCCATGTGATTGTGCCACTGAGTAGTAATCAAGAGATTACCAGACCGCTAACCGTGAGCCTCTCATAGTCAGGAGCCTGTTATTGTAATTTATATTACACATTACACCGCTATAATTATATATATAGATGATATTATTAATTACATTAACTAACTACTAAATCCTGCTCTACATAAATCAAACAAATGTTATATACCTTCCTAACATGTTCCCTATATAACCTCATTGCTACATAATTGTGTCAATCCGTGTGTCTTCCAAGTCATTAACATAACCTATTGCTTAGTCCTTCTTGTAACAGTGTGCATGTTTGTATATACGTATTCATGATTTACTTCCATTCCATTGCAAAGCTTAAAGTGAGATATGTGGGTGCTTTGTACATACATGATAAACCAGCAATACCCAAATGATTTGTAATGTCCACTGGTATGGTGTCCATTGGATAAATACCTAAATCACTCTATGCAGAAACACTATTTGGAGTGATTTAGAAAGTTATGTAAACATGTAATATATCCTTCATGCAAAGCCTTCTGTATTTGCATGTAGTTACGTGTAATTGTCATGCACAGCTCCCGTCCGTGCCATCTCGAGGGTCTCATATGTCAGGCTGGTGTCTCCTGTGGCATGGTTTGTACACAACTGGGGTTTGCTGTTTCTCCTGTTCAGGGTAGAATTGCCTGGTATTTCAGGGCTGGATCACTCTTTTGAGTGGGACCAGACTGATATACTACAGGATATTTATCCCTGTGAAGGGCACAAGTGAGCTAAAAGAGGTTCCTCTCAGAGTAGCTTATCATGTCTATAGAACTAACCTATTAAGGTTGGTCCGTTCTCTGATGAGCACTTCTGACTTTGTTGTTTTGTATATGCAAATTACCTTTAGGGATTAGTCTCCCTAAGGGTAATAGGGGACTCCAGACGTGGACCCCTTGCTCACTGTGCCTTAGGGAGTTCAGCTGCACCTCACTGACGAGGCCCATAAAGGCCGAAACGCGTCTGGGGTTTGCTGTTTCTCCTGTTTAGGGTAGAATTGCCTGGTATTTCGGGGCTGGGTCACTCTTTTGAGTGGGACCAGACTGATATACTACAGGATATTTCTCCCTGTGAAGGGCACAAGTTAGCTTAAAGAGGTTGCTCTCAGAGTAGCTTAGCATGTCTATAGAACTAACCTATTAAGGTTGGTCCGTTCTCTGATGAGCACTTCTGACTTTGTTGTTTTGTACACAACCAAACAAAAGGATATAGAAACCTTCAGTAGGACAAAGAATAAATGTATGGGGTCATATGGAAAGAAGAATATCAGAGCCACACGGGGCACTTTACTGATGGGCAGAGCAGAAGTGAGGACAAGAACCCAATGTAAAAAGGAAGTCACATATAGTCATGTGAAACAATGAGGAGTACAGCAAAAGGTGATAATACAGCCAAGGTATTCTGTAGATAAGAAACATATAAACAAACACAAATATATGCTAATGAGTAAGTATTGGCTGCTGACCCCCTAAGAGACGTCTCCTGCTTCTATCTAAGAGCTGGATCCAGACAATGACATGGTGACCCACCAACACAATTATTTCTCTTCAGTTCTGCAATATATTTTCACATTAATGTGGATAAATAAATGATATATTTTTTGTATTTTATTTGTATATTGCCTTCAATGTTTACAGTGCTTTACAGAGAAAAAGTACATGACAATAAAAGTGCATCTAATATGGAGACAATCGATGAGTTACACCGTCCCTGCCTGAAGAGCTTACAGTCTACATACATAGGGGAAAATACACATACAGACAAATAATAAGAATAATAAGTGCATATGGAAGTGATGGTGCTACAAAGGGTGTTATGTGAGGAGGTGACATGTAAGCTGAATCTTGGTAGCTGTGAGGTGAATTTAGCGGATTCTCTGATATTGTGCGCAGTGAGTCCAAGAGCCATGGGGGCTACTAGAGAGAGAGGGTAGATATGAATAGGGGCTGGGAAATTGTCCTAACAACAAAGGGGCCAAGAAAAAAGCCATTAAGAAAAAGGACATGTTAATGCATCAGGTTGGATATGAGAGCAGACTGAAAAGAGAGTAATAGTGTAATCATTTATAAAAACAATCTTCAAGATAAACCTGCCTTTTAAAGATAAACGTCTTATCCCTAAGTTCAGCAGCTTGTCTTCACCGCCTTATGAGGTCATCAAGGGGTGTGAACTACTCTGACTGGAGGCAGGTCTAAATGGTCAGGCACAAGCTTATGTCTAGACTGGAGCAGGTGCTTTTCACTACCGGAGACCCTGCTCCTAAAGCAATATTTACACGTCTAAATCCCAGGTAAGACCTAATGCTGCCCATAAAAAACCCTAATGTGTAATCCATTGCTATGTGTAACTTGCTCCCTGCTCTATGTATAGTGTTAGCTAAAGTACTATTAGCTCCCCCCCATAAGTCTAGACTAATTCTGTGTGTTCTTGACAAACTCCACAGGCACTCATAGTGAGCATAAACCTAACATGGCCCATGTATAAAAGGACCACTAATACCACGGCTGATTGACCAATCTGTGGAGATGGAAGTCGTCTAATTCATAAAAACTTTGAAAAGCGATTAATTTTAAAATTCCTTATATTCCTGTAAATTGTCTATTTGGTATATCCTGAAATTCCCTATCTACCTACACCTGCCCTAGTCACTATCACCCCCACTCACCTATCTACCCCTAGCCTTCCTTGGTGGTCCCAATGGTCCTTGTAGTACCAATCCCCTTTGGGTGTTCATAGAGATGACCAAGTGTCCTATAACCAGCTCCATAGGAGTTACTATTGACATCCATGTCCCCTAATTAAACTCCCCCATGGGGCTCACTGTCAAGCCTTATGGCCTTTACCTACCCCCACAGGGGGTCCTATGGACACTTCTGACATCTAAAATTAACCCTCTACATTGGGGATGACTATGAACCCCCACGGAATCCTAAGATATTACCATAGTGGTCCCAATGGACCCCCATGGTACCTAAAATTAACCCTCTACCATGAAGGTCCATATGGATCATGTTGGTACACTAAAACACTACCATACGGTCACTAGGAACTGCCATGGCACCTTACCCATCATGGAGGACAATTATATTCTTCTTTATAATTTTTGTATAATGCTGTTTATGACTGAATTTGATGTGGGACCATAGGGTTGAGACAAGGAGTTGTCAACCAACCAACAAATCAAGTCTGACTTTCACAAATATGGGCAGACTATTGTAGCCAAAGTTTAGGTCTGGCTGAAGATATGTGTTGTAGAAATTGCCTCAGAGAATTGGTACTAACCATATTGATGTCAATAGGCAATAATAATAAAAATTGATAAATGTTTATTATATCAATAAGACATGATATCTACAAAATGTCAATGAATGCAGCGTAAACGGGTAATATTTTACATGCAAAATAAAAAATATTTGATAACAGGATAAGCTATTAAGCAACAGATATCCTTAAACAGACTATAAACTTATGATTTGTCAATAAAAGTAGAGAAACATCATTCATTGCCTTAAGCTCAATATCTCAGCTTTGCTTCTGCTGGTGTTAGCAGTGGGATTTTATTGCATCAATAACCACTGCATGTATGAGATTCCTTCAACTCATATGTAAATGTATTAAGATTAAATTAAAGTTCTACTCCAGCACATCACCATTTTTATACCTTCAATGTCTTCCTTCTCAACTTCAGAATTCCTTATGTTTGATCTCCTGATATCAGCTTCCAACTCTTGATTACAATTAACATGTGGCAGAAAATATGAGAAGGTGTAAGAAAGATCTTGATCTGTAGGCAAATAAGAAAAAACCCATATAACTGATTTTCATACACTATAAATCACTTGAATAGGCGTTGGGTAAATAAAGACCTCTGGAGGTTATGTGGTGAGGAGGAACATTGTTGTTGTGGGCTTGTAAGTATAAACAGGGGATTTGGACTAAAGTGTATGATCATATATAGAATCTCTGGTGTAGAATTTAATAAAGACCTACTGCTCTTGTTAATGGGTGACAATGTAGATACATTGAATACAAATGTAAAGTTTTTAGTAGGACAGATACATTGTGTGGCTTCTAGAGTTTTTGCTTCAAATTGGAATAGAAATAAATTACAAACAATTTCAAATATGGAATCACATGTAGTAGAATACAGAGCACACATAATAGATGGATTATTATTATTATTATTATTATTATTATTATCTTTTATTTGTAACTTGCCCACATGTTCCGTAGCACTGTACAGTGGAAAAGGACAAGAAAGAATACAATAATAACAAACAGAAAATGGAGGGCTCTGTTTTGAGCTTATAATCTTTGTAGAAGACTGGTAACTCGCTACTTACTGTCTAAAGGGAATGAAAGGGGCAGAGAGTCGGAGAAGAGTAACAGATAAGGAATAGCAAGGGTGAGGAAGTAATTGAGATTAGAAAGGTTTTTAATATAGAGGGTGACGAACGAGATCACATAGAAAGTCAGTGTGATGTGAATGACTGTAGTATGCAATATGTTATCTGTCCCTAGTGGTTAGATAATATAACCTGCAAATAGGAATGTCAGATAACTTGACTGCCATATTACAACAACATTTGGAGGTGGGTGGGTGAGGGTTGGAGGGAAGTGGTTTCTTGGTTCAGTTAGGATAAAGTTGAAGCAGGATAAGGTGGTGTTCAGTTGAGAGTTAAGGTTTAGTGAGAGGCCTCTACAGAGCACACTGTGAGTAGGGGGAGGGAGGGAGAGGATCAGATACAGGCATTGAATTGAAAAGGAGAGGGGGTTAAGTTTTATATGAAGCATGGGAATAAGTTAAAACAGATTGCACACAATTTAAGTATCTTACAGAAATAATATAGCAGACAATTAATATTGATTGAAGAAATATTCCTTGTAGGAATTAAGCAAGGACAACGTTGAAGCAGGATAAGGTTGTGTTCTTGGAGGAATTCAGTAATGACAGAGTTGAAGCAGTATAATGGTCTGTTCTTGGAGGAATTCAATAAGGACAAAGTTGAAGCAGGATAAGGTTGGGTTCTTGGAGGAATTCAGTAAGGACAAAATTGAAGAAGGATAAAGTTATGTTCTTGAAATAATTCAGTAAGGACAATGCTGAAGCAGGATAAGGTTGTGTTCTTGGAGGAATTCAGTTAGGACAAAGGTGAAGCAGGATAAGGTTTTTTTTCTTGCAGGAATTCAGTAAGGACAAAGGTGAAGCAGGATAAGATTGTGTTTTGTGGAGAGAGGAGGCAGAGCGAGGGATATATATATATATATATATATATATATATATATATATATATATATAGATAGATAGATAGATAGATAGAAAGATATCACATCTAATAATTCAAAAATATGTTGCATGCTACATGCTCATTGGGGCAACTTAGAGTTCACTGACCAGAGGCTCCAAAAAGGTTAATCCAGCCCTGTACTCACCAACTAAGTCCTTTTAGACGGGCCAGAGTCCCACAAGATGTACCTAGTTTATGTGCCTTATGTGATACTTGGGTTTTGGTGTCTGTAGGTAAGTGCCCCAACCCCCTCTGCATGCTGTGCCCATTATAGAGATTTCCTTCCACCAGCGGCTTAAAGTTTTGTTTCTATTTATGTTTTTGATGCTTTGGCGCCATATTCGGATATTTTTTGTAACATGCATTGAACATTTTTCTCACATGTTTCTCTCCACATCACTTTCACGTGTTTGTTGCTTATATATTTTACTATTTTCATTATTACATGTTAGAATTTATAGCATCCTAGCAGTGACAGGGCTAAAGAACAAAGGGCCCTGGTGCAAAAAAGTTTTGGGCCCCCCTTTGGGGGTTGTAAACAATGGTGGTGCTTGGACACACTGGTACCAAATCACTCAGTGCTGCTCCCCCAGATCCCATCCCAAAAAAAACTCTTCCCAGAAAAACACTCACCTTTAGTACCTGTTTGACTTACATGTAATAAGATACTGATGATTTGCATCCACCCAGCTCAGGACGTCATTACACCTCATATAATTGAAGCTCACTCAGTTTACAGGACACAGATAAGAGACAGCACAACTGAGAGAGGTTGAACGCAGCTCACCACACAATGGAGTCTATCTTGTTGGAGGTTTTTTTTTTTTACTTTATTTTTTCTCGGTTTTCTTTAACAAACATCAAAAACATAACAAAACAAAACAATCATACATTCCAGAGGTATCAGTAATTCAACAGTTTAGCAATTGCATATGTATAAATACACTGTTAAAATCTCCTCCCTCCCATCTCTTCGAATACCAATTTTTATGTAATATATTGTACTCCTGATGGGAAGGCAGTTCCCTAATAGCAAGTTCACTTAACTTGATACCTCCACCAAGCATACAAAGGAACCGGCACTACTCTCAATATAGTTAATATAATTAATAGTTTAGCACAGAAATCATGTGCTTCTGGGGAGACTCGGGTGAAGAAGGAAAATAGAAAACAGTAAAACAAAATCTCTTTCCTCTTCCCTTCCCCAATTTATCTCTATTTGTCACCCAGAATTTTAACAATGTTCTTACTCCTCTGGGTAGCCGTTCACTCTTGACATCATTTAACCCATCAATCCACAGCAATGTATTAGGATTGTCTATTTTTAATATATCGTATTCTAAGGACTTCCAACCTGGATTAATGTCAGGAGTACTCCATATCATAATTTGAGAGAGGGCAACAGCATTATATAGATCTCTAATAGAGGGTGATGCCAATCCACCCTTAAGCATGGGTCTTTTGGTAATTGAAAGAGGGATTCTAGTTCTTTTACCACCCAAAATAAATGCATCTATACCTCTTTGCAGTTTAACAATCCAATATTTTGGCGGAACTTCCGGAATTGTTCTAAGGATATAAGTGATTTTAGGGATCAATATCATCTTAATAATTGCAATTCTAGCTGACCATGAAAATTTTACATCTTTCCACTCTAAGAGGATTTTCTGAATCTGTTTCCATATCTTTTCTAGATTAGATTTCAAAATCTTATTAACCTTGAATGATAGGTCTATACCCAGATGACTTATTTTATTAGAGTTCCATTTAAAATTAAATGAGCTTTTTAAACTTGTAATTTCTTCAAAGGAGAGATCCCTCCATATAATATCTGATTTCTCATGGTTGACCTTATAATAAGAGAGTCTTCCAAATTCTTTAAAGATGATATCAAGAGCTCCCAAAGATTGGATAGGGTTCTTCAAAATAACTATCAGATCATCTGCATAAATAGCAATTTTATACTCTTTAAGACCGACGTTTACTCCCTCAATATCCTTTGCTTCCCTTATTTTCAATAGAAGAGGCTCCACATAACGATTAAATAATATGGGAGACAAGGGACAGCCCTGCCTAGTTCCATTTTTTATGGGAAAAAAAGATGTTTCATAATTAGGCCCACTAATCTTAGCTGTAGGGTTAATATAAAGAGCCATAATTGCTTTAGAAGCAAATTCCTCTAGTCCATAACATTCCAAGGCAATCTTAAGGAAGTCCCAGCTGACTCTGTCGAAGGCTTTCTCTGCATCTATCGACAGAGCCAAACTGGGGCCCCACTCACTCCTCCCTATAGAGAGAATATCTATCAATGTTCTTATATTAACCCCTCCTTGTCGGGACTTAACAAATCCTGTCTGCTCTGGATTAATCAACTGCGGAATTAAAGGGATCAAACGATTAGTTAACACCTTAGAATATATTTTTAAATCATAATTAATAAGAGAGATAGGTCTATAGCTCTTCCTATCTTCCGGGTCTTTTCCTTCTTTTAGTATATTTATAATTTTTGCTTCAGTTAACTCCTCTCTAATAATGCAGCTGTTCTTAATCTCATTAAACATACTGGCCAATAAAGGGGCCAGCTGGTCTTTATCTTGTTGGATGTTGGTCTGGCTCTTTCTGCTTTTGTATTTGCAGCTGGGCTCCTGAACAATTTATATATAATAGCTATGAATGTCCTAGACTGGAAAAGAGGCAACAAACTAAGCCCATGTGATCTAATCCAGGTCTTCATGGCAGTGAACAATATCTGTCTGCAGGGCTTACTCAATGTGTTTATCGTGCTCTTCATAGTCTTCGCGGCATCTTCATTTACCAACAAAAATGTAACCATGAGCATTACCGTTTTTTTGATGTCTTTGTTTTATATCAGCTTCTGGTTTACTGCCTGGGTCTGTGTCTATTACCGTCTGAGAATTGCCAGTTTCAAACATTCCCTCTTTCATCATCTGAAGCTCAATATTTCCACCTTAATGCCAAAGCTCCTGTTGGAGTCAGCGGTGGGATCCTTTGCCATCAGTATCTTCTGCATTTGGAATGTCCATCTGGAGATGTTTACACCACCTGGAAATGTTACAGCTACGCCAATGTTGAATACTATATATTTTCTGTTTAATCCACCTTTCAAGTACATCACCCTTATACCGGGGAACTGTCTGCCTCTTCTTCTTGCAGTTTCTTCCATTGCTCTTACCCTGAGATCTATATTGATACATGTTCAAAGTATGAAGGACAACTCCAGCTTTAGGCATGCCCATATGGATGCTCACCTAAGGGCAGCCAAGATGATGGTTCTACTCACCATCAACTTTGTCATTTTTTGATATTGCTGAGGTGTTGTTGCTGTCAGGGACACTACATTTTCAAAGTTTATTGAATATGATCTCTTTTTTCTACACCCTGATCTACCCCACAGTCCAGTCCACTATTCTCATCCTGGGAAATTCTAAGCTGAAGGGCCCATATCTGCAGATCCTGCACTGCTCCTCTCCTGGATGACTGGTCTTGCCCCATCTCAGCTTCCAATCAAAAGTTACCTTGTGTTAGATGAAAACACACAGAACTATGGAAACCTTCTGTAATGTGATGAGCAAATACAAATCTGTTTTTTCCTGAGCAAAGGAAATATTTAACTTAGTAGCTTTCAAGAAATATGGACCATGACCCTGAATACCCATTCCCTCCATTATTAGAACTACAAGATCCCATAGTTATTGGCCTCTCACTTTGTGGCCCTATATCTCCAATATTCACAGCAGGCTTCTCTAAAATAATAAAACAAAATATTATGCAGTGCTAGCGACGTTCAGATTTTAAATAGATATAGTGTCAAAATAACTCCAGTACATATAGGAAAAGTAGATTAAACACAATAAAATGTAGTGTTGTTTTTTTTATAATACTAATAACTCAGTAAAAAAATATTAATTATTATATAGACTAAATAAAATACATTGATTTATAGCCTGTCAAATAGTGACACTGTGACAAAATATGTGTATGTCCAGTTGTTAAATGTATATGGGGAAGACAGAATAGTGATATAATTATTCTGATATCCTGTATATATCTACCAGCAGGATATGCTCGTGTGACTTATCATTCCCACTGAGAAACAATCACTTGAATAGGGGAATTTTTACTTACAAAACTGACTTTCAAGCTCAATTAGCTAACACTTTCACTCAAAAATGATTTTGTCGTATTTATTTATGTGTGTACAATTTGTTTACGAAAAATCTTGGACCTTTGCTGTGTCACTTTATTTCATTCTCTGTACAAATAAATGATTGTTCCAAATTAAATGACAAAACATATATTTGTGTCAACCTGCACTTTTTGTGTAAGAATGACAATAGTTATATAGCCGCACTCTCACAGCTTACACCTGGGACAGTAATAACGTCCCTCTAAAAATGTTTTACTTTTCTACACACAGAGGAGGGTTTGGAGATTGTGTGAATGAGGATGGATGGTATTGTGAGAAGGTTCAATATGGAGGTGACAGCAGCTAGACAGCTAAGGATTTGGCCAGTGAAGGTCAGATGATGATGATATTATGTATTATGACTGTATAAGGTGTATGTGTATTTAGGTAATATTATATGTGACTGTATTCATATAGTATGTGTGTAGATTTTCATGTGTACAAGTATACATGTTTATGTATATACTGGTTTTTGTGTACATATATGAATATTTATGTGTAGTTGTCTATTCAGAATTAATTGTTAATATGATATTATAGTTTAGTCATTCTGAAGTTTCAGAGGACACCCATGATGAGGATGACCTGGGATATCGGGATATGACAGACCAGAGACATCATTCACAGTGTATGTCTCTAGGTAAAACCCAAGAACTTTTTCATTCAAATATTTATTTTTTGGTCATTTTAATAACTACACAAGTTGTTACTAACCTACGATGCAGGATCTACCAGTGGTGCAATGTACCGGGCCATCCTCTGAGTGCTGTGTAACTTTTTCTAACTTTTTATTTTTTGGGACTTAATTTTTTTCTGTACTGTAGGGGCCCCCTGTGGCCCTCACCTCAGCCCATTCCTCCACTGCCCCCCTGTGCCCACCCTGGGTCCCCTGTCTGAAATTGGTGTGTGCCTGTTCAATTAAGTGCATTTCTACTAGCATTTTCTTGCTCCAAGAGGCAGTGTGGAGCAGTTTAGCATGCTTCATATACAGTATGTATCAGGGAAGAGGTGAGAAAGCAAGGGCTGGACAACAGCAACGTACATAGGGAATTGGTTTAGTGAGGGAGGAAGAAAGGAGATAGGGATGGATGCAATGTGATGTGGGTACTGAGAGGGGTAGGGTGTTGTGTGCGGATGGAGGCTGAGAGGGGATGGCTGCTGACAAGGACTGGTTGGCGATGTATACTAAGAGGTGTGAGTGCTGTGTGGGGGTGATGTTTTTTATATAAACTAGCAACTTGACGACCAAATATGACTGAACAAAGATTTGAATGCTGGCATTGCTGCTTGCCACCCAATTGAGTACCTTTGGCACTCATCGAGAGCCTCTCCCTCTGTCTACTTCCTCCCTTGTCTATTATTTCACCCTATTCTCCGTCCATTGTGTTTTTCTTTCCCCTCCTCACCCTCGCTTGTGTCTCCTTTCCCCCTCCTCTTCCTGCCTTGTGTCTTCTTTCCTCCTAATCTGCCTCCCTTGTGCCTCCTTCCCCCTCCTCTCCCTCCCTTGTGTCTCCTTTCCACCTGCTCTCCCTCCCTTGTGTCTCCTTTCCCCCTACTCTCCCTCCCTTGTGTCTCCTATCCCCCTCTCACACTTGTGTCTCATTTCCCCCACCTCTCTCTCTCCCTATTGTCTCTTTTACCCATTCTCTCCCTCACTTATGTCTCCTTTCCACCTCCTCTCCCTCCCTTGTGTCTCCTTTCCCCATCTACTCACTCCCTTGTGTCCTTTCCCCCTCCCTCCCTTGTGTGTCATTTCCCCCTCCTCTCCCTCCCTTGTGTCTCCTTTCCCCCTCCCTTGTGTCCCACCCCCCACCTTTCCTTCCCTTGTGTTTCCTTTCCCCCCTACTCTCCCTCCCTTGTGTCTCCTTTCCCTCTCCCATCCTTGTGTCTCATTTCCTCCTCCTCTCTCTCTCCCTATTGTCTCCTTCCCCCTCCTCTCCCTCCCTTGTTTCTCCTTTCCACCTCCTCTCCCTCCCTTGTGTCTCCTTTCCCCCTCTACTCCCTCCCTTGTGTCTCCTTTCCCCCTCCCTCCCTTGTGTGTCATTTTCCCCTCCTCTCCCTCCCTTATGTCTCCTTTCCCCCTTCCTTGTGAATCATCTGCCCCTCCTCTTCCTCCCTTGTGTCTCATTTCCCCCTCATATCCCTCCCTTGTGTCTCATTTTTCCTCTCTGCCTTGTGTCTTCTTTCCCCCTCCTCTCCCTCCCTTGTGTGTCATTTCTCTCTCCTATCCCTCCCTTGTGTCTCCTTTCCCACTCCCTCCCTTGTGCTTCATTCCCCCCTCCTCTCCCTCTCTTGTGTCTCATTTCCCCCCTCCTCTCCCTCCCTTGTGTCTCATTTACCCTCCTCTCCCTCCCTTGTGCGTCATTCCCCCCTCATCTCCCTCCCTTGTGTCTCCTTTCCACCTCCTCTCACTCCCTTGTGTCTCCTTTCCCCATCCTCTCCCTCCATTGTGTCTCCTTTCCCCCTCCTCTCCCTCCCTTGTTTTTCCTTTCCCCCTCCCACCCTTGTGTCTCATTTCCCCCTCCTCTCTCTCTCCCTAATGTCTCCTTCCCCAAACTCTCCCTCCCTTGTGTTCCCTTCCCCCTCCTCTCCCTCTCTTGTGTCTCCTTTCCCCCCTCCTCTCCCTCCCTTGTGTCTCCTTTCCCCCTCCCTCCCTTGTGTGTCATTCCCCCCTCCTCTCCCTCCCTTGTATCTCATTTCACCCTCCCTTGTGTCTCATCCCCATCTACCCACCCCCCTCCTCTCCCTCCTTTGTGTCTCCTTTCCCCCCTCCTCTACCTCCCTTGTGTCTCCTTTACCCCTCCCACCCTTGTGTCTCATTTCTTCCTCCTCTCTCTCTCCCTATTGTCTCCATCCCCCCTCCTCTCCCTCCGTTGTGTCTCATCCCCCTCCTCTCCCCCCCTTGTGTCTCCTTTCCACCTCCTCTCCCTCTCTTGTGTCTCCTTTCCCCCTCCTCTCTCTCTCTCTTGTGTCTCCTTCCCCCTCCCTTGTGTGTCATTTCCCCCTTCTCTCCCTCCCTTGTGTCTCATTTCCCCCCTCATCTCCCTCCCTTGTGTCTCATTTTCACTTTCTTCCTGCCTTGTGTCTTCTTCCCCCTCCTCCCCCTCCCTTTTGTCTCATTTCCCCCTCCTATCCCTCCCTTTTGTCTCCTTTCACCTTCCTCTCCCTCCCTTGTGTCTCCTTTCCACTCCCTCCCTTGTGCCCCATTCCCCCTCCTCTCCCTTTCCTTGTGTCTCATTTCCCCCTCCTCTCTCTATCCCTATTGTCTCCTTCCCCTCCTCTCCCTCCCTTGTATCTCCTTTCCACCTTATCTCCCTCTCTTGGGTCTCCACCCCCTCCTCTCCTTCCCTTTTTTCTCCTTTCTCCCTCCCACCCTTGTGTCTCATTTCCCACCTCCTCTCCCTCCCTTGTGTGTCATTCCCCCCTCTTCTCCATCCCTTGTGTCTCCTTTCCACTTCCTCTCCCTCCCTTGTGTCTCCTTTCCCACTCCCTCCCTTGTGTCTCATCCCCCCTCCTCTCCCTCCCCTGTGTATCATTTCCCTCCTCCTCTCCCTCCCTTGTCTCTCATTTTCCCTCTCCTCTCCCTCCCTTGTTTGTCTTTTCAAACTCGTCCCTCCTCAACTTCCCTTGTGTCTTATTTCCCCCTCCTCTCCCTCACTTGTGTCTGTTCCCCCTCTCCCTCCCCTGTCTTCCCCCCCTTTAATCCCTCTGTGTCTTTGCCCTGCTCTACCTCCCCTGTGTCTCTTCCCCCTGTCCCTCTCCTGTGTCTCTTCCCCCCTCTCCCTTACCTGTGTCTCTTCCCCTCCTTCACCCTTGTGTCTCTTTCTCTCCCACTCCCTTTTCCCTTATCGTCCTCCTACTCTTCCCTCCTCATTCCTTCCCCACTTATCATCCTCCTCCTCCTTCATCCTCCTCCACCTTCCTCATCCCTTTCCCCTCAACATTACCCCTCATTGCAGGGGGTTTGCAATGTGCGCTGGGGGTGCTCATCACAAATCTCTCAGGGCTCGCATAATACCCCATGTCTCCTTCCCTCATCCTCCTCCTCCCTCCTCATCATTTTCCCCCTCTCCAATTACCTCCCCTGCCCCTCTCCCCTCACTTACCTTGATCCGTTGAGCTCCTACTGTTGTCTGCTCTCCATCGAGTCTTCCGGCTGTCCGCCCGGCATATGCTAATTACGTGACTTTACATGCACATTATTAGCATATGCTGGGCGGACACAGGCGGAAGACAGGATGGAGAACAGAGAAGAGCAGGAGCTCACCGGATCAACGTAAGTGATGGGAGAAGGGATGAGGAGGGAGGATGAGGAAGGAGACTCTGGGAGTTATGTGAGCCCTGGGGGCCACGCGATGAGTGCCTCCTGCGCTCACTGCTAGCCCTGCAATGAGCGCCTTTGGAGCTCATTGTAGCCCACATTTACTTGTAGGAACCAGGTATTTTTTCGGGTGATGCGAGGCCCGCAGTAACCAGGTAGTCCCGTGGGTTGCTCGTAGTTGTGGCACTATGGGTTGCATATGGTTCGCCTTGCTTCGTGAGGCTTGCAGTTCCGGCCCTTTGGGCTGCAAGAGTGACGGGAATTCGCAGTTTGACAAATATAATAGGTGATATTGGAACAAGGTCTTGTGGGATGAGGCACCAGTGAGTAAGTGTCTTGGAAAAGGGTCTTCGGGAGGAGAGTAGTTATGGGATATGATCTAGGGGAGCACCACCTCCTCTCCCTCCCTTGTGTCTCCTTTCACCCCTCCTCTCCCTCTCTTGTGTCTCCTTTCCCCCTCCCGCCCTTGTGTGTCATTTCCCCCTCCTCTCCCTCCCTTGTGTCTCCTTTCCACCTCCCTTGTGAACCATCCACCCCTCCTCTTCCTCCCTTGTGTCTCATTTCCCCCCTCATCTCCCAGCCTTGTGTCCCATTTTTCCTCTCTTCCTGCCTTGTGTATTCTTTCGCCCTCCTCTCCCTCCCTTGTGTCTCATTTCCCCCTCCTCTCCCTCCCTTTTGTCTCCTTTCACCTTCCTCTCCCTCCCTTGTGTGTCATTTCTCCCTCCTCTCCCTCGCTTGTGTCTCCTTTCCCCCTCCCTCCCTTGTGCCCCATGCCCCTTCCTCTCCCTCCCTTGTGTCTCATTTCCCCCCTCCTCTCACTCCCTTGTGTCTCATTTAACCTCCTCTCCTTCTATTGTGTGTCATTCCCCCCTCATCTCCTTCCCTTGTGTCTCCTTTCCCCCTCCTCTCCTTCCCTTGTTTCTCCTTCTCCCCTCCCTCCCTTGTGTGTCATTTCCCCTCCATCTCCCTCCCTTGTGTATCATTTTTCCTCTCTTCCTGCCTTGTGTCTTCTTTCCCCCTCCTCTCCCTCTCTAGTGTCTCATTTCCCCCTCCTCTCCCTCCCTTTTGTCTCCTTTCACCTTCCTCTCCCTCCCCTGTGTGTCATTTCTCCCTCCTCTCCCTCCCTTTTGTCTTCTTTCCCCCTCCCTCCCTTGTGCCCCATTCCCCTTCTTCTCCCTCCCTTGTGTCTCATTTCCCCCTCCTCTCCCTCCCTTGTGTCTCATTTACCCTCCTCTCCCTCCCTTGTGTGTCATTCCCCCGTCATCTCCCTCCCTTGTGTCTCCTTTCCAACTCCTCTCCATCCCTTGTGTCTCCTTTCCCCCTCCTCTTCCTCCCTTGTGTCTCCTTTCCCCCCTCCTCTCCCTCCCTTGTGTCTCATTTCCCCCTCCCACCCATGTGTCTCATTTCCCCCTCCTCTCTCTCTTCCTATTGCCTCCTTTCCCCTTCCTCTATCTCTCTTGGTCTCCTTTTCACCTCCTCTCCCGCCCTTGTGGCTCCTTTCCCCCTCCTCTCCCTCCCTTGTGTCTCTTTTCCCCCTCCCTCCCTTGTGTGTCATTTCCCCCTCATCTCCCTCCCTTGTGTCTCATTCCCCCTCCCTTGGCTCCCATCCCCCTCCATTCCCTCCCTTGTGTCTCCTTTCCCCCTACCACCCTTGTGTCTCATTTCCCCCTCCTCTCACTCTCCCTATTGTCTCCTCCCCCCTCCTCCCTCCCTTGTGTCTCCTTTCCACCTCCTCTCCCTCCCTTGTGTCTCCTTTCCCCCCTCCTCTCCCTCCCTTGTGTCTCCTCTCCCCCTCCCTCCCTTGTGTGTCATTTCCCCCTCCACTCCCTCCCTCGTGTCTCCTTTCCCCCTCCCTTGTGTCCAATCCCCCCTCCTCTCCCTCCCTTGTGTTTCATTTCCCCCCTCATCTCCTTCCCTTGTGTCTCATTTTCCATCTCTTCCTGCCTTGTGTCTTCTTTCCCCCCTTCTCCCTCCCTTTTGTCTCCTTTCACCTTCCTCTCCATCCCATGTGTGTCATTTCTCCCTCCTCTCCCTCCTTTGTGTCTCCTTCCCCCTCTCTCCCTTGTGCCCCATGTCGCCCTCCTCTCTCTCTCCCTATTGTCTCATCTCCCCTCCTCTCCCTCACTTGTGTCTCCTTTCCACCTTCTCTCCCTCCCTTGTGTCTCCTTTATGCCCTCCTCTCCCTCTCTTGTGTCTCCTTTCCCCCTCCCTCCCTTGTGTGTCATTTCCCCCTCCTCTCCCTCCCTTGTGTGTCCTTTCCCCCTCCCTTGTGTCCCATCCCCCCTCCTCTCCCTCCCTTGTGTTTTATTTCCCCCTCATCTCCCTCCCTTGTGTCTCATTTTCCCTCTCTTCCTGCCTTGTGTCTTCTTTCCCCCTCCTCTCCCTCACTTGTGTCTCATTTCCCCCTCCCCTCCCTCCCTTTTGTCTCCTTTCACCTTCCTCTCCCTCCCTTGTTTGTCTTTTCTTCCTCCTCTCCCTCCCTTGTGTCTCCCTTCTCCCTCCTTCCCTTGTGTCCCATCCCCCCTCCTCTCCCCCCTGTGTCTACTTCACCCTCCTCTCCCTCCCTTCTGTGTCATTCCCCCTCATCTCCCTCCTTTGTGTCTCCTTTCCACCTCCTCTCCCTCCCTTGTGTCTCCTTTCCGCCTCCTCCCCCTCCCTTTTGTCTCCTTTCCCCCTCCAACCATTTTTTCTCATTTCCCCCTTCTTCTTCCTCCCTTTTGTCTCCTTTCCACTTCCTCTCACTCCCTGGTGTGTCATTTCCCCTCCTGTCCCTCCCTTATGTCTCCTTTCCCCCTCCCTCACTTGTGTCCCATTCCCCCTCATCTCCCTCCCTTGTGTCTCATTTCCCTCCTCTCCCTCCCTTGTGTCTCATTTCCCCTCTCCTCTCCCTCCCTTGTGTTTCATTTCCCCCTCATCTCCCTCCCTTGTGTCTCCTTCCCCCTCCCTTGTGTCCCATCCCCCCTCCTCTCCCTCCCTTGTGTCTCATTTCCCCCCTCATCTCACTCCCTTATGCCTCATTTTCCCTCTCTTCATGCTTTGTGTCTTCTTTTCCCCTCCCCTCCCTCCCTTGTGTCTCATTTCCCCCTCATCTCCCTCCCTTTTGTCTCCTTTCACCTTCCTATCACTCCCTTGTGTGTCATTTCTCCCTCCTCTCCCTCCCTTGTGTCTCCTTTCCCCCTCCCTCCCTTGTGCCCCATTCCCCCTCCTCTCCCTCCCTTGTGTCTCATTTCCCACCTACTCTCCCTCCCTTGTGTTTCCTTTACCCTATTCTCCCTCCCTTGTGTGTCATTCCCCCCTCATCTCCATCCCTTGTTTTCTTTCCACCTCCTCTCCCTCCCTTGTGTCTCCTTTTCTCCTCCTCTCCCTCCCTTTTGTCTCCTTTCCCCCTCTCACCCTTGTGTCTCTCTTCCCCCTTTCTTCCTCCCTTTTGTCTCCTTTCCACTTCCTCTCACTCCCTTGTGTGTCATTTCCCCCTCCTCTCCCTCCCTTGTGCCTCCTTTCCCCCTCCCTCACTTGTGTCCCATTCCCCCCTCCTCTTCCTCCCTTGTGTGTCAATTCCCATTCCTCCTCTCCTTCCCTTGTGTCTTATTTACCCCCTCCTCTCCCTCCCTTGTGTCTGTTCCCCCCTCTCCCTCCCCTGTCTTTTCCCCCTTTACTCCCTCTGTGTATTTGCCCTGCTCTACCTCCCCTGTGTCTCTTCCCCCTGTCTCTCCCCTTTGTCTCTTCCCCCCTCTCCCTTCCCTGTGTCTTTTCCCCTCCTTCACCCTTGTGTCTCTTTCCCTTCCCCTCCCTTTTCCCTTATCATCCTCCTACTCCTCCCTCCTCATTCCTTTCCCACTTATCATCCTCCTCCTCCCTCTTCCTCCTCCTCCTTCCTCATCCCTTTCCCCTCAACATTACCCCTCATTGCAGGGCTCGCAATGTGCGCTGGGGGCGCTCATCACAAATCTCTCAGGGCTCTCATATCACCCAGTGTCTTCTTCCCCCATCCTCCTCCTCCCTCCTCATCATTTTCCTCCTCTCCAATTACCCCCCCCCCCCCCGCCCCTCTCCCCTCACTCACCTTGACCCAGTGAGCTCCTGCTGTTGTCTGCTCTCCATCGCGTCTTCCGGCTGTCCGCTTGGCATATGCTAATGACGTGACTTTACATGCACATTATTAGCATATGCTGGGCGGACACAGGCGGAAGACAGGATACACAGAGCAGAGAACAGAAGGCGCTCACCGGATCAAAGTAAATAATGTGAGAAGGGATGAAGACGGAGGATGAGGGGAAGGAGACTCTCGGGGTTATGTGAGCCCTGGGGGCCACGCGATGAGCGCCTCCTACGCTCATTGCGAGCCCTGCAATGAGCGCCTTTGGAGCTCATTGTAGCCCACATTTACTTGTAGGAACCAGGTATTTTTTCGGGTGATGCGAGGCCCGCAGTAACCAGGTAGTCCCGTGGGTTGCTCGTAGTTGTGGCACAACTCGCAGTTTGACAAATATAATAGGTGATATTGGAAAAAGGTCTTGTGGGATGAAGCACCAGTGGGTAAGGGTCTTGGAAAAGGGTCTTCGGGAGGAGAGTAGTTATGGGATAGGATCTAGGGGAGCACCACCTCCTCTCCCTCCCTTGTGTTTCCTTTCCTCCCTCCTCTCCCTCCCTTGTGTCTCCTTTCCCCCTCCCGCCCTTGTGTGTCATTTCCCCCTCCTCTTCCTCTCTTGTGTCTCATTTCCCCCCTCATCTCCCTGCCTTGTGTCTCATTTTTCCTCTCTTCCTGCCTTAAGGGTCTTGGAAAGGGGTCTTCGGGAGTAGAGTAGTTATTGGATGGGATCTAGGGGATCCGCACTGAGTGATTTGGCTCCTGTGTGGCCCAGTGCCAACATTTATTACAACCCCCCAGAGGGGGGCCCTTCGTTCTCTAGCCCTGTCACTGCTAGGATGCTCTATATTCTAACACGTAATAATGAAAAAAGTAAAATATATGAACACCAAACACTTGAAAGTGATGTGGAGAGAAACGTGAGAAAAATGTTTAATGCAGTTACAAAAAATAACCCAAATATGGAGCCAAAAAAAGTTAAATATGAAGTGGACCATTTTGAACCTAAAATTGTCATTATTGAGGTCCTACAGTAGAATGACGCTGCCGATAATGTACTAGATGATAAGTAACATTTCTGCTTTAACATTTTGCTTTAAAGACAATCTTACTGAACATGAGCACAAAACGGAGATCCTCTCAGAGACATTGATCACAATCACTTGTACAAGAGAGGAGGATAGAGAAAAGAGAAAGAGGAGATGGCTGGTCTGCGGGAAAGAGAGTGAAGGCGGTAATAAATGTAAAAAAAGGAGAGAGGAGGATAGAAAGAGAAGATTCAGAAGATGTCAATCAGAAAGTGGATGTTTTGGAGACGGCAAAGATAAATGTGATGACGCAATCCATTGAAAGCGGGTGGGGGGGGGTAAATGTTAATAGTGTATGTTTACATTGTTTCTGTGGGATCTTTGAATAATCAGGAGATGATGGATCCTCAGCTGAAAAATCCAACAGAAGAGTGGAAGACTAAAGACTTAGATATGAGTCGGTGTTAGGTAGCCAGACATAGCCAAACACGCATCGACACTCGTGTGCCACTCGACACGTGACTTTGTTACATTGCAAGGATTTTTTAAACTGCAAAAGATCCTGGTCCCAAAGAGCGTGGGTCATTACAATAGATGGATAACAATGGACACTATGAGTAGAGCAAATATGGAGAGAATAAAGGAGAGAAAAAATGACATGGAGAGAAGCTGGATAAAAACAAGCAACAAAGAGGTCTGAGTAAACAAGAGGAAGGAAGTAGTGAGAAAAAAAGAAGTGAAAAGCAAAGTGAGAATAAAAGTTAGGAATAAATGATGGGAGGAAAGGTAAAATAAAAATAACAGCTAAAAGGTGGTATACAAATGAGAGAAACCCGAGGCTGGCTAAGACATTAGAGAGCAAGGATTGGATTAAAATGAAGAAGTGTAAGGATGGCAGGATGAATGTTGAAAAGGGAGAGAGAATATGCTGAAGTTGTATACAGGAGGCAAAGAAGGAGTGTCTGAGATGATATTCAGGAAGAATACATAATAACTTAATGACTGGATAAGAATGTAAGATAAGTGATAACATGTATATGGAGAAGAAAAGGGTGGAAGAGATAATGTAGACGGGTGAGAGATAATTGCTAAGTGAGTGAGAGAGAGAGAGAGATTGTGGACTTTAGTTGTGGAAGAAGGGAAGGTGTTGGGAGTAAATGTAAAGAATAGAAAGAAGGATGGGTAGATTGCCTGTGAAAGAGGGGGGGATATTGAGCAGGTAGAGTGGAGATGATGGAGGCAGTGAGAGGGCTAAGGATGGAGTGGAAAGAGACGCGTGAAATTACAGGTTGATAATAGGGAAGATGAGAGAGTGAATATAGAAGATTTGAGGTTTTGTGCAGTGATTGAAAAGGGAAATGGCAGTGCATAAAGAGGAAGAAGAAAGAAATGTGACTGGATGTAGAGGAACAGGGGAATGGAGAGAAGGAAGAAAACACAGGATTGGATGTAGATGAAGAGGTGGACGCAAAAGGAGGAGGAATGAAATGGGACTGGATGTAGACGAGGAAAAGGTAAAAGCCGAGGTAGAGAAAAGAAATGGGACTAGATGTATAGGAAGAGGTGAATGCAGAGGAAGAAGAAAGAGATGGGATTGGATGTAAAGTAGAAGAGTTGAATGCAGAAGAGGACAAAAAAAATATGGCTAATGTAGAGGAAGAGGTGGATGAAGATGATGAGTAAATAAATGGGGTTATTGGTAAGGGACAGGTTAGGCTTAGTTATGGTTAGGTTGGTATGGTTACGTTAGGTGTATGGGTTGTTGAACATGAGATCAGTAGTAGGTGGGTGAGGTCTAAGGTCAGTAGTTAGAGAGGTCATTGGTAGGGGGCATTTTATCTTTCTTTAAATTAGACTAGTTTCGTAACTTTGGTCAGGTACAAAGGTCTAGAAAAAAATCACAGACCTAGATCCAGATTCCCGAGGACAGTTCTCACCATGATGACCCCACTATTGAGAGCTGTATTATTACATGTGTGATGGTACATAAGCATGTTATGAAGCTTTGTTTATTATTACATGTGTTATGGTACCTAGGCATGTTACTCACATGACACACAAAACATTGCGGGTGCCACAGGCGGCCAAGTGCTGAGATGTAACTTTCCTTTACAGGCGCAGAGCAAACCGAGCAGATGGCTCCAAACAGCGCATCAGCGCAATACTGCTCACCGTTCTTTTCATGGAAACCTACAAATAAATAGAGACCACACGTCAGAGCTGGCAGCACAAGTCAAGCATTAGGTAGATAAAATGGGTAGACTAGATATGCATTTTAGTATTACTTATCTGCCATCAAATATGTTTTTCTATGATTAAGTATTTTATAATGTCTTTGCTTTCTTATTTATTCATTAAAGTTTTGTGGTTCTGAAACGTCAATGTTAAATATGTTTTTGTTTTTTTAAATATGTATGTAGTGTAGTCAAATTCCTAACCCCCCCCCCTGGCCCCTGGCCCTCCCTGGCTCCAGTGACCCCCTCAGCCTCACCAGCCCCCCACCTTAATGTAGGCTTCTTAGAGGAATTTGTTGGTGAAGTTATTTCTGGTTATTAATGAGATGTTTTATTTTTTTAAATGTGGTATTGATTATAGACATTTGGGGATAAAAAGTGTCAGATGAAGCTGATATTTGCTTGAATATGTGCTTATTGAAGTGAAAATGTTTGTGCTTATTATATTAAACTAGCGAGTTGCCCGTCAAAAAATTAAAGCAACTAAATGTGTATGTTTGTAATTCTGTTTTGTAGGTAATATGCGTATTTGACACTTGTAACCTTTGTCTTATCTCTAAAAAAGTACAATTATTATATGAAACATGTTTAGTTTTTGAACATGCAACTTTTTGTTGAGGAACTGTTAAACTTTTTTTGTAAAAGTAGTAACATTTTAATGAAAGAACAGGTCAACATTGTATTAATGAGTATTGTAAACTTGACATAATGTTTTTTAACATGCAACTTGTAGATTAAGAACTGTTAAACGAAATCTATATTGAATCCAGAGGAAGGCAAAAAGTAAAAACCCTCTTTGAAACGTAGACAATTTTATAAAAGCGGTAAAAAAAGTATTCCTTCCTGACCCCATTAACTGGTGATCGGATTACTCCCTTGATTAATAAGTTGCATTGAATGATACATTTACATTGTATAACAAAACATCCTCCTCCTGTTAACATGAACTTTGAAATATCTGCAATTAACCAACTTTAGCTATTTTTTTTTAACTTGTAACATTGTAAACAATAACATACTGAAGCAACATTTAAACTGGAATTGTTTTAAAATGCAAGTGTTTTGTGGGGCTACTCATGCAAAAAGACTACTTCCATGAAATAGTAATGACATTTTTTGTCGTTGTTGGTTTTTGATGGTTGACACTTTGTTGTTGTTGTAATTGGTGAATATGGCACATAAAGTTTCCTATGTGGTTCTCTAGAAAGAGTGGTTCTCTAAAAAGAGAACGCGAGACATTATAGTTCGTCCGTGATTTGTAACCACTGTTCTCTATGTTTTTTGCCATTGTATAAAGCTTATTATGGAAATAGTGGTGCTGTAAAAAGAGTCTGAGTGACATAAAATGTCATTATTGAAATTAAAACGCCCTTCACTATATTATATTTGATTTTTGTTGTTGTATTGTCGTAGAAGTAATTTGTTATTTTTGGTTGCTGTTTCTGTGCCATCTGTGGTGTTTGTTGGAATTAAAGTTACAGTACTTCATAGTAGACAATGTTTTTGGTAAAAATACGTCCATCATCTAATAAATGCACCATGATAAGGCAACATACAACTGGCCATGTGCAAATACTGGTTGTTCTAAGAATATACCCACAGATTTGAAAGTTTGACCTTGTGATTTATTAATGGTCATGGCAAATGCCATGATGATGGGAAATTGTCTCCTTTGAAGTACAAAAGGGAGGCTATTTCACTTGGTGCCAAATCTATCCTTGGTATGAAAACTCTCTCTCCTTTATGGGTACAAGTTAGAATTTCAGCATCTATTAAATGGTCATTTATTTGTTGAACAATTAATCTTGTATCATTGCATAGGCCTTTTTTGGGGTTCATATTTCAAAGTAACATGACAATTGCACCTTTCTTTAGCTGCAAAATATGTGGTGGCATTCCAGAAGGAGTTAATGAGTTTATGAACTCAATAGAAATTTTTGCCTGACTTTCTTTGTCATCACCAAGTACAGAATCAGCACTGTGCTCATTTTTTTGTGGTTCAATGATTTTTTTTAATATTTGATTATTGAGGAGCAATGCATCCTTATTTTTGCATGTTAGTATTAATTTGTTAGCAAGTTCTGATTAGTCCTCGTTATTTATTGTACTTTCGAATATAGCCGATATAAGATCTTGTTTGCAAATCATATAATCTGGGATTTGCACGGTGTCATCAGGTAAATTTGGGATTTGTTCTGTTTTTCCTTCTCCAATTGTAATAAGCCAATCATTGAAATAATTTTCTCCTTCTGATCTCATATTTTGTTGTAACTGAAGATGGGTAAATAGTTTCCATAGTGTACTTGACTTTATACATGTTTTGATAATTTCGGTTCGATTTCCATGTACAACGACAGGTAATGTTTGTCTAAAATCATCACCTAAAACCATTACCTTTACACCAAATGGAAAAGTATTATCCATGACTTCACGAAGCAAACGGTCAATACATTGTAGGGCATAGCATGACATCATTGTATCCTTGACCTTGTGCTCATACAAAACTCATGAATAAATTATATAGATACGTTTTTCCTGATCCGCAAGGTCCATCCAGATAGAAATAACGCTCTGTCACCATGTCATGATCTAGGGCATTTTTGATTGCATGAAATGCTGGCAATTGTAATGTATTTAAAGTTGCAAGTCTTTCCTCTGTTCTTTCTCTTTGTAGTTGAGTGACATAGTCTTCAAAGTTGGTGTCGTCTATAAGACCTGGATCTGGCAGATGAAAACTTGCACAACTTAATCAATGAGTTAAAAATACCTCTTGGTTTTCAATTAATGCTTTAAATTGTGCAATAGGCTCATTGTATCGTTGCATAAAGTCTTCAGCCATATTTGTTTTAAATTTGTCACACAAAGCTAATGCATTTGGAGCACTTGAGAAGATACAAATGAATGCAAATTGTTCCCTCCTCTGCCGTGGCATTTGACATAGTGCTGCTTCTTCTAGACATTTTCCCCATTCTGTATCATCAGCTAGGAAGTTTCTATATCTTGCAGCTAAATGGAAGGATTCATATACTATGTCAATAACAGTTCTTAAGTGTTCAAAACTTTGTGTACCAGGAACATTTAGAAGTTTTAGTCGTAAGCAGAAAGGTTCATTGTCTTTTGGACTTACAGTGTAAATTCCTGGGATTATTTTATTTCCACTGCTTTTTCTTTTTCACCATAATCCATTAACAAAAAAATAATGACATGGAATGTAAATATATAACAATTATCTTGCCTCTAAATCAGTTGAATTTAATTGAAACTATGCAGTTAGTGCGGTGTGGCGATGCTCACTTTGTGCCAAAGCATTTGTTTAATTTCCAGCATGGAAATACACTAAATGTCTTTGTGGCAAATGTACTGCTAATCTATATACTGCATGTGATCAATCGTGCATTTCAAACTTTAGAGTTTGCCACTATGCTTCTGGCGCACTCACATAGCGAGCATCTACATGAGATACAAGTTCATCATGTACTAATTTACTGGGTTTGTTATTTTCAGCATTTTTGAGCACTACAGTAGCTGCATCATAGCCTTTGTAAATATATTTGTAGACATATTTAATGGATTTTATAGAAGTGCATGCTTCAACATTAATGTGTGCATTATAGTTCATGAGTAAATGTGGATTGTATGGTACCACATATCTATTGTCTACCTTTTTGCCCTGAATAATGGCAGTTTGTCCTTCTCTTCTTCTATATAATGGTTATCTATCACAATTAGCATACATTTTGTCTCTATAATCTTTTGGAAATTCTTTAGTACATTTCTCATTTTCCATACATGTTGACTGTGGAATAATATCTCCACACGGTCCGTGAATCATACGATGAGTTACAATCTCATAGAGTGTACCATGTATTTCTGGTTCTGGTAGTTCAGCAATAATGACAGAATCTACTTTGTCACCAGTATCTAATTTATCTTTTTCTTGAAGGATTATAAGAATATGTGCATGTGGAAGTCCTCTTTTTTGAAATTCGATGGTATAAACATAAGCCAGACATTTGACAAATAACTGAGTTATGTTTATGTCATGTATTAATTCATTTAATTTGATTTTACAAGACTCTTGCCACTAAATCTGGTCTATCGGAAGAAGTTTGGCCAATTAGCACATTGTGTGTAATCTCTGGCCATTGTGGATTACATGTAAATGTAATAAATAAATCTGGTTTACCAAAATTTGCTACAATAGCCATGGCATCATTGTATCTTTCTTGCATATTGCGAGGAGATCCCTGGAAAGAAGATGGAAAAATCAATCCACAATACTGTTCTACACGTCGTTTATCTTGTTGATATTTTATGAAGTTTAAATTATTTGCCTCAACTTGCAAATAGGAATCAATGATCCATTGTTGTATTTGTTTTCCACCACATAAAATTGGATTGAATCCATTTTGAATGGCAATTTGAGCCACTTTAAATTCAAGCATGGAAATATTATTTCGCACTCGTACTTTAGAATTTGGGTAACTCGGAAGGGTTAATTTGGGTTGCCAACCTGCTTCTCCATGTGGAAAAAATATTGGATATGTCATTGGATCTAAATTTGTACTTAAGATAGTTAGAATGGAAACTCAGGAATGCTAGTTCCTATGGTATTTGCTACCAAATGTCTTACTAATATATGAACATATGTTAGGATAGATAAATGTATTAACATTTATTTTTTATTGAAACTAGGGTAACAACGGCGAATTAAAAACACATATAAAAAATCCAGGATTGGAACATGAAATTTGAAAAGAGGCTAAGTTGTGTGAGATAAGTTAACCACTAGAAAAATATATCAAACTCTTAATAGAGGGGTATTCTTATCTCTCCTGTTACTTGTGTGTCAGGATATTGATGAAAGGTAATTCAACCTGGTGTGTGGTCCTCCTAATAAAGTCCTTTACAAGGATAAGCCCCTGCTGGGAGAATGGAGCTATCATATAAGCTCTCAATAAGCTCTCAATAAACAGACTGCCTTAATAGGAGCAACCTGCCTACTAATAGACAGTCTGTACTCTATCAATGATCCTGGAGAAAATAATGATAATAATATCCTTTAGGGAGCCTTCCATTGCAGCACTTATGCGATCTTTCACTCAATTGGATAAGGACAGGGAGGGTAACCACACACAGTACACACATGCACTCAGTATAGAAAACGCCAGCGTGCCCTTAGCTTAGGGACAGGCTGCGTCATCAAAAGCAGCTGCGTTTCAACGTCATCAGACGTCTTCTTCAAGGGTAAGCCTGCTAAGGCCGTTGGAGCCCTTTTAAAAGCGTTGCCGTCTCCATGGCAATCAATTGAAAATTGTGGGACATGCGCAGTAATGTCAGAATGCCCTCTCTGGTTGTGGGAGGGATAGCATGGTGCTCACAATGTGCTGAGAGCACGCTAGGAATATCAGGAGGGTGTATAAGACTATTTGAATAGTGTTCTTACAATAGGAGACACTTGGCATAATTTCTTAAAAGGAGAAATTATGGTATTATTATAACCCAGAGGGTCTATATAAGGTGCTAAATCTTATCATTATTCTTTAGGGAGATCTAAGAGCTCCCATAATTATGGCACTGTAACCTCCCAGGATTATAACACATGCACATGCTTATATGTGCATACTTGAGAAATGATAAAAATACCTGGTATACACATATATGTACATATGTCTGGGAGGAACAATAAATAGCATGTTTAGCTATTTGGATTATGATATAAAAGAGAAGCTTTATGTGCACTCCCAATTATTTTTAAAAGGAAGGTGCTATTATTTACAACTTCCTTTCAATTAGAGGGTGGGGGGAGGGGGAAACTTCTATTATCAGACTTGCTAAGAGTGTCAAAAAGTGCTTGCAGATTTCTTCAGTGCATGATAAAAATCAGTCCCAGATTTTACTTTTCTTCCAAAAAATGAGAAAACAACAAGTGACTGTTCATGTGTGAAGTGAACGTGAAATAATAGTAATAGAAGGGAAAGGGGGTCCTGAAATAAATGAATACCTTTCCCCAACAACATAAATGTATATATGTCCAAAAGTGAAAGTGCTAAAAATAGGTTCAAAGTCCTACCATCTTTAATGATATAAAAAGATTGGAGGTGAAATAATGTGGTAAATACAGTTGCCTATGTGTATATTGTTCGTGTATGGTATAAAAACAAAGAATTGAGGTGTATGGAAAATAAACAATACATAACCGTGACAAGTGAAAAACAGAAGAAAAAGAGACCAGGGGGAAGGGGAAGGCAGTATGAGGGTAAATAAGCCCCATTTGATGATATTACCTATGTGATGTGTATATAATCACGTGAAATAGAAAAAATTGCCCAGATTAAATAAAAGAGGAGAAAGTGAAACCCTCATTGAGACCTTTGGGAGTCAATGCTTTTAGTTTATAGATCCACCGAGCTTCATTCTGTAACAGTTTTTTGTCCAGATCACCCTGTCTAGGGACCAAATGTACCTTTTCCAGTACTGTGAAGGCCAAAACTTCACTTTTTGCCTTGTAAAAATAATTAACATGGCATGCTAGGGGTGTGTCCAGATCTTTTTGGATGGAATATACATGTTCCCCTATGCGTCTACGTAGCTGACGCCGCGTTTTTCCTACGTAGATTTTGCTGCATACACATGTGGCTACATATATCACATTTGTAGAGCAGCAATTTGAAAAGTCCTTCAACATAAAGGTTTCACCACTGTGTGGATGCTCATAAATTTTGGTCGGTTTTATATATTTACAAAATGTACACTTTCCACACCTAAAACACCCAATTGGTGGATTTAGCCATGTGTTTGTGGATCTATTTTCCTTAAAGAAGCTGTGTACCAGCATGTCCTTTAGATTCTTTCCTCTACAATATGTTATTGATACATGAGATGAAAGATCTTTTTATAAGTCTTCATCTTTTTTTAGAATATGCCAATGTTTTGATATAATCTCTTTTATTGCAGGTGAGTCATACCCAAACGTCATTATACATCTAGGTTGTATTTTTGTTGACTCAGAGCTTTTTGTATGTTGCCTATTCAGCATTTCCATTCTATCACAGCTCAAAGCATGTTGAAATGCTTTTTTCAGGCATTTATTTGGGTAACCCCTCTCCTGAAAGCTCTGTTTGAGTTTGTCTGCCTCTATCTTGAATTCAGTGTCTGAGCTGCAATTTCTTCTTATCCTCAAGTATTGTCCTTTGGGGATGCCTCTTTTTAATGGTTCAAAATGTTGGCTATCCCACATGAGTAAAGTATTGGTGGCTGTATCCTTTCTATAGGTGGTAGTAGTAATTTCCCCCTGATTGTCTTTCCGGATATACAGGTCTAGGAAGGTGATTTGGGAAGAATGTATTTCATGTGTAAATTTTAGACCTATATCATTGTTGTTCAATAAGTTCATAAAGGTCTCAAATTCTGCTTTTGAACCAGTCCAAATCAGCAGAATATCATCTATATACCGACGCCAAATTAAGGCGTGACCAATAAGATGTTCATAAGTTTGATCAGAAAAAAGTTTTTCTTCCCACCATCCTAATAGGAGGTTGGCATAACTAGGTGCACAAGAGGTTCCAATAGCCGTCCCTTTCTTTTGATGGAACCATTTTCCATTAAACAAGATGAAATTGTGTTTCAGTATGTATTCAAGTAGTTGAACAACAAAATTATTACATTTTTTTAAGGTTGTTGCTTTTAGCACTCAAAAAGTATTGTACTGCCTGTATGCCAAAGGTATGTGGTATGCTGCTGTATAGGGCTTCCACATCTATAGATGCAAGCCATGAATTCTTTGGTACTGTTAGATTATCAAGTTGTCTTAATATGTCATTGGTGTCCTTGACATAGGAGGGTAAGTTTTGCACTATATCACAAAGATAAAAGTCCACAAAAGTGCTGGCATTAGATGACAAATTGCCTGTTCCTGATATTATAGGTCTACCTGGGATACGGACCATTTTCTTGTGTACTTTTGGCAGAGCATAAAAAGTGGAAATGCAAGGGTATTTTGGCAAAAGGAAGCCATATGTTTGCTCATCTATGATTTTTTCTATTTTTCCTTTCTCTAATATAGATTTAAGTATTAATCTATATTCTGTTGTAGGATTTTTTGTAATTATTTCATAAGTTGAATTATCCTCCAGAATCTTATTACACATTTTTTTGTAATTCTCATTGCTCAATATATATAAGTTGCCACCCTTATCTGCGGCCTTAATTTGTATATCATTACTTGACTTAAGTTCATTCAACGCTTGATATTCCTTTCTTGTTAAGTTAAAGTGTCTTTTAAGTCTCATGTAGTCAAAAAGACACTTTAACTTAACAAGAAAGGAATATCAAGCGTTGAATGAACTTAAGTCACGGTTATGTATGGTTTATTTTCCATACATCATAGGGTTAATCGTATTCACATAGTATTGGGAAATTTCTATTAATGAAAAAACAACGGCGATTAAAAGAGTTTAAAAAGAGTTTAAAAACACTTTGAAAAAGAGTTCCTTCAATGGCTATTGTAACCACTATTACCACTCTGTCATACAATATTCTTAGAGTGTAGTTACAAAGAAAAATAATTTATCAGAGTGTATAGAAGGGCATTTGCTCACTGACTTAAGAGCTATGAAGACAGTCCCATAGGTATATATATATCATGCTATTTAGAAATTACTAGCAGGTAGTATAAAACACCTATTGTTAGTAATGTTATGTAGCTGGTCAGGGATGCAGAGTATACAAAATGTTCCACCTCATATGGGAGTGTAATGGAGTCTGATATAGAATCAAGTCAGCATATAAAGCCAAGCTATTGTCCATTTTGTGTATATATCCACACACACAACTGGTATTGAGTTATTGAAAAAGATTATTATCTCCTCTCAGCTACATCACCAAGGGTACTTGTTAGTTCTAGATATGGGCTATAGTAGCCAAAATTACATATATGCCCTTAAAATGCCTCTGAACTATCTGCTACAGAGCGTTTGCCCCTCCATCAACTCGGAGGTTTGCGCTTCCTGATTGCGGCGTGCGTGATGACGTCACGCTACGTGCGCCTGTTACCTAACATGTTTCTACGTTACAAAACGTCTTTGTCAAAGGAAGCGCGAACCTCCGAGTTGATGGAGGCGCAAACGCTCTGTAGCAGATAGTTCAGAGGCATTTTAAGGGCATATATGTAATTTTGGCTACTATAACCCATATCTAGAATTGACAAGTACCCTTGGTGATGTAGCTGAGAGGAGATAATAATCTTTTCAATAACTCAATACCAGTTGTGTGTGTGTGGATATATACACAAAATGGACAATAGCTTGGCTTTATATGCTGACTTGATTCTATATCAGACTCCATTACACTCCCATATGAGGTGGAACATTTTGTATACTCTGCATCCCAGACCAGCTACATAACATTACTAACAATAGGTGTTTTATACTACCTGCTAGTAATTTCTAAATAGCATGATATATATATACCTATGGGACTGTCTTCATAGCTCTTAAGTCAGTGAGCAAATACCCTTTTATATACTCTGATAAATTATTTTTCTTTGTAACTACACTCTAAGAATATTGTATGACAGAGTGGTAATAGTGGTTACAATAGCCATTGAAGGAACTGTTTTTCACAGTGTTTTTAAACTCTTTTTAAACTCTTTTAATCGCCGTTGTTTTTTCATTAATAAAAATTTCCCAATACTATGTGAATACTATTAACCCTATGATGTATGGAAAATAAACCATACATAACCGTGACTTAAGTTCATTCAACGCTTGATATTCCTTTCTTGTTAAGTTAAAGTGTCTTTTTGACTACATGAGACTTAAAAGACACTTTAACTTAACAAGAAAGGAATATCAAGCGTTGAATGAACTTAAGTCATGTAATGATATACAAATTAAGCCCGCAGATAAGGGTGGCAACTTGGTTATATTGAGCAATGAGAATTACAAAAAAATGTGTAATAAGATTCTGGAGGATAATTCAACTTATGAAATAATTACAAAAAATCCTACAACAGAATATAGATTAATACTTAAATCTATATTAGAGAAAGGAAAAATAGAAAAAATCATAGATGAGCAAACATATGGCTTCCTTTTGCCCAAATACCCTTGCATTTCCACTTTTTATGCTCTGCCAAAAGTACACAAGAAAATGGTCCGTATCCCAGGTAGACCTATAATATCAGGAACAGGCAATTTGTCATCTAATGCCAGCACTTTTGTGGACTTTTATCTTTGTGATATAGTGCAAAACTTACCCTCCTATGTCAAGGACACCAATGACATATTAAGACAACTTGATAATCTAACAGTACCAAAGAATTCATGGCTTGCATCTATAGATGTGGAAGCCCTATACAGCAGCATACCACATACCTTTGGCATACAGGCAGTACAATACTTTTTGAGTGCTAAAAGCAACAACCTTAAAAAAATGTAATAATTTTGTTGTTCAACTACTTGAATACATACTGAAACACAATTTCATCTTGTTTAATGGAAAATGGTTCCATCAAAAGAAAGGGACGGCTATTGGAACCTCTTGTGCACCTAGTTATGCCAACCTCCTATTAGGATGGTGGGAAGAAAAACTTTTTTCTGATCAAACTTATGAACATCTTATTGGTCACGCCTTAATTTGGCGTCGGTGTATAGATGATATTTTGCTGATTTGGACTGGTTCAAAAGCAGAATTTGAGACCTTTATGAACTTATTGAACAACAATGATATAGGTCTAAAATTTACACATGAAATACATTCTTCCCAAATCACCTTCCTAGACCTGTATATCCGGAAAGACAATCAGGGGGAAATTACTACTACCACCTATAGAAAGGATACAGCCACCAATACTTTACTCATGTGGGATAGCCAACATTTTGAACCATTAAAAAGAGGCATCCCCAAAGGACAATACTTGAGGATAAGAAGAAATTGCAGCTCAGACACTGAATTCAAGATAGAGGCAGACAAACTCAAACAGAGCTTTCAGGAGAGGGGTTACCCAAATAAATGCCTGAAAAAAGCATTTCAACATGCTTTGAGCTGTGATAGAATGGAAATGCTGAATAGGCAACATACAAAAAGCTCTGAGTCAACAAAAATACAACCTAGATGTATAATGACGTTTGGGTATGACTCACCTGCAATAAAAGAGATTATATCAAAACATTGGCATATTCTAAAAGGTGATGAAGACTTAGAAAAAGATCTTTCATCTCATGTATCAATAACATATCGTAGAGGAAAGAATCTAAAGGACATGCTGGTACACAGTTTCTTTAAGGAAAATAGATCCACAAACACATGGCTAAATCCACCAATTGGGTGTTTTAGGTGTGGAAAGTGTAAATTTTGTAAATATATAAAACCGACCAAAATTTATGAGCATCCACAGTGGTGAAACTTTTATGTTGAAGGACTTTTCAAATTGCTGATCTACAAATGTGATATATGTAGCCACATGTGTATGTAGCAAAATCTACGTAGGAAAAACGCGGCATCAGCTACATAAACGCATAGGGGAACATGTATATTCCATCCAAAAAGATCTGGACACACCCCTAGAACGCCATGTTAAACATTATCACAAGGGAAAAAGTGAAGTTTTGACCTTCTCAGTACTGGAAACGGTACATTTGGGCCCTAGACAGGGTGATCTGGACAAAAAACTGTTAGAGCATGAAGCTCGGTGGATCTATAAATTAAAAGCATTGACTCCCAAAGGTCTCAATGAGGGTTTCACTTTCTCCTCTTTTATTTAATCTGGGCAATTTTTTCTATTTCACGTGATTATATAGAGTAATAGGTAATATCATCACATAGGTAATATCATCAAATGGGGCTTATTTACCCACATACTCCCTTCCCCTTCCCCCTGGTCTCTTTTTCTTCTGTTTTTCACTTGTCACGGTTATGTATTGTTTATTTTCCATACACCTCAATTCTTTGTTTTTATACCATACACGAACAATATACACATAGGCAACTGTATTTACCACATTATTTCACCTCCAATCTTTTTATATCATTAAAGATGGTAGGACTTTGAGCCTATTTTTAGCACTTTCACTTTTGGACATATATACATTTATGTTGTTGGGGAAAGGTATTCATTTATTTCAGGACCCCCTTTCCCTTCTATTACTATTATTTCACGTTCACTTCACACATGAACAGTCACTTGTTGTTTTCTCATTTTTTGGAAGAAAAGTAAAATCTGGGACTGATTTTTATCATGCACTGAAGAAATCTGCAAGCACTTTTTGACACTCTTAGCAAGTCTGATAATAGAAGTTTCCCCCTCCCCCCACCCTCTAATTGAAAGGAAGTTGTAAATAATAGCACCTTCCTTTTAAAAATAATTGGGAGTGCACATCAAGCTTCTCTTTTATATCATAATCCAAATAGCTAAACATGCTATTTATTGTTCCTCCCAGACATATGTACATATATGTGTATACCAGGTATTTTTATCATTTCTCAAGTATGCACATACAAGCATGTGCATATGTTATAATCAGAGGGAGGTTACAGTGCCACAATCATGGGAGCTCACAGATCTCCCTGAAAAATAATGATAAGACTTAGCACCTTATATAGACCCTGAATGTATACTAGGTATTATTATCATCTCTCAAGTATGCGCACATAAGTATGGGCATGTGTTATAATCCTGGGAGGTTACAGTGCCATAATTATGGGAGCTCTTAGATCTCCCTAAAGAATAATGATAATATTTAGCACCTTATTTAGACCCTCTGGGTTACAATAATACCATAATTTCTCCTTTTAAGAAATTATGCCAAGTGTCTCCTATTGTAAGAACACTATTCAAATAGTCTTATACACCCTCCTGATATTCCTAGCGTGCTCTCAGCACATTGTGAGCACCATGCTATCCCTCCCACAACCAGAGAGGGCATTCTGACGTTACTGCGCATGTCCCACAATTTTCAATTGGTCGCCATGGAGATAGCAACGCTTTAAAAAAGGCTCCAACGGCCTTAGCAGGCTTACCCTTGAAGAAGACGTCTGATGACGTTGAAAAGCGTTGGCTTTTGATGATGCAGCCTGTCCCTACGCTAAGGGCACGATGATGTTTTCTATACTGAGTACATGTGTGTAGTGTGTGTGGTTACCCTCCCTGTCCTTATCCAATTGAGTGAAAGATCGCATAAGTGCTGCAATGGAAGGCTCCCTAAAGGATATTATTATCATTATTTTCTCCAGGATTATTGATAGAGTACAGACTCTCTATTAGTAGGCAGGTTGCTCCTATTAAGGCAGTCTGTTTATTGAGAGCTTATTGAGAGCTTATATGATAGCTCCATTCTCCCAGCAGGGGCTTATATAGCGATAAGAACTTTTTAGAGTGTATAATATCTATCAAACAGGTGAGCCATTTGTACTCTACAATTAAAAAGAGTTTATTAACCACATACTGGCAAAAACTCTGATGAAAGATAAGAGCCATCACATCTTCCAGAGACATAGCACTTAATAAAATTGACTTATTTAGCAGAAGGAGTTTATATATATACAGATAGTGCTGGGGGCACTACCTAGTGTAGTCTCCCTGTATACTTTCTGTGATTTTCTCTAACTATCTTAAGTACAAATTTAGATCCAATGACATATCCAATATTTTTTCCACATGGAGAAGCAGGTTGGCAACCCAAATTAACCCTTCCGAGTTACCCAAATTCTAAAGTATGAGTGCGAAATAATATTTCCATGCTTGAATTTAAAGTGGCTCAAACTGCCATTCGAAATGGATTCAATCCATTTTCATGTGGTGGAAAACAAATACAACAATGGATCATTGATTCCTATTTGCAAGTTGAGGCAAATAATTTAAACTTCATAAAATATCAACAAGATAAACGACGTGTAGAACAGTATTGTGGATTGATTTTTCCATCTTCTTTCCAGGGATCTCCTCGCAATATGCAAGAAAGATACAATGATGCCATGGCTATTGTAGCAAATTTTGGTAAACCAGATTTATTTATTACATTTACATGTAATCCACAATGGCCAGAGATTACACACAATGTGCTAATTGGCCAAACTTCTTCCGATAGACCAGATTTAGTGGCAAGAGTCTTGTAAAATCAAATTAAATGAATTAATACATGACATAAACATAACTCAGTTATTTGTCAAATGTCTGGCTTATGTTTATACCATCGAATTTCAAAAAAGAGGACTTCCACATGCACATATTCTTATAATCCTTCAAGAAAAAGATAAATTAGATACTGGTGACAAAGTAGATTCTGTCATTATTGCTGAACTACCAGAACCAGAAATACATGGTACACTCTATGAGATTGTAACTCATCGTATGATTCACGGACCGTGTGGAGATATTAATCCACAGTCACCATGTATGGAAAATGAGAAATGTACTAAAGAATTTCCAAAAGATTATAGAGACAAAATGTATGCTAATTGTGATAGATAACCATTATATAGAAGAGGAGAAGGACAAACGGCCATTATTAAGGGCAAAAAGGTAGACAATAGATATGTGGTACCATACAATCCACATTTACTCATGAACTATAATGCACACATTAATGTTGAAGCATGCACTTCTATAAAATCCATTATATATGTCTACAAATATATTTACAAAGGCTATGATGCAGCTATTGTAGTGCTCAAATGTGCTGAAAATAACAAACCCAGTGAGTTAGTACATGATGAACTTGTATCTCATGTAGATGCTCGCTATGTGAGTGTGCCAGAAGCAAAGTGGCAACCTCTAAAGTTTGAAATGCACGATTGATCACATGCAGTATATAGATTAGCTGTACATTTGCCACAAAGACATTTAGTGTATTTCCATGCTGGAAATTAAACAAATGCTTTGGCACAAAGTGAGCATCGCCACACTACACTAACTGCATGGTTTCAATTAAATTCAACTGATTTAGAGGCAAGATAATTGTTATATATTTACATTCCATATCATTATTTTTTTGTTAATGGATTATGGTGAAAAAGAAAAAGTAGTGGAAATAAAATAATCCCAATAATTTACACTGTAAGTCCAAGAGACCTTGAACCTTTCTGCTTACGACTAAAACTTCTAAATGTTCCTGGTGCACAAAGTTTTGAACACTTAAGAACTGTTATTGACATAGTATATGAATCCTTCCATTTAGCTGCAAGATATAGAAACTTCCTAGCTGATGATACAGAATGGGAAAAATGTCTAGAAGAAGCAGCACTATGTCAAATGCCACGGCAGATGAGGGAACAATTTGCATTCATTTGTATCTTCTCAAGTGCTCCAAATGCGTTAGCTTTGTGTGACAAATTTAAAACAAATATGGCTGAAGACTTTATGCAACGATACAATGAGCCTATTGCACAATTAAAAGCATTAATTGAAAACCAAGAGGTATTTTTAACTCATGGATTAAGTTGTGCAAGTTTTAATCTGCCAGATCCAGGTCTTATAGACGACATCAACTTTGAAGACTATGTCACTCAACTACAAAGAGAAAGAACAGAGGAAAGACTTGCAACTTTAAATACATTACAATTGCAAGCATTTCATGCAATCAAAAATGCCCTAGATCATGACATGGTCAAAGAGCGTTATTTCTATCTGGATGGACCTTGCGGATCAGGAAAAACTTATCTATATAATTTATTCATGAGTTTTGTACGAGCAAAAGGTCAAATAGCGCTGGCATTTGCAACCCTTGGAATTGCCGCACTTTTGTTAGAAGGTGGAAGGACTATGCATAGTGGATTTAAACTGCCAGTGCCTATTTTAGAAACATTAGTGTCGGATATTCGAATGACATCATTACAAGCAAAAAAAATAGTAAAAAGTAAATTAATTATAATAGATGAGGATACAATGATGTAATGCTATGCCCTACAATGTATTGACCGTTTGCTTCGTGAAGTCATGGATAATACTTTGCTATTTGATGGAAAGGTAATGTTAGGTGGCGATTTTAGACAAACATTGCCTGTCGTTGTACATGGAAATCGAACCGACATTATCAAAACATGTATAAAGTTAAGTACACTATGGAAACTATTTACCCATCTTCAGTTACAACAAAATATGAGATCAGAAGGAGAAAATTATTTCAATGATTGGCTTTTTACAATTGGAGAAGGAAAAACAGAACAAATCCCAAATTTACCTGATGACACCGTGCAAATCCCAGATTATATGATTTGCAAACAAGATCTTATATCGGCTATATTCGAAAGTACAATAAATAACGAGGACTAATCAGAACTTGCTAACAAATTAATACTAACATGCAAAAATAAGGATGCATTGCTCCACAATAATCAAATATTTTAAAAAATTATTGAACCACAAAAAAATGAGCACAGTGCTGATTCTGTACTTGGTGATGTCAAAGAAAGTCAGGCAAACATTTCTACTGAATTCATAAACTCATTAACTCCTTCTGGAATGCCACCACATATTTTGCAGCTAAAGAAAGGTGCAATTGTCATGTTACTTTGAAATATGAACCCCAAAAAAGGCTTATGCAATGATACAAGATTAATTGTTCAACAATTAAATGACCATTTAATAGATGCTGAAATTCTAACTTGTACCCATAAAGGAGAGAGAGTTTTCATACCAAGGATAGATTTGCCACCAAGTGAAAGTAGCCTCCCTTTTGTACTTCATAGGAGACAATTTCCCATCATCATGGCATTTGCCATGACCATTAATAAATCACAAGGTCAAACTTTCAAATCTGTGGGTATATTCTTAGAACAACCAGTATTTGCACATGGCCAGTTGTATGTTGCCTTATCACGGTGCATTTATTAGATGATGGATGCATTTTTACCAAAAACATTGTCTACTATGAAGTACTGTAACTTTAATTCCAACAAACACCACAGATGGCACAGAAACAGCAAACAAAAATAACAAATTACTACTATGACAATACAACAACAAAAAAAATAAATAAATATAATGAAGGGTGGTTTAATTTCAATAATGACATTTTATGTCACTCAGACTCTTTTTACAGCACCACTATTTCCATAATAAGCTTTATACAATGGCAAAAAACATAGAGAACAGTGGTTACACATCGCGGACGAACTATAATGTCTCGCATTCTCTTTTTAGAGAACCACTCTTCCACATAGGAAACTCTATGTGCCATATTCACCAATTACAACAACAACAACAAAGTGTCAACCATCAAAAACCAACAACGACAAAAAATGTCATTACTATTTCATGGAAGTAGTCTTTTTGCATGAGTAGCCCCACAAAACACTTGCATTTTAAAATAATTCCAGTTTAAATGTTGCTTCAGTATGTTACTGTTTACAATTTTACAAGTAAAAAAAAAAAAAAGCTAAAGTTTGTTAATTGCAGATATTTCAAAGTTCATGTTAACAGGAGGAGGAGGTTTTGTTATACAATGTAAATGTATCATTCAATGCAACATATTAATCCAGGGAGTAATTCGATCCCCAGTTAATGGGGTCAGGAAGGAATATTTTTTTACCTCTTTAATGCAATTGTCTACGTTTCAAGGAGGGTTTTTACTGTTTGCCTTCCTCTGGATTCAATATAGATTTCGTTTAACAGTTCTTAATCTACAAGTTGCATGTTAAAAAACATTATGTCAAGTTTACAATACTCATTAATACAATGTTGACCTGTTCTTACATTAAAATGTTACTACTTTTACAAAAAAAAACGTTTAACAGTTCCTCAACAAAAAGTTGCATGTTCAAAAACTAAACATGTTTCATATAATAATTGTACTTTTTTAGAGATAAGACAAAGGTTACAAGTGTCAAATACGCATATTATCTCCAAAACAGAATTACAAACATACACATTTAATTGCTGTAATTTTTTGACCACATTTTAAAAAATAAAACATCTCATTAATAACCAGAAATAACTTCACCAACAAATTCCTCTAAGAAGCCTACATTAAGGTGGGGGGCTGGTGAGGCTGAGGGGGTCACTGGAGCCAGGGAGGGCCAGGGGCCAGGGGTAATTTGACTACACTACATACATATTTAAAAAAAACAAAAACATATTTAACATTGACGTTTCAGAACCACAAAACTTTAATGAATAAATAAGAAAGCAAAGACATTATAAAATACTTAATCATAGAAACAAATATTTGATGGCAGATAAGTAATACTAAAATGAATATCTAGTCTACCCATTTTATCTACCTAATGCTTGACTTGTGCTGCCAGCTCTGACGTGTGGTCTCTATTTATTTGTAGGTTTCCATGAAAAGAACGGTGAGCAGTATTGCGCTGATGCGCTGTTTGGAGCCATCTGCTCGGTTTGCTCTGCGCCTGTAAAGGAAAGTTACATCTCAGCACTTGGCAGCCTGTGGCACCCACAATGTTTTGTGTGTCATGTGAGTAACATGCCTAGGTACCATAACACATGTAATAATAAACAAAGCTTCATAACATGCTTATGTACCATCACACATGTAATAATACAGCTCTCAATAGTGGGGTCATCATGGTGAGAACTGTCCTCGGGAATCTGGATCTAGGTCTGTGATTTTTTTCTAGACCTTTGTACCTGACCAAAGTTACGAAACTAGTCTAATTTAAAGAAAGATAAAATGCCCCCTACCAATGACCTCTCTAACTACTGACCTTAGACCTCACCCACCTACTACTGATCTCATGTTCAACAACCCATACACCTAACGTAACCATACCAACCTAACCATAACTAAGCCTAACCTGTCCCTTACCAATAACCCCATTTATTTACTCATCATCTTCATCCACCTCTTCCTCTACATCAGCCATATTTTTTTTGTCCTCTTCTGCATTCAACTCTTCTACTTTACATCCAACCCCATCTCTTTCTTCTTCCTCTGCATTCACCTCTTCCTATACATCTAGTCCCATTTCTTTTCTCTACCTCAACTTTTACCTTTTCCTCGTCTACATCCAGTCATATTTCATTCCTCCTCCTTTTGCGTCCACCTCTTCATCTACATCCAATCCTGTGTTTTCTTCCTTCTCTCCATTCCCCTGTTCCTCTACATCCAGTCACATTTCTTTCTTCTTCCTCTTTATGCACTGCCATTTCCCTTTTCAATCACTGCACAAAACCTCAAATCTTCTATATTCACTCTCTCATCTTCCCTATTATCAACCTGTAATTTCACGCGTCTCTTTTCACTCCATCCTTAGCCCTCTCACTGCCTCCATCATCTCCACTCTACCTGCTCAATATCCCCCCTCTTTCACAGGCAATCTACCCATCCTACTTTCTATTCTTTACATTTACTCCCAACACCTTCCCTTCTTTCACAACTAAAGTCCACAATCTCTCTCTCTCTCTCACTCACTTAGCAATTATCTCTCACCCGTCTACATTATCTCTTCCACCCTTTTCTTCTCCATATACATGTTATCACTTATCTTACATTCTTATCCAGTCATTAAGTTATTATGTATTCTTCCTGAATATCATCTCAGACACTCCTTCTTTGCCTCCTGTATACAACTCCAGCATATTCTCTCTCCCTTTTCAACATTCATCCTGCCATCCTTACACTTCTTCATTTTAATCCAATCCTTGCTCTCTAATGTCTTAGCCAGCCTCGGGTTTCTCTCATTTGTATACCACCTTTTAGCTGTTATTTTTATTTTACCTTTCCTCCCATCATTTATTCCTAACTTTTATTCTCACTTTGCTTTTCGCTTCTTTTTTTCTCACTACTTCCTTCCTCTTGTTTACTCAGACCTCTTTGTTGCTTGTTTTTATCCAGCTTCTCTCCATGTCATTTTTTCTCTCCTTTATTCTCTCCATATTTGCTCTACTCATAGTGTCCATTGTTATCCATCTATTGTAATGACCCACGCTCTTTGGGACCAGGATCTTTTGCAGTTTAAAAAATCCTTGCAATGTAACAAAGTCACGTGTCGAGGGGCACACGAGTGTCGATGCGTGTTTGGCTATGTCTAGCTACCCAACACCGACTCATATCTAAGTCTTTAGTCTTCCACTCTTCTGTTGGATTTTTCAGCTGAGGATCCATCATCTCCTGATTATTCAAAGATCCCACAGAAACAATGTAAACATACACTATTAACATTTACCCCCCCACACCCGCTTTCAATGGATTGCGTCATCACATTTATCTTTGCCGTCTCCAAAACATCCACTTTCTGATTGACATCTTCTGAATCTTCTCTTTCTATCCTCCTCTCTCCTTTTTTTACATTTGTTACCGCCTTCACTCTCTTTCCCGCAGACCAGCCATCTCCTTTTTCTCTTTTCTCTATCCTCCTCTCTTGTACAAGTGATTGTGATCAATGTCTCTGAGAGGATCTCCGTTTTGTGCTCATGTTCAGTAAGATTGTCTTTAAAGCAAAATGTTAAAGCAGAAATGTTACTTATCATCTAGTACATTATCGGCAGCGTCATTCTACTGTAGGACCTCAATAATGACAATTTTAGGTTCAAAATGGTCCACTTCATATTTAACTTTTTTTGGCTCCATATTTGGGTTATTTTTTGTAACTGCATTAAACATTTTTCTCACGTTTCTCTCCACATCACTTTCAAGTGTTTGGTGTTCATATATTTTACTATTTTCATTATTACGTGTTAGAATATAGAGCATCCTAGCAGTGACAGGGCTAGAGAAGGAAGGGCCCCCCTCTGGGGGGTTGTAATAAATGTTGGCACTGGGCCACACAGGAGCCAAATCACTCAGTGCGGATCCCCTAGATCCCATCCAATAACTACTCTACTCCCGAAGACCCCTTTCCAAGACCCTTAAGGCAGGAAGAGAGGAAAAATGAGACACAAGGCAGGGAGATGAGGGGGGAAATGAGACACAAGGGAGGAAGAGGAGGGGGAAATGACACACAAGGGCGGGAGGGGGAAAGGAGACACAAGGGAGGGAGAGGAGGGAGGAAAGGAGACACAAGGGAGGGAGAGGAGGTGGTGCTCCCCTAGATCCTATCCCATAACTACTCTTCTCCCGAAGACCCTTTTCCAAGACCCTTACCCACTGGTGCTTCATCCCACAAGACCTTTTTCCAATATCACCTATTATATTTGTCAAACTGCGAGTTGTGCCACAACTACGAGCAACCCACGGGACTACCTGGTTACTGCGGGCCTCGCATCACCCGAAAAAATACCTGGTTCCTACAAGTAAATGTGGGCTACAATGAGCTCCAAAGGCGTAGGAGGCGCTCATCACGTGGCCCCCAGGGCTCACATAACCCCCAGAGTCTCCTTCCCCTCATCCTCCGTCCTCATCCCTTCTCACATTACTTACCTTGATCCGGTGAGCGCCTTCTGTTCTCTGCTCTGTGTATCCTGTCTTCCGCCTGTGTCCGCCCAGCATATGCTAATAATGTGCATGTAAAGTCACGTCATTAGCATATGCCAAGCGGACAGTAGGAAGACGCGATGGAGAGCAGACAACAGCAGGAGCTCATTGGGTCAAGGTGAGTGAGGGGAGAGGGGCAGGGGGGGTAATTGGAGAGGAGGAAAATGATGAGGAGAGGAGGAGGATGGGGGAAGAAGACACTGGGTGATATTAAAGCCCTGAGAGATTTGTGATGAGCGCCCCCAGCGCACATTGCGAGCCCTGCAATGAGGGGTAATGTTGAGGGGAAAGGGATGAGGAAGGAGGAGGAGGAAGAGGGAGGAGGAGGATGATAAATGGGAAAGGAATGAGGAGGGAGGAGTAGGAGGATGATAAGGGAAAAGGGAGGGGAAGGGAAAGAGACACAAGGGTGAAGGAGGGGAAAAGACACAGGGAAGGGAGAGGGGGGAAGAGACAAAGGGGAGGTAGAGCAGGGCAAAGACACAGAGGGAGTAAAGGGGGAAAAGACAGGGGAGGGAGAGGGGGGAACAGACACAAGGGAGGGAGAGGAGGGGGGAAATAAGACACAAGGGAAGGAGAGGAGGAATGGGAATTGACACACTAGGGAGGAAGAGGAGGGGGAATGGGACACAAGTGAGGGAGGGGGAAAGGAGGCACAAGGGAGGGAGAGGAGGGGGAAATGACACACAAGGGAGTGAGAGGAAGTGGAAAGGAGACAAAATGGAGGAAGAAGGGGGGAAGAGAGACACAAGGGTGAGAGGGGGAAAGGAGACAAAAGGGAGGAAGAGGAGGAGAAAAGGAGACACAAGGGAGGGAGAGGAGGTGGAAAGGAAATAAGGGATGGAGATGAGGGGGGAATGACACACAAGGGAGGGAGAATAGGGTAAAGGAAACACAAGGGAGGGAGAGGAGGTGGGAAATGAGACACAAGGGAGGGAGAGGAGGGGGGAATGGGGCACAAGGGAGGGAGGGGGAAAGGAGACACAAGGGAGGGAGAGGAGGGAGAAATGACACACAAGGGAGTGATAGGAAGGTGAAAGGAGACAAAAGGGAGGGAGAGGAGGGGGAAATGAGACACAAGGGAGGGAGAGGAGGGGGAAAGAAGACACAAAGCATGAAGAGAGGGAAAATGAGGCACAAGGGAGTGAGATGAGGGGGGAAATGAGACACAAGGGAGGGAGAGGAGGGGGGATGGGACACAAGGGAGGGGGAAGGAGACACAAGGGAGGGAGAGGAGGGGGAAATGAAACACAAGGGAGGGAGAGGAGAGGGGAAATGAGACACAAGGGAGGGAGAGGAGAGGGGAAATGAGACACAAGGGAGGGAGAGGAGGGGGAATGGGACACAAGTGAGGGAGGGGGAAAGGAGACATAAGGGAGGGAGAGGAGGGGGAAATGACACACAAGGGAGTGAGAGGAAGTGGAAAGGAGACAAAAGGAAAGAAGAAGAAGGGGGAAATGAGACACAATGGTTGGAGGGGGAAAGGAGACAAAAGGGAGGGAGAGGAGGCGGAAAGGAGACACAAGGGAGGGAGAGGAGGTGGAAAGGAGACACAAAGGAGGGAGATGAGGGGGAATGACACAGAAGGGAGGGAGAGAAGGGTGAAGTAGACACAGGGGGGGAGAGGAGGGGGGGATGGGGCACAAGGGAAGGAGGGAGAAGGGAGACACAAGGGAGGGAGGGAGAGGAGGGAGAAAAGACACACAAGGGAGGGAGAGGAAGGTGAAAGGAGACAAAAGGGAGGGAGGGGAGGGGGAAATGAGACACAAGTGAGGGAGAGGAGGGGGAAAGAAGACACAAGACAGGAAGAGAGGGAAAATGAGACACAAGGTAGGGAGATGAGGGGGGAAATAAAACACAAGGGAGGGAGAGGAGGGGGGATGGGACACAAGGGAGGGGGAAAGGACACACAAGGGAGGGAGAGGAGGGGGAAATGACACACAAGGGAGGGAGGGGGGAAAGAGACACAAGAGAGGGAGAGGAGGGCATAAAGGAAACACAAGGGAGGGAGAGAAGGTGGAAAGGAGACACAAGTGAGGGAGAGGAGGGGAGATGAGACAATAGGGAGAGAGAGAGGAGGGCGACATGGGGCACAAGGGAGAGAGGGGGAAGGAGACACAAAGGAGGGAGAGGAGGGAGAAATGACACACATGGGAGGGAGAGGAAGGTGAAAGGAGACAAAAGGGAGGGAGAAGGGGGGGGAAAGAAGACACAAGGCAGGAAGAGATGGAAAATGAGACACAAGGGAGGGAGATGAGGGGGGAAATGAAACACAAGGGAGGGAGAGGAGGGGGGATTGGACACAAGGGAGGGGGAAAGGAGGCACAAGGGAGGGAGTGGAGGGGGAAATGACACACAAGGGAGGGAGGGGGAAAGGAGGCACAAGGGAGGGAGAGGAGGGGGGAAAGGAGACACAAGGGAGGGAGAGGAGGTGGAAAGGAGACACAAGGGAGGGAGGAGGGGGGGAGGAGACAATAGGGAGAGTGAGAGGAGGGGGAAATGAGACACAAGGGTGGTAGGGGGAAAGGAGACACAAGGGAGGGAACGGAGGGGGATGGGAGCCAAGGGAGGGGGGAATGAGACACAAGGGAGAGAGATGAGGGGGAAATTACACACAAGGGAGGGAGGGGGAAAGGAGACACAAGGGAGGGAGAGGAGGGGGGAAAGGAGCCACAAGGGAGGGAGAGGAGGGGGGAAAGGAGCCACAAGGGCGGGAGAGGAGGTGGAAAGGAGACCAAGAGAGATAGAGGAAGGGGAAAGGAGGCAATAGGAAGAGAGAGAGGAGGGGGAAATGAGACACATGGGTGGGAGGGGGAAATGAGACACAAGGGAGGGAGAGGAGGGGGGAAAGGAGACACATGGGAGGAAGAGGAGGGGGAAAGGAGACACAAGGGATGGAGAGGAGTTGGAAAGGAGACACAAGAGAGGGAGATGAAGGGGGAATGACACACAAGGGAGGGAGAGGAGGGTAAATGAGACACAAGGGAGGGAGAGGAGGGGGGAAATGAGACACAAGGGAGGGAGAGGAAGGGGAATGGGGCACAAGGGAGGGAGGGGGAAAGGAGACAAAAGGGAGGGAGAGGAGGGAGAAATGACACACAAGGGAGGGAGAGGAAGGTGAAAGGAGACAAAAGGGAGGGAGAGGAGGGCGAAATGAGACACTAGAGAGGGAGAGGAGGGGGAAAGAAGACACAAGGCAGGAAGAGAGGAAAAATGATACACAAGGGAGGGAGATGGAGGGGAAATGACACACAAGGGAGGGAGGGGAGAAGGAGAAACAAGGGAAGGAGAGGAGGGGGGAAGGAGACACAAGGGAAGGAGATGAGGGGGAATGACACACAAAAGAAGGAGAGGAGGTTAAATGAGACACAAGGGAGTGAGAGGAGGGGGGGAAATGAGACACAAGGGAGGGAGAGGAAGGGGCATGGGGCACAAGGGAGGGAGGGGGAAAGGAGACACAAGCGAGGGAGAGGAGGGAGAAATGACACACAAGGGAGGGAGAGGAAGGTGAAAGGAGACAAAAGGGAGGGAGAGGAGGGGGAAATGAGACACAAGGGAGGGAGAGGAGGGCGAAAGAATACACAAGGCAGGAAGAGAGGAAAAATGAGACACAAGGCTGGGAGATTAGGGGGGAAATGAGACACAAGGGAGGAAGAGGAGGGGTGGATGGTTCTCAAGGGAGGGGGAAAGGAGACACAAGGGAGGGAGAGGAGGGGGAAATGACACACAAGGGCGGGAGGGGGAAAGGAGACACAAGGGAGGGAGAGGAGGGGTGAAAGGAGACACAAGGGAGGGAGAGGAGGTGGTGCTCCCCTAGATCCTATCCCATAACTACTCTCCTCCCGAAGACCCTTTTCCAAGACACTTACTCACTGGTGCTTCATCCCACAAGACCTTTTTCCAATATCACCTATTATATTTGTCAAACTGCGAATTGCCGTCACGCTTGCAGCCCAAAGGGCCGGAACTGCAAGCCTCATGAAGCAAGGCGAACCATATGCAAACCATAGTGCCACAACTACGAGCAACTCACGGGACTACCTGGTTACTGCGGGCCTCGCATCACCCGAAAAAATACCTGGTTCCTACAAGTAAATGTGGGCTACAATGAGCTCCAAAGGCGCTCATTGCAGGGCTAGCAGTGAGCGCAGGAGGCACTCATCGCGTGGCCCCCAGGGCTCACATAACCCCCAGAGTCTCCTTCCCTCATCCTCCCTCCTCATCCCTTCTCCCATCACTTACGTTGATCCGGTGAGCTCCTGCTCTTCTCTGTTCTCCATCCTGTCTTCCGCCTGTGTCCGCCCAGCATATGCTAATAATGTGCATGTTAAGTCACGTAATTAGCATATGCCGGGCGGACAGCCGGAAGACGCGATGGAGAGCAGACAACAGTAGGAGCTCAACGAATCAAGGTAAGTGAGGGGAGAGGGGCACGGGAGGTAATTGGAGAGGGGGAAAATGATGAGGAGGGAAGAGGAGGATGAGGGAAGGAGACATGGGGTATTATGCGAGCCCTGAGAGATTTGTGATGAGCACCCCCAGCGCACATTGCAAACCCCCTGCAATGAGGGGTAATGTTGAGGGGAAAGGGATGAGGAAGGTGGAGGAGGATGAAGGAGGAGGAGGATGATAAGTGGGGAAGGAATGAGGAGGGAAGAGTAGGAGGACAATAAGGGAAAAGGGAGTGGGAGAGAAAGAGACACAAGGGTGAAGGAGGGGAAGAGACACAGGTAAGGGAGAGGGGGGAAGAGACACAGGAGAGGGACAGGGGGGAAGAGACACAGGGGTGGTAGAGCAGGGCAAAGACACAGAGGGATTAAAGGGGGGGAAGACAGGGGAGGGAGAGGGGCAACAGACACAAGTGAGGGAGAGGAGGGGGGAAATAAGACACAAGGGAAGGTGAGGAGGGACGAGTTGGAAAAGACAAACAAGGGAGGGAGAGGAGAGGGAAAATGAGAGACAAGGGAGGGAGAGGAGGAGGGAAATGAGACACAGGGGAGGGAGAGGAGGAGGGATGAGACACAAGGGAGGGAGTGGGAAAGGAGACACAAGGGAGGGAGAGGAGGTGGAAAGGAGACACAAGGGATGGAGAAGAGGGGGGAATGACACACAAGGGAGGGAGAGGAGGTGGGAAATGAGACACAAGGGTGGGAGGGAGAAAGGAGAAAAAAGAGAGGGAGAGGAGGGGTTGGAGACCCAAGGGAGGGAGATAAGGTGGAAAGGAGATACAAGGGAGGGAGAGGAGGGGAAGGTGACAATAGGGAGAGAGAGAGGAGGGGGAAATGAGACACAAGGAAAGGGAGAGGAGGGGGAATGGGGCACAAGGGAGGGAGTGGAAAGGAGACACAAGGGAGGGAGAGGAAGGTGAAAGGAGACAAAAGGGAGGGATAGGAGGGGGAAATGAGACAAAAGGGAGGGAGAGGAGGGGGAAGAAGACACAAGGCAGGAAGAAAGTGAAAATGAGACACAAGGGAGGGAGATGAGGGGGGAAATGAGACACAAGGGAGGGAGAGAAGGGGGAAATGACACACAAGGGAGGGGGAAGGAGACACAAGAGAGAGAGAGAGGAGGGGGAAAGGAGACACAAGAGAGGGAGAGGAGGTGGAAAGGAGACACAAGGGGGAGAGAGGAGGGGGATGGGACACAACGGAGGGAGAGGAGGGGGGATGGAGACAATAGGGAGAGAGAGAGGAGGAAGAAATGAGACACAAGGGTGGGAGGGGTAAAGGAGACACAAGGGAGGTAGAGGAGGGGGGAAAGGAGACACAAAGGAGGGAGAGGAGGGGGGTGGGTAGATGGGGATGAGACACAAGGGAGGGTGAAATGAGATACAAGGGAGGGAGAGGAGGGGGAAATGACACACAAGGGAGGGAGGGGGAAAGGAGACACAAGGGAGGGAGAGGAGGGGGGAAAGGAGACACAAGAGAGGGAGAGGAGGGGGAAGGGAACACAAGGGAGGGAGAGTTTGGGGAAGGAGACATTAGGAAGAGAGAGAGGAGGGGGAACTGAGACACAAGGGTGGGAGGGGGAAAGGAAAAACAAGGGAGGGAGAGGAGGGGGAAAGGAGACACAATGGAGGGAGAGGATGGGGAAAGGAGACACAAGGGAGTGAGAGGAGGTGGAAAGGAGACACAAGGGAGGGAGATGAGGGGGGAATGACGCACAAGGGAGGGAGAGGAGGGTAAATGAGACACAAGGGAGGGAGAGGAGGGGGGAAATGAGACACAAGGGAGGGAGAGGAGGGGGGAATGAAGCACAAGGGAGGGAGTGGGATAGGAGACACAAGGGAGGGATAGGAGAGATAAATGACACACAAGGGAGGGAGAGGAGGGGGAAAGAAGACACAAGGCAGAGAGGAAAAATGAGACACAAGGGAGGGATATGAGGGGGAAATGAGACACAAGGGAGGAAGAGGAGGGGCAGATGGTTCACAAGGGAGGGGGAAAGGAGACATAAGGGGGGGAGAGGAGGGGGAAATGACACACAAGGGAGGGAGGGGGAAAGGAGACACAAGGGAGGGAGTAGAGGGGGAAAGGAGACACAAGGGAGGGAGAGGAGGTGGAAAGGAGAAACAAGGGAGGGAGAGGAGGGGGAAGGAAACAATAGGGAGAGAGAGAGGAGGAGGAAATGAGACACAAGGATGGGAGAGGGAAAGGAGACACAAGGGAGGGAGAGTAGGGGGAAAGGAAACACAAGGGAGGGAAAGGTGGGGGGTGGGACACAAGGGAGGGGGAAAGGAGACACAAGGGAGGGAGGGGGAAATGACACACAAGGGAGGGAGGGGGAAAGGACACAAGGGAGTGAGTAGATGGGGAAAGGAGACACAAGGGAGGGAGAGGAGGTGGAAAGGAGACATAAGGGAGGGAGAGGATGGGTAAAAGAGACAATAGGGAGAGAGAGAGGTGGGGGAAATGAGACACAAGGGTGAGAGGGGGATAGGAGACACAAGGGAGGGAGAGTAGGGGGAAAGGAGACACAAGGGGGGGAGAGCAGGTGGAAAGGAGACACAAGGGAGGGAGAGGAGGGGGAAGGAGACACAAGGGAGGCAGATTAGGAGGAAAGAAGACACAAGGCAGGAAGAGGAGGGGGAAAGGAGACACAAGCGAGGGTGAGGAGGGGAAAGGAAACACAATGGACGGAGAATAGGGTGAAATAATAGACAAGGGAGGAAGTAGACAGAGGGAGAGGCTCTCGATGAGTGCCAAAGGTACTCAATTGGGTGGCAAGCAGCAATGCCAGCATTCAAATCTTTGTTCAGTCATTTTTGGTCGTCAAGTTGCTAGTTTATATAAAAAACATCACCCCCACACAGCACTTACACCTCTTAGTATACATTGCCAACCAGTCCTTGTCAGCAGCCATCCCCTCTCAGCCTCCATCCGCACACAGCACCCTACCCCTCTCAGTACCCACATCACATTGCATCCATCCCTATCTCCTTTCTTCCTCCCTCACTAAACCAATTCCCTATGTACATTGCTGTTGTCCAGCCCTTGCTTTCTCACCTCTTCCCTGATACATACTGTATATGAAGCATGCTAAACTGCTCCACACTGCCTCTTGGAGCAAGAAAATGCTAGTAGAAATGCACTTAATTGAACAGGCACACACCAATTTCAGACAGGGGACCCAGGGTGGGCACAGGGGGGCAGTGGAGGAATGGGCTGAGGTGAGGGCCACAGGGGGCCCCTACAGTACAGAAAAAAATTAAGTCCCAAAAAATAAAAAGTTAGAAAAAGTTACACAGCACTCAGAGGATGGCCCGGGTACATTGCACCACTGGTAGATCCTGCATCGTAGGTTAGTAACAACTTGTGTAGTTATTAAAATGACCAAAAAATAAATATTTGAATGAAAAAGTTCTTGGGTTTTACCTAGAGACATACACTGTGAATGATGTCTCTGGTCTGTCATATCCCGATATCCCAGGTCATCCTCATCATGGGTGTCCTCTGAAACTTCAGAATGACTAAACTATAATATCATATTAACAATCATTTCTGAATAGACAACTACACATAAATATTCATATATGTACACAAAAACCAGTATATACATAAACATGTATACTTGTACACATGAATATCTACACACATACTATATGAATACAGTCACATATAATATTACCTAAATACACATACACCTTATACAGTCATAATACATAATATCATCATCATCTGACCTTCACTGGCCAAATCCTTAGCTATCTAGCTGCTGTCCCCTCCATATTGAACCTTCTCACAATACCATCCATCCTCATTCACACAATCTCCAAACCCTCCTCTGTGTGTAGAAAAGTAAAACATTTTTAGAGGTACGTTATTACTGTCCCAGGTGTGAGCTGTGAGAGTGCGGCTATATAACTATTGTCATTCTTACACAAAAAGTGCAGGTTGACACAAATATATGTTTTGTCATTTAATTTGGAACAATCATTGAAAGGTACAGAGAATGAATTAAAGCGACACAGCAAAGTTCCAAGATTTTTCGTAAACAAATTGTACACACATAAATAAATACGACAAAATCATTTTTGAGTGAAAGTGTTAGCTAATTGAGCTTGAAAGTCAGTTTTGTAAGTAAAAATTCCCCTATTCAAGTGATTGTTTCTCAGTGGGAATGATAAGTCACACAAGCATATCCTGCTGGTAGATATATACAGGATATCAGAATAATTATATCACTATTCTGTCTTCCCCATATACATTTAACAACTGGACATACACATATTTTGTCACAGTGTCACTATTTGACAGGCTATAAATCAATGTATTTTATTTAGTCTATATAATAATTAATATTTTTTTACTGAGTTATTAGTATTATAAAAAAACAACACTACATTTTATTGTGTTTAATCTACTTTTCCTATATGTCCTGGAGTTATTTTGACACTATATCTATTTAAAATCTGAACGTCGCTAGCACTGCATAATATTTTGTTTTATTATTTTAGAGAAGCCTGCTGTGAATATTGGAGATATAGGGCCACAAAGTGAGAGGCCAATAACTATGGGATCTTGTAGGTCTAGTAATGGAGGGAATGGGTATTCAGGGTCATGGTCCATATTTCTTGAAAGCTACTAAGTTAAATATTTCCTTTGCTCAGGAAAAAACGATTTGTATGTTGCTCATCACATTACAGAGGGTGTCCATAGTCTTGTGTGTTTTCATCTAACACAAGGTAACTTTTGATTGGAAGCCGAGATGGGGCAAGCCCAGTCATCAAGGAGAGGAGCAGTGCAGGATCTGCAGATATGGGCCCTTCAGCTTAGAATTTCCCAGGATGAGAATAGTGGACTGGACTGTGGGGTAGATCAGGGTGTAGAAAAAAGAGATCATATTCAATAAACTTTGAAAATGTAGTGTCCCTGACAGCAACAACACCTCAGCAATATCAAAAAATGACAAAGTTGATGGTGAGTAGAACCATCATCTTGGCTGCCCTTATGTGAGCATCCATATGGGCATGCCTAAAGCTGGAGTTGTCCTTCATACTTTGAACATGTATCAATATAGATCTCAGGGTAAGAGCAATGGAAGAAACTGCAAGAAGAAGAGGCAGACAGTTCCCCAGTATAAGGGTGATGTACTTGAAAGGTGGATTAAACAGAAAATATATATTATTCAACATTGGCGTAGCTGTAACATTTCCAGGTGGTGTAAACATCTCCAGATGGACATTCCAAATGCAGAAGATACTGATGGCAAAGGATCCCACCGCTGACTCCAACAGGAGCTTTGGCATTAAGGTGGAAATATTGAGCTTCAGATGATGAAAGAGGGAATGTTTGAAACTGGCAATTCTCAGACAGTAATAGACACAGACCCAGGCAGTAAACCAGAAGCTGATATAAAACAAAGACATCAAAAAAACGGTAATGCTCATGGTTACATTTTTGTTGGTAAATGAAGATGCCGCGAAGACTATGAAGAGCACGATAAACACATTGAGTAAGCCCTGCAGACAGATATTGTTCACTGCCATGAAGACCTGGATTAGATCACATGGGCTTAGTTTGTTGCCTCTTTTCCAGTCTAGGACATTCATAGCTATTATATATAAATTGTTCAGGAGCCCAGCTGCAAATACAAAAGCAGAAAGAGCCAGACCAACATCCAACAAGATAAAGACCAGCTGGCCCCTTTATTGGCCAGTATGTTTAATGAGAATAAGAACAGCGGCATTATTAGAAAGGAGTTAACTGAAGCAAAAATTATAAATATACTAAAAGAAGGAAAAGACCCAGAAGATAGGAAGAGCTATAGACCTATCTCTCTTATTAATTATGATTTAAAAATATATTCTAAGGTGTTAACTAATCGTTTGATCCCTTTAATTCCGCAGTTGATTAATCCATAGCAGACTGGATTTGTTAAGTCCCGACAAGGAGGGGATAATATCAGAACATTGATAGATATTCTCTCTATAGGGAGGAGTGATGGGGGCCCCAGTTTGGCTCTGTCGATAGATGCAGAGAAAGCCTTCGACAGAGTCAGCTGGGACTTCCTTAAGATTGCCTTGGAATGTTATGGACTAGAGGAATTTGCTTCTAAAGCAATTATGTCTCTTTATATTAACCCTACAGCTAAGATTAGTGGGCCTAATTATGAAACATCTTTTTTCCCATAAAAAATGGAACTAGGCAGGGCTGTCCCTTGTCTCCCATATTATTTAATCTTTATGTGGAGCCTCTTCTATTGAAAATAAGGGAAGCAAAGGATATTGAGGGAGTAAACGTCGGTCTTAAAGAGTATAAAATTGCTATTTATGCAGAGGATTTGAAGAACCCTATCCAATCTTTGGGAGCTCTTGATATCATCTTTAAAGAATTTGGAAGACTCTCTTATTATAAGGTCAACCATGATAAATCAGATATTATATGGAGGGATCTCTCATTTGAAGAAATTACAAGTTTAAAAGCTCATTTAATTTTAAATGGAACTCTAATAAAATAAGTCATCTGGGTATAGACCTATCATTCAAGGTTAATAAGATTTTGAAATCTAATCTAGAAAAGATATGGAAACAGATTCAGAAAATCCTCTTAGAGTGGAAAGATGTAAAATTTTCATGGTCAGCTAGAATTGCAATTAGTAAGATGATATTGATCCCTAAAATCACTTATATCCTTAGAACAATTCCAGAAGTTCCGCCAAAATATTGGATTGTTAAACTGCAAAGAGGTATAGATGCATTTATTTTGGGTGGTAAAAGAACTAGAATCCCTCTTTCAATTACCAAAAGACCCATGCTTAAGGGTGGATTGGCATCACCCTCTATTAGAGATCTATATAATGCTGTTGCCCTCTCTCAAATTATGATATGGAGTACTCCTGACATTAATCCAGGTTGGAAGTCCTTAGAATACGATATATTAAAAATAGACACTCCTAATACATTGCTGTGGATTGATGGGTTAAATGATGTCAAGAGTGAACGGCTACCCAGAGGAGTAAGAACATTGTTAAAATTCTGGGTGACAAATAGAGATAAATTGAACCTTTCGAGATATCCTTCGTTAGGTGCCCCTATAGAGTGTCTCTTATCACCGTTTAATGTTGACTTAATAGGTGGATGGAAATTACAGGGAATATCCCTTATAGATGATCTCTACGCATCTGGTGTCCAACTATCCTGGTCTAACTTGAAACAAAAATATAAACTTAACAACAACCAATGGTTGGCATTTAGATCCTTACAATCCTTGGTGAAAGCAAAGGGATATGGTAAAAAGATTAGCTATTCGATTACTGACTTTGAAAGTATGCTATATCAGAAGGCGTTACCGCATAGAATTTCAAGATGTCATAAGATTCTAACGCCACAGGATAAAGTAAATCCAACGAAAGGTATGTTAGAGTGGCAGAAAGATCTACATATATTAATGGACGGAGATAAATGGGAGGAGGCTCTAAAAATCGTAAAAATCTCTTCCTGCTCTAGTAACTATATTGAATTATATTTCAAGTTGATCAATAGATGGTATTGGACACCAGATGCGATTAATAAATTTGCACAGAACAAAGGGAATACATGTTGGAAGGGCTGTGGTATAAACAGTGATTCACTCCATGCTTGGTGGAACTGTACAAAAATAAAGCCTTTTTGGAGAGCTTGTACATATCTGATTGAGGATATATGTGAGGTAGAGGTTCCTTTTGTTCCAGAGCTGCTCCTATTACATATAAACATAAGTGAGACTATTCCAAAAGTCTACCTCCTGGTCTCTCATATTCTTTTGGTTATTAAAATGTATATTGTGAAATATTGGAAATCAGAGTCCTCCTCATCTCTTTAAGAAATTATAAATTGTGTTATAAGAAATAGAAAGTTTGAAGTCCAAGGAGAGAGCTTAGTCAAGCGAACTGGAAGAAAAGGACGAGACAGATGGTCTGTTTGGGATAGTTATTGTAATAGAAAGGTTATTATATGAGAAATTATGTTTGATAATTGGTTACCATTGGTGTTATATGCTTTTGCAGTTAAATCAGATTTTCTCTTTCCCTTTGCTTTTCTCCGTCTCTCTTTCTCCCTTCCTTTTCTTTTCTCTTCTCTGCTCCTATTGGAGTGGGGGGAGGGAGGGGAGGGGGAGGGAGGGGGGAGGGGAAGGGAAGAGGAAAGAGATTTTGTTTTACTGTTTTCTATTTTCCTTCTTCACCCGAGTCTCCCCAGAAGCACATGATTTCTGTGCTAAACTATTAATTATATTAACTATATTGAGAATAGTGCAGGTTCCTTTGTATGCTTGGTGGAGGTATCAAGTTAAGTGAACTTGCTATTAGGGAACTGCCTTCCCATCAGGAGTACAATATATTACATAAAAATTGGTATTCGAAGAGATGGGAGGGAGGAGATTTTAACAGTGTATTTATACATATGCAATTGCTAAACTGTTGAATTACTGATACCTCTGGAATGCATGATTATTTTGTTTTGTTATGTTTTTGATGTTTGTTAAAGAAAAACGAGAAAAAATAAAGTAAAAAAATAAAAACATCCAACAAGATAGACTCCATTGTGTAGTGAGCTGCGTTCAACCTCTCTCAGTTGTGCTGTCTCTTATCTGTGTCCTGTAAACTGAGTGAGCTTCAATTATATGAGGTGTAATGACGTCCTGAGCTGGGTGGATGCAAATCCTCAGTATCTTATTACATGTAAGTCAAACAGGTACTAAAGGTGAGTGTTTTTCTGGGAAGAGTTTTTTTTGGGATGGGATCTGGGGGAGCAGCACTGAGTGATTTGGTACCAGTGTGTCCAAGCACCACCATTGTTTACAACCCCCAAAAGGGGGGCCCAAAACTTTTTTGCACCAGGGCCCTTCGTTCTTTAGCCCTGTCACTGCTAGGATGCTATAAATTCTAACATGTAATAATGAAAATAGTAAAATATATAAGCAACAAACACGTGAAAGTGATGTGGAGAGAAACATGTGAGAAAAATGTTCAATGCATGTTACAAAAAATATCCGAATATGGCGCCAAAGCATCAAAAACATAAATAGAAACAAAACTTTAAGCCACTGGTGGAAGGGAATCTCTATAATGGGCACAGCATGCAGACGGGGTTGGGGCACTTACCTACAGACACCAAAACCCAAGTATCACATAAGGCACATAAACTAGGTACATCTTGTGGGACTCTGGCCCGTCTAAAAGGACTTAGTTGGTGAGTACAGGGCTGGATTAACCTTTTTGGAGCCTCTGGTCAGTGAACTCTAAGTTGCCCCAATGAGCATGTAGCACGCAACATATTTTTGAATTATTAGATGTGATATCTTTCTATCTATCTATCTATCTATCTATCTATCTATCTATCTATCTATCTATCTATATATATATATATATATATATATATATATATATATATATCCCTCGCTCTGCCTCCTCTCTCCACAAAACACAATCTTATCCTGCTTCACCTTTGTCCTTACTGAATTCCTGCAAGAAAAAAAACCTTATCCTGCTTCACCTTTGTCCTAACTGAATTCCTCCAAGAACACAACCTTATCCTGCTTCAGCATTGTCCTTACTGAATTATTTCAAGAACATAACTTTATCCTTCTTCAATTTTGTCCTTGCTGAATTCCTCCAAGAACCCAACCTTATCCTGCTTCAACTTTGTCCTTATTGAATTCCTCCAAGAACAGACCATTATACTGCTTCAACTTTGTCATTACTGAATTCCTCCAAGAACACAACCTTATCCTGCTTCAACGTTGTCCTTGCTTAATTCCTACAAGGAATATTTCTTCAATCAATATTAATTGTCTGCTATATTATTTCTGTAAGATACTTAAATTGTGTGCAATCTGTTTTAACTTATTCCCATGCTTCATATAAAACTTAACCCCCTCTCCTTTTCAATTCAATGCCTGTATCTGATCCTCTCCCTCCTTCCCCCTACTCACAGTGTGCTCTGTAGAGGCCTCTCACTAAACCTTCACTCTCAACTGAACACCACCTTATCCTGCTTCAACTTTATCCTAACTGAACCAAGAAACCACTTCCCTCCAACCCTCACCCACCCACCTCCAAATGTTGTTGTAATATGGCAGTCAAGTTATCTGACATTCCTATTTGCAGGTTATATTATCTAACCACTAGGGACAGATAACATATTGCATACTACAGTCATTCACATCACACTGACTTTCTATGTGATCTCGTTCGTCACCCTCTATATTAAAAACCTTTCTAATCTCAATTACTTCCTCACCCTTGCTATTCCTTATCTGTTACTCTTCTCCGACTCTCTGCCCCTTTCATTCCCTTTAGACAGTAAGTAGCGAGTTACCAGTCTTCTACAAAGATTATAAGCTCAAAACAGAGCCCTCCATTTTCTGTTTGTTATAATTGTATTCTTCCTTGTCCTTTTCCACTGTACAGTGCTACGGAATATGTGGGCAAGTTACAAATAAAAGATAATAATAATAATAATAATCCATCTATTATGTGTGCTCTGTATTCTACTACATGTGATTCCATATTTGAAATTGTTTGTAATTTATTTCTATTCCAATTTGAAGCAAAAACTCTAGAAGCCACACAATGTATCTGTCCTACTAAAAACTTTACATTTGTATTCAATGTATCTACATTGTCACCCATTAACAAGAGCAGTAGGTCTTTATTAAATTCTACACCAGAGATTCTATATATGATCATACACTTTAGTCCAAATCCCCTGTTTATACTTACAAGCCCACAACAACAATGTTCCTCCTCACCACATAACCTCCAGAGGTCTTTATTTACCCAACGCCTATTCAAGTGATTTATAGTGTATGAAAATCAGTTATATGGGTTTTTTCTTATTTGCCTACAGATCAAGATATTTCTTACACCTTCTCATATTTTCTGCCACATGTTAATTGTAATCAAGAGTTGGAAGCTGATATCAGGAGATCAAACATAAGGAATTCTGAAGTTGAGAAGGAAGACATTGAAGGTATAATAATGGTGATGTGCTGGAGTAGAACTTTAATTTAATCTTAATACATTTACATATGAGTTGAAGGAATCTCATACATGCAGTGGTTATTGATGCAATAAAATCCCACTGCTAACACCAGCAGAAGCAAAGCTGAGATATTGAGCTTAAGGCAATGAATGATGTATCTCTACTTTTATTGACAAATCATAAGTTTATAGTCTGTTTAAGGATATCTGTTGCTTAATAGCTTATCCTGTTATCAAATATTTTTATTTTGCATGTAAAATATTACCCGTTTACGCTGCATTCATTGACATTTTGTAGATATCATGTCTTATTGATATAATAAACATTTATCAATTTTTATTATGTTTGCCTATTGACATCAATATGGTTAGTACCAATTCTCTGAGGCAATTTCTACAACACATATCTTCAGCCAGACCTAAACTTTGGCTACAATAGTCTGCCCATATTTGTGAAAGTCAGACTTGATTTGTTGGTTGGTTGACAACTCCTTGTCTCAACCCTATGGTCCCACATCAAATTCAGTCATAAACAGCATTATACAAAAATTATAAAGAAGAATATAATTGTCCTCCATGATGGGTAAGGTGCCATGGCAGTTCCTAGTGACCGTATGGTAGTGTTTTAGTGTACCAACATGATCCATATGGACCTTCATGGTAGAGGGTTAATTTTAGGTACCATGGGGGTCCATTGGGACCACTATGGTAATATCTTAGGATTCCGTGGGGGTTCATAGTCATCCCCAATGTAGAGGGTTAATTTTAGATGTCAGAAGTGTCCATAGGACCCCCTGTGGGGGTAGGTAAAGGCCATAAGGCTTGACAGTGAGCCCCATGGGGGAGTTTAATTAGGGGACATGGATGTCAATAGTAACTCCTATGGAGCTGGTTATAGGACACTTGGTCATCTCTATGAACACCCAAAGGGGATTGGTACTACAAGGGCCATTGGGACCACCAAGGAAGGCTAGGGGTAGATAGGTGAGTGGGGGTGATAGTGACTAGGGCAGGTGTAGGTAGATAGGGAATTTCAGGATATACCAAATAGACAATTTACAGGAATATAAGGAATTTTAAAATTAATCGCTTTTCAAAGTTTTTATGAATTAGACGACTTCCATCTCCACAAATTGGTCAATCAGCCGTGGTATTAGTGGTCCTTTTATACATGGGCCATGTTAGGTTTAGGCTCACTATGTGAGTGCCTGTGGAGTTTGTCAAGAACACACAGAATTAGTCTAGACTTATGGGGGGGAGCTAATAGTACTTTAGCTAACACTATACATAGAGCAGGGAGCAAGTTACACATAGCAATGGATTACACATTAGGGGTTTTTATGGGCAGCATTAGGTCTTACCTGGGATTTAGACGTGTAAATATTGCTTTAGGAGCAGGGTCTCCGGTAGTGAAAAGCACCTGCTCCAGTCTAGACATAAGCTTGTGCCTGACCATTTAGACCTGCCTCCAGTCAGAGTAGTTCACACCCCTTGATGACCTCATAAGGCGGTGAAGACAAGCTGCTGAACTGAGGGATAAGACGTTTATCTTTAAAAGCCAGGTTTATCTTGAAGATTGTTTTTATAAATGATTACACTATTACTCTCTTTTCAGTCTGCTCTCATATCCAACCTGATGCATTAACATGTCCTTTTTCTTAATGGCTTTTTTCTTGGCCCCTTTGTTGTTAGGACAATTACCCAGCCCCTATTCATATCTACCCTCCCCCATGGCTCTTGGACTCACTGCGCACAATATCAGAGAATCTGCTAAATTCACCTCACAGCTACCAAGATTCAGCTTACATGTCACCCCCTCACATAACACCCTTTGTAGCACCATCACTTCCATATGCACTTATTATTCTTATTATTTGTCTGTATGTGTATTTTCCCCTATGTAAGTAGACTGTAAGCTCTTCAGGCAGGGACGGTGTAAATCATCGATTGTCTCCATATTAGATGCACTTTTATTGTCATGTACTTTTTCTCTGTAAAGCACTGTAAACATTGAAGGCAATATACAAATAAAATACAAAAAATATATCATTTATTTATCCACATTAATGTGAAAATATATTGCAGAACTGCGGATAAATAATTGTGTTGGTGGGTCACCATGTCATTGTCTGGATCCAGCTCTTAGATAGAAGCAGGAGACGTCTCTTAGGGGGTCAGCAGCCAATACTTACTCATTAGCATATATTTGTGTTTGTTTATATGTTTCTTATCTACAGAATACCTTGGCTGTATTGTCACCTTTTGCTGTACTCCTCATTGTTTCCCATGACTATATGTGACTTCCTTTTTACATTGGGTTCTTGTCCTCACTTCTGCTCTGTCCATCAGTAAAGAGCCCTGTGTGGCTCTGATATTCTTCTTTCCATATGACCCCATACATTTATTCTTTGTCCTACTGAAGGTTTCTATATCCTTTTGTTTGGTTGTGTACAAAACAACAAAGTCAGAAGTGCTCATCAGAGAACGGACCAACCTTAATAGGTTAGTTCTATAGACATGATAAGCTACTCTGAGAGCAACCTCTTTTAGCTAACTTGTGCCCTTCCCAGGGAGAAATATCCTTTAGTATATCAGTCTGGTCCCACTCAAAAGAGTGTTTCAGCCCTGAAATACCAGGCAATTCTACCCTAAACAGGAGAAACAGCAAACCCCAGACGCGTTTCGGCCTTTATGGGCCTCGTCAGTGGGGTGCAGCTGAACTCCCTAAGGCACAGTGAGCAAGGGGTCCACGTCTGGAGTCCCCTATTACCCTTAGGGAGACTAATCCCTAAAGGTAATTTGCATATACAAAACAACAAAGTCAGAGGTGCTCATCAGAGAACGGACCAACCTTAATAGGTTAGTTCTATAGCCATGATAGGCTACTCTGAGAGCAACCTCTTTTAGCTCACTTGTGCCCTTCACAGGGATAAATATCCTGTAGTATATCAGTCTGGTCCCACTCAAAAGAGTGATCCAGCCCTGAAATACCAGGCAATTCTACCCTGAACAGGAGAAACAGCAAACCCCAGTTGTGTACAAACCATGCCACAGGAGACACCAGCCTGACATATGAGACCCTCGAGATGGCACGGACGGGAGCTGTGCATGACAATTACACGTAACTACAGGCAAATGCAGAAGGCTTTGCATGAAGGATATATTACATGTTTACATAACTTTCTAAATCACTCCAAATAGTGTTTCTGCATAGAGTGATTTAGGTATTTATCCAATGGACACCATACCACTGGACATTACAAATCATTTGGGTATTGCTGGTTTATCATGTATGTACAAAGCACCCACATATCTCACTTTGAGCTTTGCAATGGAATGGAAGTAAATCATGAATATGTATATACAAACAAGCACACTGTTGCAAGAAGGACTAAGCAATAGGTTATGTTAATGACTTGGAAGACACACGGATTGACACAATTATGTAGCAATGAGGTTATATAGGGAACATGTTAGGAAGGTATATAACATTTGTTTGATTTATGTAGAGCAGGATTTAGTAGTTAGTTAATGTAATTAATTATATCATCTATATATATAATTATAGCGGTGTAATGTGTAATATAAATTACAATAACAGGTGGTAATCTCTTGATTACTACTCAGTGGCACAATCACATGGGGAGATAATGAGAATAGGGGGGGTACACTTATGGTGAACAGTATTTGTCATGCTAATGTTATATAGTACATGAGAACCCAACATTACAGAAATATATAGAAATGTATTTTATATACCTCATACTAATAATGATGGATTCTCTTAAGTTTATATGCTCAGATCTCTTGTCTTCTGCCATCCTCAGTGTTCATACTCCACCAGTTCCAGAGCTGGCTTTGTATTTGGTTACCTGCAGTCCTCAGTTTAGAGTTGCCCATTATAAGAGTTACAGACTGTAATGTGGGATAGCATTGAATAAAGAACCAACATAAAAACAACAAGATGCCCCCAACATTGAGTGCATACACAATAATACATATGGTGGCTGTGTAGTAGGTGAGGCAGAGATAGGCCAGAAGAGCCATGGTCCTGATGGCCATTAGATGAGCATGTGTTTGGGGAACAGAGAAGTCAGAGGCATTCATCGTCATGTTCCTTGTGTGATTCCATAAGGACCTTCTGGTGATTCCTAAGGGAATATTAGTCAGGATAACACCCAAACTGCATCCCACCACCATAACAACAATATAAGGTAGTGTCACAACCAAGTGCATGTCATAAATGGTGGAACTGTCTGTGATATTCCCTCCAGTGTCTAGACGAGATACAAGATGGATATTACAATAGGCTGGTGCTGCAACACAGAACGATTCAATAACTGAGAATAATAGTATCTTTGGGATCAGTTCAGAGATCCTCATCTTCAAAAAGAAGAAAATCCCACGTGTGAAATTTACAATTCTAAGACAATAGTAAATGCAGAGCCAAACAACGAAACAACAGTTGTTGGAAATGAGGAATATTATAATGTATAATAATGCCAAGTGCAGCTCACTAGCAAATAGCAAGTCAGACATACATCCACTGATCAGAGCATCTATAGTAAATATATTTTGCATCAGGACGTTGCTTAATCCGATCATACATAGAATGTGATCACATGGACTCAGTTTGATGCCATTTTTCCAGTCCTGGACATTTACAGCTATAATCCCAGAGTTGAGGATGGATCCAGAGAGGCCGGTAAATATTACAGTTATCACTCGGAATATGTCTAGATGATAGAGCATCTTTCCTTTTTGTAGTGGAGTTAGTTTAGAGATCTACGATGGAGGCAGCTCTAGAGTTATCTGTAGGACCGACCTTATATTTTGTTCTGTGATGAGCAGTGAGCGGTGATGCAAATCCCCAAGATATAAGGTTTCTGTCTTCATTTGGTTTTCTGTCACTGATTTTGAAGTCATTTGTGTGTTTAGGTGAAAAAAAACTTTATAATATACCAACACTTCACATATAGGGCTGGTACACTGAAGTGCTATATTAAGAGGAAGATAGAAGTCATAAAAAGCTGGCCAGGGGTAACACATTTCAATGAAGTATGTACAATATAAAATAGTCTTAAAATGGTAATGCAAGTATCAATTGTGATCTCTACGACCAAAAATATTTGAATATCACAGTGAAGAGTACGCTGATACAGTACAGAGAGTAGGCGTGTTGGGTACTCACTCACAGATCCTAAGTGTCCCAGTCCCAGGATATATTCTTGAGTATCATATAGGTCTCAGTCCAAGAAGCAGCAGTGTTCATATCAGTGTTAAAAAAGTTCTATAAGACAATCTCACCAGTGGAAGGGTATATTTCTTAGTATATGAGGCTTTCACACTTTACAATTGGATATAATGTGGCTTCTTCTATGCAGAGCACCATTCACTCCTGTGCATCTTAATATAAAAAACTAGCGAATTGACCGTCAAAAAATGACGGCAATGAAATTGTAAGTGAGCTAATGCTGTTTGGTGTACGGGTGTCGCACCAGTGCAGTGAGCGCCTTCGGTGCTCCCTGCCTAAGTCGTACAGGGTCGTAGGTATGAGCGCCTATGGTGCCCATCTCCACCAGTGCAAGGAGAGCCTTTGGAGCTCCTTGACGGGCTGCCACCAACTGCAAGTCGACTTTCCCCGTTGCATTAGCAACGGATTTTGGCAAGCCCGCGCTGCTGAGAACTATATATGTGATGATATTATTAATTAAATGAACTAACTAAATCCTGCTCTACATAAATCAAACAAATGTTATATACCTTCCTAACATGTTCCCTATATCAGCTCATTGCTACATAATTGTTTCAATCCGTGTGTCTTTCAAGTCATTAACATAACCTATTGCTCAATCCTTCTTGTAACAGTGTGCTTGTTTGCATATATATACTAGCGAATTGCCCGTCAAAAAATAGCTAATGCTGGTTGGTGTATAATAATGAAAGGTCTAATACATTAATAAATGAATATCTAATGCTGGTTGGTGTATAATAATGAAATATATAATACATTAATAAATGAATATACTTTACCTATTTTGAAGCATTGTGATGAAGAGCTGGCAATCTGTTTTGATGTTGGTGCAGCATTAGTGGTGTGGAGCTGCTGTGTAAGCGTGGTGAATGTGTGCAGTGTAATAGTGTGCGTGCGCGAGCCGAAACCGTTAGCGTAGTGGTGTACTTCCGCATTGGAGTAAAATGGCGTGTAATCTGTTGTATGCGTCTTTGCGGATTATCCGTAGGTCTTTTGTGGTGTTTTGTGACTTTATTGTGGTGTTTTCCGTGTTTTCGTTTTGTTCATCGCCCATTTTTTCTGTCGCTTAGCAATTTTATTAGTGTGTAAATTGTTTTATTTTTATTTAAATGAAGGTGTAAGTTGCTTTTTTGAGGTCCTGGATGGTTCCTCTTGCTGTAGGTAAGCTTTTTTTGTGTGTGTTGTTTGTATTTATTGTGTTTTAAATGTTCTTACGTGCGCGTGTTGCGTCCGATTTTTGCGAGGTCGTAATGTGTGCTAACGTGTCTCGTATGGTGTTTGCGTGTGTAGCCTCATTTTAGTTTTGTTCGGCAGCCATTTTTTCTTTCGCTTAGCAAAATTTTTTGTGTCTAAACTCTTATATTTTAAGTGAAATCAATGTGTAAGTTGCATTTTTGAGGTCCTGGGTGCTCCCTCTTGGTGTAGGTAAGTTTTTTATGTATGTGCTGTGTGTATGTATTGTGTTTTGAATTTTGTAATGTTTGCGAGTTGTGTCCGAGTGTTGAAAGGTCGTAATGTGTGTTAACGTGTGTCGTATGTTGTTTGCGTTGCGAGGTAAAGTTTGCGGGCGTCGTAATTGGTGTGTCGTGTTGTTTGCGGTGCAAAGTAAAGTTTGCAAGGGTCGCAGTTGCTGGCATGGAGTGCCTTTCCATGCCAGCAACTGCGGCCCTCGCCCGCTGCCCTCGCTACGCCAGGGCCGTGGCTCGCTACGCGAGCCCGCAAGCGTTAGCAACAACTCGCATGCTCACAACTATATATGTGATAGAATGGAATTGTGTGGGGGGGGCAAATTCTCCAATAGTGTAGATAACTAAATAGTTTATTGATAAAACTCATAAAACATATATAAATCATGTCAGGTATCAAATTCACATTTAATACCCTCAAACCAAATTAGTTAATAGCAAAGAACAGCCAATCGTACAGCTGCACTCTTCAAGCAAGCTGTCCCTGAGTCTCTCTCACTTCTGCTTCCCCTGAACACAGACCAGAAATACCCTCCCTCCTACCCCTGGTTTACTTTAATTTATTAAATCACTCAAACTACTCGCACCTGATCAATCAGCTGCACACGATTACTATCCCTACTTCTTTCTCTTAGATCACTCTCCTAGACACTATGTTCCCTTTCACTTTCTTCTTCACCTTAAGCTCTAGTGTTATTCTCAGACGATCCTCCTCATTTGCTCCACATTATGTCTCCAACACCATTAACATCTCCCCTCCCCTGCTTTCCCCCTCTGCTCTGCTCCCACAAGCTCCTCTCCTTTCTTCAATCACTATTTCATTCATGTTCTAAAGACCATAAGCAGAAATGCTTCTGTAAGTCGTACACTCATCTCCTCTCCTTGCTTATTTTGCTGCTGGAGTTTTATCTCCTAACCCTCACCCCTCACTCAGTCCAACCTCTCATCTACTCTTCTCAGCAACAAGGCTATTAACTGTCCTTAATCCATGTGTTTCATTTGCTCCTCTATGTCTAAAATGTACCCTCCACCACTTATTTCTCAGTTCTTACATCTTTCCTCCTAAGCAAACTTTAACACCTCCTTCCTGACGCTGCTATTCCTTACTTTTCTTCCCCAGACTTTTGCCTCTTCCATTCCCTTTAGATTGTAAGTAGTGAGTTTTCAGTCTTGTAGGGTGCTTTGGGAAAAAGCACTTTCGACAAAGACTCTAAGCTCAAAACAGGGCCCTCATGTTTCAGTAGATAATATTGTATTTATCCCTGTTCTCTCCCATTGTACAGCGCTACAGAATATGTTGGCACTTTACAAATAAATGATAATACAAATAATAATAATCCGGTCCCTGATATGCCCTTCTTCCCGGGATTTGCTTTGTTGAGGGTATTTGGGGAGTATGTATAAGGGTACATCAATTACAAAATATCAATACAGCAAGTCCTAAATACTTTCCTATTTAATCTATCAGTCTCGGATTGGGGACTTGGCATAGAAGCAAGATGTCATGTCATTAGCATATACTGGTTCCAGTGAATGGCATAAGATGCGCTGCGGGGGAAGTATCTGTAGCAAGAGGTGATCAGATGCTGAGAAGAGAGGAGAAAGGGATGTTATTGGAGAGAGGAGAGGGAGTATAGGGGATGGAAAAAGGATGGGGGAAGGAGGATGGGGGAAGTAGGGAGGAGAGGATCTGAAGGAGGATGTAAAGGAGGGAGGAGGAGGATGAGAAGGAGGAGGATCGGAAGGAGGAGGAATGGTGTGCTGAGGGGGCCCAGGCAAATTCGGCAGCACTGAGCCCCCTCCATATCCTCCCTGCAGTAACCTCGAGCGTGGCTCAGAGTTACTGCTTTAGGATGCAAAACTTAACCCCGAGCCATGCTCAGGATTACCGCTTGGAGGCTTAAGGATTGGAATTTGAGAATAATATGTCCGGAACCCATATCGGAATACACCTCATGATATAGTTATTTTAGGTAAAAGACATCGTTATAGCCGCTATTCTCCCTGAACCAAGAGACTATTCTATTATTCCATGCTAAGATGTTCTCCTTTAGTTTCCCATAAATCTCATCATAATGTTGTAGGACCAACTGGTGAAAATCCATGTGTACACTGATTCCTAGATGATTAAACTTAGTTTGTAACTTGTATGCAAAGGCTTCTCTCAGAGCTACCATTTCTTTAGGTGTTACATTAATGGGTAGGGCCTCTGATTTAAACATTTATTTCATAATTAGATACTGTACTGAACTCATCAATCACCTCCTGAAGAGCCCATAAAGAGTTCACCAGGTTCTCCACTGAGACCACCATATCATCTGCGAACAGTGACATTTTCAGTTCAATTGAACCAATCTTAATCCCCACAATTTTCTCTGAGCTTCTAATGACCTCAGCCAATTAATAATGCAAACAAAACTGGTGACAATGGGCAACCCTGATGTGTCTCATTTGAGATTTTGAAACTCCTTTAGGCGAACCATAGGCCCATGACAGAGGCGGATGGAGACCCAGAGAGTGCACTAATCGCACGAGAGCCGAAAGCTCCAAAGCCGTATCTCTCTAGCGCTAGCTCCATGTATCTCATCCGACCCTGTCAAAGGCCTTTTTTTCTATTAGGGAGAGAAACACAACCGGGGTGTCACTGTTTTTGAGATAAATAATCATATTAAAAAGTTTTCTTATATTTTCTGTCTCCTGCCTCTCCACAATAAAGTCTGTTTGATCTTTATCAATTAAGAATGAATGATTTTGTTAAGTCTCAGGGCTAATATTGTAGAGTATATCTTTATACCAGAGTTCTAGAGTGAGATTGGGCAGAAGTCTTTACATTGTAAAGGCTCACTCTCTTTTTTTGGTACATTATTGTTGCTTCCAACATTTCCCCCGGTGCTTTACCCAAGTTTTTAATATCATTCACAGTTTATAGTAATAATTACCAAAAGCTTGAACAATCTTATCTGGATTTGTAATAATATTATATTTATATTTAATTTTATCAAGACAATTATTCACATTTCTTATCATTAGTTTTTTTTGCTAAATCTCTTCCAGATTTATTTCACCAGACATATTGTCATTGTTCAAAATTACAGAATGCTTCATTTAACCTTTTTTGTTCATTTTTTTCTTGATTACTCCCTGTTTAATTCTTATTTGTTCAAATATATTTCTATCAGGATTCTGCTTGTGGCTTCTATCTAATTTTGCCAAACCTATATACAGACCTCATAGAGAACTACCCTTTTCCTTAAACCATTGGGATTTTGTCTTTAAAAAACTCCTCTAATATATGCTTTATGTGTAAGCTACAGAGTTGCATTAGATTGCACAGAGCCTCTATTCTCTTAAAAAAATTGAGAATTTTCTTTTTTTATCTTAGTTCTAATTTGTTAATCTTTTAGAAGAAATAGCCCCAATTTCCAAGGAGGACGCCTTCCATGCACAATATCTGATTTTAGCGTTATCGTTATCATACCATGATCAGATCTTAATATTGGTTTGATGTCTGCTTTTATGATTTTTTGGAAACTTAAGTCAGTAAAAAGGACTATAATCTAGTCAAGAAATGGATAGGTGCCTGTGTGAGTAGAAGGTATAATCCCTCTGTCCTGGTATCAAACAAGTTATAACTACAGAGTAAATCATGGAACTGTTTGGCTTTCTGTTTAGTGCTTGGATCAATGATGGAGTCATTGGCCAGTTTCTTAACCTCTGAGGGATTTAAACACATGTTGAAGACCCCACATATAGTGAGGAGACCTGAAAAATATTTGTTTAGCTTTTATAGTCATGTGTATTTATGCACCCACTTTCCTCAACAGAATGTCAATAACAAGAGTATTCTTCATAGAAGGGCTCAGGTTTTAGATAGTAGTTTACTAACCACTCACGTTTCTTACAGTTTTCATTCAAATGTCACATCAACCTGCTTACATTGTGCTTCTGATAACCAATGTTACAAAGCCCACAAAAAATGGTCTGTTGCCCAGTGCTGTAGTAGTTCTCCGAACAAGGGGAACAGTGGAACACTAAAATATTATCTCACAATCACGAGAATGGAACATGTAGTATATATGCGTTAACAATGGAGCACTGAGTAGATGTCTGATAGCACTACAAGTCTCACATTTCATATATATATGGTTTGTATTAAATACATAGTAGATGAATACATATCTTACCTCTTAGTGTGATCAAACACCATGTAAAACACATATATTACTTACAGACTGTTGAAATAGTAAGTGAGTACATTGGTTCAGTGAAAGTGAAAGATACATCCCAGATGCAGAACCCCAACGCGCGTTTCATCAGCGTTTTGCTGGCGTCATCAGGAGGCAACGTCTTTGAAGAGTATTGCCATTGCTCTCACTTATAGTTAGTATTGTGTGGTGATTGGTTAGTGCACACTAGTTAGTAACAAGGACTTGAGTGAATATTTTTTCACTTTTAATCATTTGCTGTTCTGAACTTTCTCATATTTGAATACGTTTTAATATTAGGTATAACTTCGTGGTCCAATTTTATTTTATAGGAATATAGTCAATCTATATTTTTTAATTATTAATTATAGTGCTCATGTAAATAGCAATTTAAAATGGAAGGTTGAATTTCTATTGTGAGTTAAAATGAAATTGAGGAGTGACACTTTTATCAATATTTAATTATTACTAAAACAAATTATTGTTGCACCTTAATGTTATTTATTGGTAACAGTGATCACAGTATAAGTACAAATTATTTATTTCTCCAAACAACCTTAAACTTATGTTACAAACTTTGTCTATGAACATATCCTACCCTCAGCATTGTCATTTTTTAACATGTTTATATGCTAAGTAGTTTACTGGTAAAGAATATTTGATATACTTTAAAATAATGTAGTGGATTAAAAATTTGAATGGCAGATTAGAGTAATATATTGAACTAATAAATTATCTCCAAATGGGCTAAGGACATCAATTATATTGTAGTTTGTCCTGCAGTCAAGAAGGAGAGCAAGAAGAAAATCCTGTATTAATATTAGATTATTGTTATAATGATTATTATTGCTCGCCATAGTAACACTTTGTTCAACCTTTTTACCTAATCATGATATGGAAAATACTACTCTTGTTATTTAATCAATTTACACGTCTGTATTATTTTTCATTTATTTATTATTTATTTATTCACAGATTTCAGATATCAGTCCCCTTTCACATCTCCATTATTGACACTAATTTTAAAGTTAGGCTTTGTATGAAAAACCTTCATTCAGGTCATTTCGAGACTGAGATTTCAACTTATAGATCCAGTTTAATTCGTTTGCCTTCTCTTTGGCCTAACTTTGCTCCGTCTATTGCACTGAACTTGAGATGATGGAGTTCTCCATTTTGACGTTGACGTAAGTGTCCATTAATTTATCCACACTGTATAGGTGTTCCCATATACTTTGACGGAATTGAGCGTTTTGCCCATGTATAATTTTTTTTTTTGCAGGAGCAAAGTAGCACTTAGATAACTCCTACTGATGAACAATTATAGAAATTATTCACCCCAAATTCTTGACCTGTAATGGGATGCACTATAATCTTTATTTGTAAAATATATTTACATTTGGCACATCTTCCACATCTATAACAACCTTTTGGTCTTGTTAGCCACTGTGCCGGTTTCTTTGCATGTTGAAAATGACTTGATACCAAAGTGTCTTGTAGAGTGGCTGATCTTCAATAGGTAATTGACGGGCAATTTGTTATCTGGCCTGATAAGTCCTTATCTAGAAGTAAGATGTACCAACATTTGTTAAGTACATTTTCAATTACTTTTGAGCTATTTCTATGTATAAATACTGGTCTAATTGTTTTCACTGAATCTTCTTTTTTCAAAGTGTGTAGTAATTGCTCCCAATCTGTTTTGTACGCTGCTTTTAAGTACATATTGGGTTACACACGAGCATTAAACCTTGTTCTTAATTTATTGGCTTCTGCTTTGAAGTCAGAGTCTATAATCACATATATAGTTGTGAGCGTACGAGTTGTTGCTAACGCTGCAGTAGCATAGCGAGCCCGCGGCCCTCGCGAAGCGAGGGCACTGTGCCAGGTTCTCAGTTGCTGGCATGGAGCGTCGAAGCTCCATGCCAGCACCTGAGGACCTCGCAAAGCGAGGTCTTCAGTTGCAGCAATTGCGACCCTTGCAAAATTTACAACACAAATTCCCAACCCAAAGAACTGCGACACTCACAAACAACATACGACACACGTTCACACACATTACGGCCTCGCAACACTCGGACGCAACTTGCGAACATTACAAAATTAAAAACACAATACATACACACAGCACATACATAAAAACCTTACCAACACAAACAGGAAGCACCCAGGACCTCAAAAATGCAACTTACAACTTAATTGCACTCAAAATAAAAGAGTTTAGACACTAAATAATTTGTTAAGCGACACAAAAAATGGCCGACGAATAAAATGAAAACGAGGCTACACACGCAAACACCATACGAGACACGTTACCACACATTACGACCTCGCAAACATCGGACGCAACACGCCGACATACAAACATTTAAAACTTAAGAAAGACACACAACAAACACATAAAAAGCTTACCTACAGCAAGAGGAACCATCCAGCACCTCAAAAAAACAAGTTACACCTACATTTAAATCAAAATAAAACACTTTAGACACTAAAACCATCGCTAAGCGAGAGAAAAAATGCCCGACGAACAAAACGAAAACGAGGCTTCAGACGTCACTATACTTACTCGCAATAATGAAACAAATACTATGCGGAACGTATCACAATCATATTAAACACAATTTTGAACAGTAATACGCAGAAAATGGCGGATGGAACGCAAATTGTAAGCTGGAACGCAAATAGCACATGCGTATTGCGTTCTAACGGTCTCACTTTCCAGAACTTTCTACAAGTTTATAAATACTGCCTATATCACACGAAAAAATACATTTCTCCTCAGGTGATGAACGGAGTGACTTCTGAGATAACTGCTGCTTTTACTTGAGAAGACAATTCTTTACTAATTTACTACTTTGCATTGTGCAAATTACAACTGAGAGGTAAGCTATAATATATTACATTTTATTATCAGGACAGGTCAAACAAATAAAAAAATAAACTAGGATTTATGTAGTGACATATATGGCACATTTATGTGTATAGGCTCACAAACAAAATACGGTTCATTTAACAAAACAACAAAAAAACATAATTCTATATTAAACAGAGGTTTATGTATAGTGACATGTGACACGCACATATATGTCTATAATGTATAGTGACATGTGACACGCACATATATGTCTATAATGTATATTGACATGTGACACGCACATATATGTGTATTGCCCCTGCATAGTGACATGTGACACGGACATATATGTGTATCATGTATATTGACATGTGACACACACATTTATGTGTATTGCCCCTTCATAGTGACATGTGACACGGACATATATGTGTATAATGTATAGTGACATGTGACACGCACATTTATGTGTATTGCCCCCTCATAGTGACATGTGACACGGACATATATGTGTATAATGTATAGTGACATGTGACACGCACATTTATGTGTATTGCCCCTTCATAGGGACATGTGACACGGACATATATGTGTATAATGTATAGTGACATGTGACACGCACATTTATGTGTATTGCCACTGCAACAAAATTAGCTTAAAACAAAATCAGTAAACAGCTACATTTAAATGACATTATATGTCATGTATACTGATATGTCACACGCACATATATGTGTATCATCTATAGTTACATCTCACACACAGACATTTATGTGTGTTGGAAAAAAAAATATAAGGTTAATTTAACCATTTAAATATGAGTCATGTATACTGATATGTCACACGTACACAAAATAATTACATTAAACTATGGAATGTGCTTCATGTATGTGACATATGTGTGTAGCCCCCAACAAAAAATAAGGTCAATTGAAAATAATTACAGAAGTATATTTAAATGACATTAATTTACTGCAATTCAATAGATCATATAAAGCTGAATCTTTCTATTTCTTTTAATATTCAAACAGACTCTGCATTAACAGCGTCACTCAACAATTTGCACTGTGCACTGTGAAGCACAATCCCTTTTAAAGAACACCAACAAAGAAGAAGAGGTAAGATACAACAGGACATTACATGCTCAAAAGGCCATGCTTTGCTAGATGGAAAATTATAAATATACAAATAATTATTTCACTTTCTTTTTCAAACAGACACTACAAGAAGATTAGCGGATTAAGATTGGCAGGAGGGGACAGTCTGTCATTCGACACTTCAATCAAGGTAAAGTATTAAGTATAAACAAGAAAGAACCATGAGCCTTATTCAATTGTGACTTGCTCAATTGAATAGGGCTCTATATAAGCACATAACATATTTTTTATACAGAACTTTTTAGTTACTGAACTTCTAACCACAATCAAGGTTTTCAATAACTAAAAACTTTGCTCAATAAATATGTTATGTGATTATATAGAGCCCTCTTCAATTGGCAAAATTGCAATTCAATGAGGACCTATATATCTTTAATGGCCAAGGGCCTCACTCAAATGTGATTTGCCCATTTCAATAGGGCTCTATATAAGCACAGAGCATATTATTTAAAGGAACTTTTTATTTAGTGAACACGTTGCTTTTGGATACAAGTTCACTAAATACAAAGGGCCCTATTAAATTCTCCCTCGTAGTTCTCTCGGTGCTCGCAAATGGCAGTTTTCCTGCTGTTTGCGAGAACCGAATCTCTCGCAGCCTGCCTTACGATATGACTGCGAGAAAATGGCCGAGAATAGGCTCCGATAGAGCTACGTAGCCTTAAATCTATGCACGAGTCTCGCATATCGTAAGAATCCCTACGTGGACAAAAAGTCCACGCAAGGGATCCGAAAGCCTCTACGTGCTGCCTCGGAACAGCCCGAGACAGCAGTGTGAGGCTCCCCCCTGCACCCTATACACATCCCCATGCTGCAGGGGTCTCTATCAGGACCCCTGCAGCACCCCCATATTAACCCCTTGCAGCGGGGGTCCCCGATCTGCATAGATCAGGCCCCCCGCTGCATTTAAAACTTTTAAATTCCCCGCCGCGGCTCCTTAAAGGGACCGCGGCACACTATTATCCAATCCCGGCCACGGCACTTAAAATTAACCCCCATCTATGCTGGGGGTCCCCATCGGGACCCCCGAAGTGTCCCCACATAAACACATTGCAGGGGGGGGGCCCGATCTGCATAGATCAGGCCCCCCGCTGCATTTCAAACTTTTAAATTCCCCGCCGCGGCTCCTTAAAGGGACCGCGGCACACTATTACCCAATCCCGGCCGCGGCACTTAAAATTAACCCCCCTCTATGCTGGGGGTCCCCATCGGGACTTCCGAAGTGTCCCCACATAAACACATTGCAGGGGGGGGCCCCGATCTGCATAGATCAGGCCCCCCGCTGCATTTCAAACTTTAAAATTCCCCGCCGCGGCTCTTTAAAGGGACCGCGGCACACTATTACCCAATCCCGGCCGCGGCACTTAAAATTAACCACCCTCTATGCTGGGGGTCCCCATCGGGACCCCCGAAGTGTCCCCACATAAACCCCCTGCAGCGGGGGGCCCCGATCGGCACCGATCGTGACCCTGCTGCAATTCAATTTTAAATTTCTCGCGGGTCCTCAAAGGACCGTAAAGGTCCTGAAAGGACTCGCACTAAAAATATTAACCCCAGGCAACTATAATTACCCCATTAGCTCATGATGGTCAATCCAGACCACCATAAGGCGTAAATTAACCCATTAACTCATGGTGGTCAATCCAGACCACCATAAGGCCTAAATTAACCCATTTTGTTAATTTAGGCCTTATGGTGGTCTGGATTGACCATCATGAGTTAATGGGTTAATTTAGGCCTTATGGTGGTCTGGATTGACCATCATGAGTTAATGGGTTAATTTAGGCCATATGGTGGTCTGGATTGACCATCATGAGTTAATGGGTTAATTTAGGCCTTATGGTGGTCTGGATTGACCATCATGAGTTAATGGGTTAATTTAGGCCTTATGGTGGTCTGGATTGATAATCATGAGTTAATGGGTTAATTTAGGCCTTATGGTGGTCTGGATTGACCATCATGAGTTAATGGGTTAATTTAGGCCTTATGGTGGTCTGGATTGACCACCATGAGTTAATGGGTTAATTTAGGCCTTATGGTGGTCTGGATTGACCACCATGAGTTAATGGGGTAATTATAGTTGCCTGGGGTTAATATTTTTAGTTTTTTGTCCTTTCAGGACCTTTACGGTCCTTTGAGGACCCTCGAGGCGGGAAATTTAAAATTGAATTGCAGCAGGGTCACGATCGGTGCCGATCGTGGCCCCCCGCTGCAGGGGGTTTATGTGGGGACACTTCGGGGGTCCCGATGGGGACCCCCAGCAAAGAGGGGGGTTACTTTTAAGTGCCGCGGCCGGGATTGGGTAATAGTGTGCCGCGGCCCCTTTAAGGAGCCGCGGCGGGGAATTTAAAAGTTTGAAATGCAGCTGGGGGCCTGATCGGTGCCGATCGAGGACCCCCGCTGCAAGGGGTTAATGTGTGGGGGCTGCGGGGGTTCCTATGGACCCCTGCAGCAAGGTGTTCATGTGAGGACACTTCGGGGGTTGAGGGGGGGTTAATTTTAGGTGCTGGGGGGGGTATTCGGAGTACCCCCACGGCAGGGCTTATGTGGGGGACTGCCGCGGAGGTCCCTTTTAGGACCCCAGCAGCAATTGATGAGGAGTGGGAGCCTGCGATATCATCTCGCAGGCTGTCACTCCTCATGTACATTTACGCAGTGTAGATACGTACGGCCCTGCTGCGTAGCTCATACGTTGCTCGCAGCAGGGCTAATTTAATAGCATTGTAAGTTAGAGAAACTTTGCAGTACGTAGGGCTTAAGTAGAAGCCTCTTATTTACGAGGCTGGAATTTAATAGGGCCCAAAATTCGGTAAAAAAATATGCTCTGTGGTGATATTGAGCTCTATTCCATTGGCCAAAACACAATTGAATGAGGAGCTGACAATATAACAAATGCAGCAACCAAAGGCCCTCATTCAATTGCTATTTTGGACAATTTAATATGGCTATAAATAAGCACTTTTAGGCCCTTATTCAATTGCCATTTTGCTAATTCTATACGGATCCAAAAATCACATAACATATATTTTTTAAATAACTTTTTGTTAGTGAAAACCTTGCTTTTAGATAGATGCTTAATAAGTAAAAACTTCTTTAACAAATATATATTTCATGCCATTAAAAATGCTATAGATGATGACATGGTGACAGAGCGTTATTTCTATCTTGATGGACCTGGCGGATCAGGAAAAACATATTTGTACAATTTATTAATGAGTTCAGTACGAGCACAAGGAAAAATAGCAATGGCGTTTGCCACTACTGGAATTGCTGCACTTTTATTAGAAGGTGGAAGAACTGTTCATAGTGGATTTAAACTGCCAGTGCCTATTTTAGAAAATTCTGTGTCAGATATTCGCATGACATCCTTACAAGCAAAGAAATTGAAGAAATGTAAATTAATTATAATAGATGAGGCCACAATGATGTCATGCTATGCCCTCCAATGCATTGACCGTTTGCTTCGTGAAGTCATGGATAATATTTTTCCATTTGGTGGAAAGGTAATGTTGTTGGGTGGCGATTTTAGACAAACATTACCTGTCGTTGTACATGGAAATCGAACAGACATTATTGAAACATGTATAAAGTCAAGTACAGTATGGAAACATTTTACCCATCTTCAACTGCAACAAAATATGAGATCAGAAGGCCAAACTGATTTCAATGATTGGCTTATTAAAATTGGAGAAGGCAGAACAGAAAAAATGCTACATTTACCTGACGACACTGTAGAGATCCCACCTCATATGATTTGTCAACAAGATATTATATCGGCTATATTTGAAGGGAGCATAAATAACGAAGAATATTCCGAGCTTGCCAACCAAGTTATACTGACGTGTAAAAATAAAGATGCATTAATACTCAATAATGAAATCTTAAAAAAAATTAATGCACCACAAAGAAATTATCACAGTGCTGATTCTGTACTTGCTGATGACAATGAAAGTCAGGCAAACTTTTCAACTGAATTCATTAACTCTTTAACTCCTTCTGGAATGCCACCACATATTTTGCAGCTAAAGAAAGGTGCAATTATCATGTTACTGCGAAATATGAACCCCAAAAAAGGCCTATGCAATGGCACAAGATTAATTGTTCAACAATTAAAGGACCATTTTATAGATGCTGAAATTTTAACTGGGACCCATAAAGGAGAGAGAGTTTTCATACCAAGAATAGATTTAGCACCAAGTGAAAGTAGTCTCCCTTTTATACTTCAAAGAAGACAATTTCCCATTATTATGGCATTTGCCATGACCATTAATAAATCACAAGGTCAAACTTTCAAATCTGTGGGTATTTTCTTGGAAGAACCAGTTTTTGCACATGATCAATTGTACGTTGCGTTGTCACGCTGCAAAAATCCACAGGCTATTAAAGTTTACATTGAAAACAATGAAAGTCAAGGTGATTTATTAGAAGATGGACGTATTTTTACTAAAAACATTGTCTACTATGAAGTACTATAACTTTGCAGGATACAAACTAAAGCCATGCAAACATTTTGGAAAAACATTCAAAAATACAAAACAATTGGTTGTTTAATTCAGTCATAATTAATGGAAGTCATGTTTATGGATAATTCGCCTCACAAAATACTTGCCTTGCATTTCTATGAAAAATTATGTTAAAATGTTAAGTCACTATGTTAATGTTTCTAATGTTACAAGTTTAAAAACAATATTTTCAAGTTATTTCATTCAACATATTACAAAGTTCATGTTAAGAGCTCAAGCACCTTTTAAGTCACAATGTAAATATTCTCAGTTATCTTAAGATTACTACCTACATTAATGTTTATCGCAAGTTTATGTGCTCAGTAATGAATTACTTTAATTACGTACGGTTTAAGGAGAGTTTTTACTGTATGCCTTCCTCTACATTCAATGTATATTAAACTTAACAATTATTCTGATACAAATTGCATGTTAATACTGATTAATTTAAAGTTAAACTGTTTTTACATTCAAATGTTAATACTTTTAATTCAAAATTATGTTACAAAATGTATTTACTATGTTCCTGTTTATAATGTTCAAAATTACACAAATGTTTTGCAAAACTTCCAAAGTTACATAAAAAATAAAGTTCAATTTTAAAAATATATACTTTCAAGGTTATTGCTTACATATATTTTAAACTTCATGTTAAAATTCGGCACGTTTCAAAAAGTCTTTTTACTTTTTACTTTCCTCTGGATTCTATGTATATTAAAGTGAACAATTCTTCAGACACAAATTTCATTTTAAAAAACCATTACATCAACGTTTTACAAAAATACATGTTCATATCACAATACTTACAAGGGTCAAAAATATATTTAAATAACTAAACAACTTCACAAATATATACATCACATTGCCGTCATTTTTTGACGAGCAAGTCGCTAGTAAAATATATTTAGCTGCACTTTTATATCCTTTGATTGTTGTCTTAAAAGCAAGTAACAAATACAATGCTCATCTAAGGAAGTATATAAACCAGTTAAAGATATCAATAAGTAATGTGCTTACTTTATTCCCAGTGTCCTAGTCTATCATGGATCACGTATCATGTTATATAGCTGGGAAAGTCCAGCAGACCTGGTGACTATTTTTTATATTATATGATTAATTTCATTTGGGCAACAGTAGTGTGGGCTAAAAGAAGACATTTTATGACTGGTTGTTCTTATATGAGACATGGTACCTGATAGGCTATGACATTACACTGCACATATAGCCCTACATACTGTTAGCAAGTAAAGTTTTATGTACATTAGCACAAAACAAATGCAAGAATAGATGGTCATGACTTCAAGTTGGAAGATGTAGGCATATTGGAAGTAATACTTTACTGAAACAGACCTCCAGTGGAAGTGGTAAAGCCAAACAAAGTTAAGGAATGTAAGCATGCCTGGGATAAACACAAGCTTATTTTGTGACTCAATTAAGCCAATTTTGGGTTCTTATCTCCAATCAAATCTGTTTCTATGTTTAAGTAACATACCAGACATCACTCATAGACACCATTATTGATGTCATTTATAATTACATTTAGTCAGCGGTTAATGAAGGTGTCTTTAAGCAAAAATATTTTAGACATATATATTAAGATTCAGTTGAAAATGTGTGATCCTCCAAATGTAACAATACAAGTAAGTATATAATTATAAATGCATAAAGTTATTTCCTAGTGATTCTAATGTGATGTCATCAGTGATATCATGGATGATGTAATTTTTCATATTATATGTCATGAGAGCAACTTGAACAAATTTACCAATCTCCTATATATTTTTCAGCCTTGAGTTGCCCCATCATGCACTGCAGCCATAACTATTGATTAATGAAGTTGTAGCCAATAATACTGATATCATTAGAAACAGAACTTTTGCTTGACCCAACCAACCAAAGACTGTTGCAAATTTATTATAAGTTAATTTGTTCATCTTATCTGAGGCTTATTCTGATTTTTGTCTTCCTTTGACAAGTTGAAGAGTTGATAGCAAACACCTTGCAGCTTCCTCGTGTGGGTTCTCGATCAGTAGAAGACCCATTATACATTATAGATACTTTATATGCAGCAATTATTCATTAAAGTATGCTTAATATTACTGTTTTAGCAAAATGTAGGTAAGAAGAACATAGTAATGCCATAAATTAGCTCAGTAAAATTATTTAAGGACAGTTTTAGGCAGATCAAACAAGCTACCTTTATTCACCTTTTAGGTAAATTTGTCATCTGATGTTTACATTATCAATGTGTAGTGTAGAAACCATAAATAGTGAGGGACTGTTCAAATAGAAACACTTATATGGGAAGAGGACAAGAAATGGAGGATCACGGAGAATGGGTTGGAGGTGAGGTGTAGACTGTGAGAGGCTTGGAGAAAAGAGGGTGATGATGACTTGCCGTGAATAAAGTGGGTGGTGACGAGTAAAGAGAACAGAGAGGGCGAGAGAAGTATATGTAGTTTCTATTTTGTTTTTTCTCCAAGTGACCAGCAAAAACATTTGTACTTATATAAAAATGTAAACTATAACATGGTGGACCTATAAACATATTTTGGATCAGGGAGGCAACATACACACTATGCCACTGGTACCTTGTGAAAGAAAGATGGTGAACCTGTTGGTTTGCATCATCCAAAGACAGACTGAACCAAGAGATATATTTAGCTTGTTTGCTTCACTGTCCTACTTGAATATGAAAAATTCACCCCATCATCAAGCTCTCAGGATGTGATGTCACAAACACAAAATGGTTGCCTGTATCCATAAACAGAGTCCTCAAACATTCAGGTTTTCACAAAAAAAAGTTGTTTTCTTTCCATGGCTTACACAGCTGCTAGTATTGTTAGTTTGGTACATACTTAACAAGCAAGTACATTTTTTATTGAAGTAGGCATTATGGGTCTGTAGAAAATAGCACAATGGAGCCCATATACAAGGACATTATTCAGCTTTCCTTCCTGAAGCACCTTGTTTTGTCTAACTTCCCACAGTGTCATCCATCTTCTAGTTTATGTGTGTATTTCTGTAGAGTACAATAGTTTATATTATCTATATATATAGTAATCATTATAACATAACATATGTCTGGGCAGAGTAACACTGTGACCAGGCCCGGTGGTTAATCTTTTCTTCTACACATGCTCAGTAGCTTCACACTTGCCAGTTTCAGTTTTGAGTTTACCATTATTAGTAGGATTGACTGCACTGTCGAGAAAGAGAAAATAACTATAAAACAAACCCAGTACCAAGGATTGTACATGGACAAGAATCCTATGAGGAGCTCCACTACATAGAAAAGCAGGTAGAGAATAAGGAGAGATAACATTGTGTAGGCTGCCCCTCGGTGAGCCTTCAGACTGGGGCTGCCAAACTCTCCCATGTTCTTTTTCATATGATGAGCATGCATGAAGAGAGATCCAATGAAACGTCCAGTGGTGACAATCACAATCAGGAATGGGATGCAACAGTTGGTGATGAGTGCAAATGAATTGTAATCGGCGTCTATCTTGTACCCAACATTAGCAGAAGTTTGATTGGACATCAGAGCATCTGTAGCATTTTCTGCGTGCAGTTCAGTAAAAGCCCAAAACACTGGGATGCTGCTAAGGCAAGTTACCACTTGAGAAGCAAAAATCAACCAAGGAACCACAGTGTTGATCTTCATCTTGAACCAAGCAAGAAGCCCTTGTTTAAAGTTAATGATTTTCAGGCAAAAAAATAAACAGAGCCAGGAGGTAAGCCAAGAACTGGAAAAGATGGTGTAGGTCATTAGAAAATACAGTATATAAAACACAAAGTCAATAAGAAAAATATTGGTAAAATAAACAGAGCACATGATGGAGACCGCCATTACAAAAGAGAAAGCTGTGTTGGAGACACCCAGAGCAACCAATATCTGATCACAAGAGTTCAAGCGTTGTCCTTTTATCATGTCTCTGAGATTCACGCACAAAATGAAGCCATTGGTCAATATACCTGTGAAGGTCTCAACCATGAGTATGATTAGAATTACCTCCATGAATGTGGGTATCACAAAACCTTCAACACCCATTTTGTGTCAATAAAAATTCAGATAAGTACTTTAAGTGGACCTTCAAGCAAGTAAATGATGGCAACACCAATGGTCTTATTTAGGCAGAGATTCCAGACTCTCAAGGTGTGATTTTGTCTCCACCGGCCCTATTGCAGTCCTTTTAGAGATGTGTCTAAGAGTTAGGTCACTATTTGGAGATAATTTATAGTCATTTGCTCTAGACTAATTTACTTAATGACATCAGTAAGTGGGATTATAGCTAACTCCTTTATCCCTGGATTAAGATGAATGCAAATATTCAATATATTTTCTAATTGCCATTTGGGTTTGCATTGACGTTCAACTGTAGAGTCTTTTGTGAAAATAAACAAATCAGAGATATTTTTAAGTATATAAGGCATTTCTTAAAGTAAACATGGTTTATTTTCTAAAAACATCACTAGAGCTGGTATGTGCAATATGGAGGTTATATACTATAGTGATGAGGTTCTGTTTCTAATATTGACTATAAACTTTCTCTTAGACTCACAATACAACCTCTATAACAAAGTGGAGTCAACAATCTTTATACACATTTTGTTCTTGTATGTGGATATATATAGTGCTGTATACATATTTAAAGGTTCAGATCAATTCATTTTTCTGATTTAACTCTTTATTAGAAAGATAGTGACCAAATAGAACAAAATCATTATGAGAGATATTGAGTTTGCATAGCGTAATGTTTAGTACCATCAACCACTAAAGAGCTTAATAATAATGGTTTTGAAAGAGTGAAAATAGTACTTTGTACACTAGGAACAAGGAAATCAATAGAATATATTTATCAACTTGGGATACAACTGAAGTTAAAACATATTTTATCTCCATTTCCAACATTTTCTGTTGTAGCTCTTTATATGATTATTTATACAAGCTTTAACTCAGTATGATAACAAGTTAATATAGAAAACATAAGAAATTGGAATATTGACTGTATTTTTATAACTGCTTAATAACTATACCCCAATCCCACTTATTAGCTCCGAGCTTTCTGCTTCTCACCTGTTGTTCTCTGGTCACTAATCTGGTTTTGGTTGGATGCAAATTAGGAAAATATTCAGTTACAAATGGTGACGCAGGTGGGATTACTTGTGTCAGCCACAGCTCTAAGATAATATTCCAGAGGTGAGAGTGAAATATGTGAATTGTTTATCAAACCAACATATTAATCTCTTAATGAGTGAATTAAAATATAAAACTTTTATAAAGGGTTTATGTTCAACTGCCAACTAATGGGCAAATCCAAGTTACTGTTGCACAGCGGTAGCTGCACTCAACATGATTGGATTCATGAGTTTCATAAAAAAGTGGTAATTATCTCCATAAAAATAAATATATCCAGAGAAAATATTAGTTTTGTTTAGGAGAACCTTTCATGCAATGAGGTTGTTAGAGGAAATTGAGATCTCATCTTCACCAATAAAATGGGATCTTTACACTAAAGAAGGTCAGACAGTGGCATTCTCTACCAATGGAGGCCGTCATACTAAGCTCACTAGAAAGTGTTAAAAACAGGTTGGATATTTATTTTAGATAAAAGTTCACCATTGAATTATATTATACTAAAAGTGCTATACAAATGTGTATAAACTAAATAAATACATATGTTAAGACTAAACAAGAGTAAATATAAGACAGGAGACTGTGTGCATTTATTGTATGTACTTTAATGTAATCAAACACATTTACACATATCATTAACCTCTTGGTAAATACAAATCTCAATGTCCTTCACCTACTACTGTCCCCCAAACACACTGGATATTGGCCAGATTTACTGATGAGAAAACTATTGGAGATGTAATTCTGCCTTTTTATGAAAAATATGTGCTGGAATCTTGTCCAAACAATATACAATATTCTCTAAATAGATTTTGTTGGTTTGGGAATCCTTCAGCTTTTACCTGTATCGTGTTCAGATTTGTCCTGATTAGTGATGTCACGAACATAAAATTTTCGGTTTGCGAACCGCGAACCGCCGCAAATGTTCGCGAACCGGCGAACCCGGCGAACCGCCATAGACTTCAATGGGCAGGCAGATTTTAAAACCCACAGGGACTCTTTCTGGCCACAATAGTGATGGAAACGTTGTTTTAAGGGGACTAACACCTGGACTGTGGCATGCCGGAGGGGGATCCATGTCAAAACTCCCACGGAAAATTACATAGTTGATGCAGAGTCTGGTTTTAATCCATAAAGGGCATAACTAACCTAACATCCCCCTCCATCATCATCCTCCCCTGAATCTCTTTACCCCCTCCATCATCATCCTCCCCTGTGTCTCTTTCCCCCCTTCCTCATCACCCTCCCCTGTGTCTCAACCCACATCCCTCATCATCCTCCCACCTCCCTCTTCATCCTCCCCTGTATCTCTTTACCCCCTCCCTCATCATCCTCCCCTGTGTCTCTTCCCCCTCCATCATCATCCTCCCCTGTGTCTCTTTCCCCACTCCCTCATCATCCTCCCCTGTGTCTCTTTTCCCCCTCCCTCATCATCTTCCCCTGTGTCTCTTCCCCCTCCCTCATCATCCTCCCCTGTGTCTCTTTCCCCCCTTCCTCATCACCCTCCCCTGTATCTCTTTACCGCCTCCCTCATCATCCTCCCCTGTGTCTGTTTCCCCCTCCCTCATCATCCTCCCCTGTGTCTCTTCCCCCCTCCCTCATCATCCTCCCAACTCCCTTGATGATAAGGGGGGGGGAGAGACACAGGGATAAGTGTGAGGGGTGTTAGGGTAAGGGGTGTTAGGGATAAGAGTGAGGGGTTAGGTGTTAGGGTGAGGGGTGTTAGGGCTAAGTGTGAGGGGTGTTAGGGTGAGGGGTGTTAGGGATAAGTGTAAAGGGTGTTAGGGTGAGGCATGTTAGGAATAAGTGTGAGGGGTGTTAGATCTTAGGGATAAGTGTGAGAATGTTAGGGTTAGGTGTTAGGTTAATGGGTGTTATGGATAAGTGTGAGGGGTGTTAGGATTAGGGTAAGGGGTGTTAGGGATAAGTGTGATGGGTGTTAGGGTAAGGGATGTTAGGGTTAGGTGTTAGGGTAAGGGCTTTTAGGGATAAGTGTAAGGGGGTATTAGGGTATGGTGTTAGGGTGAGGGGTGTTAGGGATAAGTGTGGGGGGTGTTAGGTCTTAGGGATAAGTGTGAGAATGTAAGGGTTAGGTGTTAGGTTGATGGGTGTTATGGATAAGTGTGAGGGGTGTTAGGGTTAGGGTAAGGGGTGTTAGGGATAAGTGTGATGGGTGTTAGGGTAAGGGATGTTAGGGTTAGGTGTTAGGGTAAGGGCTGTTAGGGATAAGTGTAAGGGGGTATTAGGGTATGGTGTTAGGGTGAGGGGTGTTAGGGATAAGTGTGGGGGGTGTTAGGTCTTAGGGATAAGTGTGAGGGGTGTTAGGATTAGGGTAAGGGGTGTTAGGGATAAGTGTGATGGGTGTTAGGGTAAGGGATGTTAGGGTTAGGTGTTAGGGTAAGGGCTGTTAGGGATAAGTGTAAGGGGGTATTAGGGTATGGTGTTAGGGTGAGGGGTGTTAGGGATAAGTGTGGGGGGTGTTAGGTCTTAGGGATAAGTGTGAGAATGTAAGGGTTAGGTGTTAGGTTGATGGGTGTTATGGATTAGTGTGAGGGGTGTAAGGGTTAGGGTAAGGGGTGTTAGGGATAAGTGTGATGGGTGTTAGGGTAAGGGATGTTAGGGTTAGGTGTAAGGGGGTATTAGGGTTAGGTGTTAGGGTGAGGCATGTTAGGAATAAGTGTGAGGGGTGTTAGTTCTTAGGGATAAGTGTGAGAATGTTAGGGTTAGGTGTTAGGTTGATGGGTGTTATGGATAAGTGTGAGGGGTGTTAGGGTTAGGGTAAGGGGTGTTAGGTATAAGTTTGATGGGTGTTAGGGTAAGGGATGTTAGGGTTAGGTGTTAGGGTAAGGGCTGTTAGGGATAAGTGTAAGGGGGTATTAGGGTATGGTGTTAGGGTGAGGGGTGTTAGGGATAAGTGTGGGGGGTGTTAGGTCTTAGGGATAAGTGTGAGAATGTAAGGGTTAGGTGTTAGGTTGATGGGTGTTATGGATAAGTGTGAGGGGTGTAAGGGTTAGGGTAAGGGGTGTTAGGGATAAGTGTCATGGGTGTTAGGGTAAGGGATGTTAGGGTTAGGTGTAAGGGGGTATTAGGGTTAGGTGTTAGGGTGAGGCATGTTAGGAATAAGTGTGAGGGGTGTTAGGTCTTAGGGATAAGTGTGAGAATGTTAGGGTTAGGTGTTAGGTTGATGGGTGTTATGGATAAGTGTGAGGGGTGTTAGGGTTAGGGTAAGGGGTGTTAGGTATAAGTTTGATGGGTGTTAGGGTAAGGGATGTTAGGGTTAGGTGTTAGGGTAAGGGCTGTTAGGGATAAGTGTAAGGGGGTATTAGGGTATGGTGTTAGGGTGAGGGGTGTTAGGGATAAGTGTGGGGGGTGTTAGGTCTTAGGGATAAGTGTGAGAATGTAAGGGTTAGGTGTTAGGTTGATGGGTGTTATGATAACTGTGAGGGGTGTAAGGGTTAGGGTAAGGGGTGTTAGGGATAAGTGTGATGGGTGTTAGGGTAAGGGATGTTAGGGTTAGGTGTAAGGGGGTATTAGGGTTAGGTGTTAGGGTGAGGCATGTTAGGAATAAGTGTGAGGGGTGTTAGGTCTTAGGGATAAGTGTGAGAATGTTAGGGTTAGGTGTTAGGTTGATGGGTGTTATGGATAAGTGTGAGGGGTGTTAGGGTTAGGGTAAGGGGTGTTAGGTATAAGTTTGATGGGTGTTAGGGTAAGGGATGTTAGGGTTAGGTGTTAGGGTAAGGGCTGTTAGGGATAAGTGTAAGGGGGTATAAGGGTTTGGTGTTAGGGTGAGGGGTGTTAGGGATAAGTGTGAGGGGTGTTAGGGTTAAGTGTTAGAGTGAGGGGTGTTAGGGATAAGTGTAAGGGATGTTAGGGTTAGGTGTTAGGGATAAGTGTGAGATGTGTTAGGGTTAGGGTGAGGGGTGTTAGGGATAAGTGTGAGGGGTGTTAGGGTTAGGTGATAGGGTGAGGGGTGTTAGGGTTAGGTGTTAGGGTTAGGGGTGTTAGGGATAAGTGTAAGGGGTGTTAGGGTTTGGTGTTAGGGTGAGGGATCTTAGGGTTAGGTGTTAGGAATAGGTGTGAGGGATGTTAGGGTTAGGGTAAGGGGTGTTAGGGATAAGTGTGAGGGGTGTTAGGGTTAGGTGTTAGGGTGAGGGGTGTTAGGTATAAGTTTGAGGGGTGTTAGTGTAAAGGGTGTTTTGGATAAGTGTGAGGGGTGTTAGGGTTAGTTGTTAGGGTGAGGGGTGTCAGGGATGAGTGTAAGGGGTGTTAGGGTTAGGTGTTAGGGTGAGGGATGTTAGGGTTAGGTGTTAGGGATAAGTGTGAGGGGTGTTAGGGTTAGGGTAAGGGGTGTTAGGGATAAGTGTGAGGTGTGTTAGGGTTAGGGTGAGGGGTGTTAGGGATAAGTGTGAGGGGTGTTAGGGTTAGGTGTTAGGGTGAGGGGTGTTAGGGATAAGTGTAAGGGGTGTTAGGGTTAGGTGTTAGGGTGATGGTGAGGGATGTTAGGGTTAGGTGTTAGGGATAAGTGTGAGGGTTGTTAGGGTTAGGGTAAGGGGTGTTAGGGATAAGTGTGAGGGGTGTTAGTGTTAGGGTGAGTGGTGTTAGGGATAAGTGTGAGGGGTGTTAGGGTTAGGTGTTAGGGTGAGGGGTGTTAGGGATAAGTATAAGGGGTGGTAGGGTTAGGGTAAGTAGTGTTAGGGATAAGTGTGAGGGGTGTTAGGGTTAGGGTGAGGGGTGTTAGGGATAAGTGTGAGGGGTGTTAGGGTTAGGTGTTAGGATGAGGGGTGTTAGGGATAAGTGTAAGGGGTGTTAGGGTTAGGGTGAGGGGTGTTAGGGATAAGTGTGAGGGGTGTTAGGGTTAGGTGTTAGGGTGAGGGGTGTTAGGGATAAGTGTAAGGGGTGTTAGGGTTAGGGTGAGGGGTGTTAGGGATAAGTGTAAGGGATGTTAGGGTTAGGTGTTAGGGATAAGTGTGAGGGGTGTTAGGGTTAGGGTAAGTGGTGTTAGGGATAAGTGTGAGGGGTGTTAGGGTTAGGGTGAGGGGTGTTAGGGATAAGTGTGAGGGATGTTAGGGCTAGGTGTTAGGGTGAGGGGTGTTAGGGTTAGGGTGAGGGGTGTTAGGGATAAGTGTGAGGGGTGTTAGGGTTAGGTGTTAGGGTGAAGGGTGTTAGGGATAAGTGTGAGGGGTGTTAGGGTTAGGGTGAGGGGTGTTAGGGATAAGTGTGAGGGGTGTTAGGGTTAGGTGTTAGGGTGAGGGGTGTTAGGGATAAGTGTAAGGGGTGTTGGGGTTAGGTGTTAGAGTGAGGGATGTTAGTGTTATGTGTTAGGGATAAGTGTGAGGGGTGTTCGGGTTAGGGTGAGGGGTGTTAGGGATAAGTGTGAGGGGTGTTAGGGTTAGGGTAAGGGGTGTTAGGGATAAGTGTGAGGGGTGTTAGGGTTAGATGTTAGGGTGAGGGTTTTAAGGGATACGTATGAAGGGTGTTAGTGTAAGGGGTGTTAGCGATAAGTGTAAGGGGTGTTAGAGTTAGGTGTTAGGGTGAGGGGTGTTAGGGATAAGTGTAAGAGTGTTAGGGTTAGGTGTTAGGGTGAGGGATGTTAGGGATAGGTGTTAGGGATAAGTGTGAGGGGTGTTAGGGTTAGGGTAAGGGGTGTTAGGGATAAGTGTGAGGGGTGTTAGGGTTAGGTGTTAGGGTAAGTGGTGTTAGGGATAAGTGTAAGGGGTGTTAAGGTTAGGTGTTAGGGTGAGGGATGTTAGGGTTAGGTGTTAGGGATAAGTGTGAGGGGTGTTAGGGTTGGGTGCTAAGGTGAGGGGAGGATGATGATAGGGGGGGGGGGAAGAGACACAGGGGTGTCCTTGCAGCAGAGATCAAAAGAGTCCTTCAGGACTGTATTGCACACTGTGTACAGTAGCCTAGCTATGGTTTTCCCTATTGATGCAGTATCACCTACACTCAGCCTCCTCCCAGTAAGACTGCAAGTTAGTTATGATTCCAAAATGGCTGCTGTCCATGAGTTAGAAGGGTCTGGAAGGCAGGGTATGATGCTGATTGGATGGAATGTGTCTGCTGACTGTGAGTTGCAGGGTCAAAGTTTGCTCAATGATAAAGTATAGGGGGCGGATCGAACATCGCATATGTTTGCAGTTCGCCGCGAATGCGAACATGCTATGTTCGCCAGGAACAGTCCACCGGCGAACTATTCGCGACATCTCTAGTCCTGATTAATAATACTGTTTCTTTGTCGTATGGTATACGTATGAATGGTCTATTGTGATGTTGTCACAGTTAGTATTGTCAGTAATGGCCATATATAATACAAATATGTTTATGCAGCCCTGGAATAATCCCATGTCATGCTGATGGGGCTTCCTGCAGAAGTTTTCCAAGAAGTTGATGTCATTGTTTCCATAGCGTGACTTTGGGTGAATGGAAAATCCAAGAATATTGACTTACTGTTTGTACAACGAAATTCAAAACATGTAAAATAAACATTAGATATGTGAAGAATGGGCCAGATATACTAATAGGTGAATCTATATAGAATCTATCCATTACTATGTTATTGTAAAGTAAAAAGGTGATTCTGATTGAACGTGCATGTCTCAAGTACAGTATTTCCAGTGTAGGTAAGGATTCTGGGTAGGGCAATGCAAACGAGGCTCAAAACATACCACCTCTCCAACACTTCTCCATTTAGAACAAATAGCCCAATATATTCACCCATAAATGTATTTTTTCCCCAAAAAATACAAAAATCGTTTTTTTTTTTTTTACATTTCTTTACATTCTAAAGATATTTTATAAATTATGAGGTACTTAAACGACCATTATTGTCCAAATGTTTATGTAGACTTATGAATAACTAACCATGATAATGGGATAAATGTGTTTAGAAAGGAAATGCAAAGAAACTAATGGACATCCCATAACAAGAGCTGGGTTGAAATTAGAATAATGAATTATAGCTTAATCTGAATTTTAAATTAAATCACCATATGTACATTTATACCTTGAAAAAGCTGCAACATATAAACATAAATCGTATCAGATAATTGTTTTGATGTAAAATGAATGAGAAGTAACATAAAACTCAATGTTCCAATAGTTTATTTCCAGTATATGGTATTATAATCAATCCAGTTTTAAGACAATAAGGCCTCCATTCCATGGCTCTCATAAGCAAAAAGTCCAGTGAAGTTCATACACACAACATACACACAATTATTTTTTTTAACTTTTTTTTATTTAATTATTCAAACATACAAATAAACAAAAATTACATATCAATACATAATATTCCAATTCATACAAATTCTGCATTATATAGAAAGTTAAAAGAGAAAACATTACTGAGAATGTACAATAATAAATTCTAAACTCTGAGAAATGTAATCCGAGCACTTGAATGTGCCTAATATACTAAGCCCAGAGTAATGGTCCCATAACTATTTAAAAAATTACAATCACAAAAATATCCAATCTCACTGATGTTTACTAGGAAGTCAATCCGAGTCCCGCAAATTTAAAAAAGTCTATGGGTACTTTCAAACTTATGTGAAGATAGAAACATGTCCAGAGAAGCCATGGATGCCTCACATCCATCTCTATGAATAAGCCAACACTTTAAGTGTGTACGATTTGAGGCTTGATTGCTTAATTTCGGCACAATACGGGTTTATACAGTTACCTTTTATAATCTTTGGAAACAGCCCCTGGATGCGAGTCAGTAAGTTTTACAAGATTATTTTATGTGGGAGCCATAGAATAGCTCCACCAAATAGCTTCTCATAACTCCCGTATTTGCGAGTCAGCCGTCCAAGAGTTCTTATGGGAGCCATGGAATGGAGGCCGAAGGAAGCAGCTTTTGAAAGGTACCATATAATAATCTGCATTATTACATATAATAGTTGTCGTAATTACGAGTTGTCGTCACGTAATGTTAAAAATTACGGGTTTGCGCATGCACAAGGAGCAACGAAGATGCTCATCATGAGGCCCATAAGACTTTGAAAAAGGCTGGCAATAAGTGTCAAAGACGTAAATGTTTTCAAGAAGGCTCAAAACAAGGCCGAACACTTAGCCGATCAATGCGAGGCTTAAAAAATAAAAGCAACGGCGCTCATCGCAAGGCACTCAAGATGAGCAGAGAGAAAGAAGAAAGACACAGAGGAGGGAGAGAGCGGAAAGGGTGGAAAGAGACACGGGGGTGAGAGAGGGGGAAAAGAGATACAGGGGAGGTAAATAAGGTAAAAAAACACAGGACAGGGAGAGGGGGAGGGAGAAAGAAGGGGAAGCAGACACAGGGGTCAGAGAGTGGGGAGAGATTTGCAATGAGTGTCGAAGGCGTTCATCGCAAGGCACGAAAGTGGCGGGTTGGATGACGTCTGAAATGAACGCTCATTGGTCCGTAAAGTAGAGGGGGGGGTGGCTCGCAATGAGCAATGAAGGCGCTCATTGTGGGGCTCGTAATGTGCTCCAAAGGTGTTCATTGTGAGGCATGAAAATGGCGGTTTGGCCGAGACCTGCAATGAGCGGCTCATCGCAAGGCCCATAAAGTAGACGGTGGGAGAGGCTCGCAATGGGCACCGAAGGAGCTGATTGCGAGGCCCGCAAGTTAGAGGGAGGACAGCCTTGCATTGTGTGGCAAACATCATTGCCAGCCTTCAAATGTGATTGCCGTCATTTTTGACAGGCAGGTCGCTAGTATAGAAATATATTACATCAATATGATGAAGCAACAACAATTAGAGAAGATGTGATGGCATTTATTAGAGACGCAAGAGACATGGGCTGTTTTTATTTGTAAACCATGGGGTAAAGTCTAGCGGACTCTAATACCCTTCCCAAAGAGATAAAAGCATTTAGTAGAAATTAAAATATAAAACATGTCATATTATAAAACAAAGGGATATTTCACATTTACATTTTAGTACAGTTTGGGAATTTATGCTTCTAATTAATGAGGATATAATAAAACCTTAAACCTGTAATGGTATAAAATTGATTTGAGTTTAGGATCTCGTGTCCTGCCCTGTTAGTCTCTGTTTTGCATGACATATACAGCCTTATTAAATTGCGATTCTGTAAATTTAAAAGGGCTCTATTTAAGCACACAGCATATTTTTTTTTACAGAAGTTTTTAGTTATTGCAGACCTTGCTTTTGGATAGAAGTTCACAAACTAAAAACTTCAGTAAAAAGATATGCTCTGTGTTTAAATAGAGCCCTTTAAATTTACTGAACCGCAATTTAATAAGGCTGATAATGTATAACTTGTGATATTTCTAAATATTCTTTTGTTTGTTTGATAAAGTTAGAACAAACTATTGTAGGAGAAACCCCAGAAGATCAAGTGTCTCCAGGAGCTCTGTCTCATAGAAAATGATTCAGAGCAGGAGAAGAGACAATAATGGCCAAGCAAGTGAAGCAATTGCCAACTTCTCCACATGGTAAATGTGTTTAATAAGAGCAACCAAGTGATACGCCCGGTGGTGCCCAACACAATCAGAAGTGGAAGGAGAATGCTCAGAATGCTCATTGTACCAACATCTCTGAACTGTGAAAACTAAATTAGAGCAATGACTTGCTACTCACGCTACACACGCCACACACGCTGCACACGCTACACACGCCACACACGCTACACACGCTACACACGCCACACACGCTACACTCTATATATGTGACATTTGCATAAATACTAAATGTTAGTTTTTTTTTTTGCAGTCAATAAACCAGAACATTTTTCACATATAGGTCACAGCATTATTTTCTAAGAGCTAAGACTAGTATAAAACTAGGCTATTTGTATAGGGATCTAGAGCAAATCCAGGGAATTATAGTCCAGCGAGCCTCACATCTGTAGTTGGGAAGCTTTTAGAAGGGTTAATAAGGGACAGAATACAAGAATATGTCTATTTAAACAGGATCATAGGTGGCAGTCAACACGGATTTATGAAGGATAGGTCGTGTCAGACCAATCTAATTAGTTTTTATGAGGAGGTTAGTAGGAACTTGGATCAAGGCAACTCAGTGGATGTAGTCTTTTTAGATTTTTCAAAGGCATTTGATATAGTGCCACATGGAAGACTAGTGAGCAAACTAAGGGATACAGGAATTGCAGTAAATATCTGCTCATGGATCGAGAGCTGGCTAAAAGACAGGAAGCAAAGGGTTGTTGTAAATGGAACATACTCCGATTGGTCTAATGTGATAAGTGGGGTTCCTCAAGGTTCAGTATTAGGTCCTCTCCTTTTTAACATATTTATTAATGACATTAAAGTAGGACTCGAATGTAGTGTCTCCATTTTTGCTGATGACACTAAGTTGTGCAAGGTAATAAAATCAGATAATGATGTACTTTACCTACAAAAGGATTTGCATAAATTAGAGAAATGGGCGGCTAAATGGCAGATAAGATTTAATACAAATAAATGTAAGGTTATGCATTTGGGAAGGAAAAATAGCCATGCGATCTATAATCTTAATGGAGCAAATCTAGGTGTATCAGATATTGAAAGGGATTTGGGAGTGCTTGTGGACAACCGCCTAGGTAGCAGTGCTCAATAAAATATTAGCATATATTAGGAAGGGTATAGAACCCAGGGAAGAAGAAATAATTCTGCCACTATACATATCTCTAGTACACCCTCATTTGGAATATGGAGTACAATTTTGGGCACCACCTCATAAAAAAGAAATTTTTGGGCTTGAAAGAGTACAGAGAAGGGCTACAAAACTAATAAAGGGAATGGAGGGGCTAAGTTATGAAGAAAGACTAACAAAATTAAACTTATTTTCGCTAGAAAAAAGGCGTCTAATAGGAGATATAATTACGTTATATAAATACATTCAGGGTCAATATAAGGCTTTGTCAAGTGAACTTTTTGTAGCAAGAGATTTTCAACTGACAAGAGGACATCCTTTGAGGTTAGAGGAAAAAAGATTTCACCTTAAACAAAGAAAAGGGTTCTTCACAGTTAGGGTGGTTAAACTGTGGAATTCTCTGCCAAAGGAGGTGGTGACAGCAAATTCGATAGATAACTTCAAAAAGTGGTTATATATATTTTTGAATAAAGAGGGCATTCAAGGCTATTTTTTTCTGTTTGCTTCCTCTGGATCAATTAACAATTAACAAATAATAATAAATAGTCCACATTAAAAAGATCAATAGAGATCTAAAAAGGTTGAACTTGATGGACTAACTCTTTATTCATCCTCCAATACTATTTTTTAATCAATAATTTAATTAATAACTAATCCGCATATTGCAGATCAGAGGAGATCTTAACAGGTTGAACTTGATGGACTGAAAGTCTTTTTTCAACCTTAATTACTTTGGCCCTCATTCAATTGCAATTTGGCCAACTCAATAGGGCTCTAAATAAGCACATAACATATTTTTTTAAAATAAGTTTTAAGTTAGTAAGAATCTATCCAAAAGCAAGGTTTTCACTAACTAAAAACTTCTTTAAAAAAAATATGCTATGTGCTTATTTAGACCCCTATTCAATTGGCCAAATCGCAATTGAATGAGAGCCTTTGTAACTATGTAACTATGTAACTATAAAAGTATTTTCAGTACTTAGCTGTGATAAAATTATTATAATAATCTCAGATTTGTCTAAGTAATTAATACATATTATTTATTCTTAAAGGGACCCTGACACTTCAAATTCATATTTTATATTTTTTATTTTTTAGTTATTCTTAAATATAGTTTCTGAGATTTTCATTGTGTTTATGCTGTTATATAAAAGAACAGCTTGTGCTACTTAGTATCACTATCAGGTCAAAAACAAAGTTCCCTAATGTTATTATACTATTATTTTCCCTCTTCCACAGTATAGGCACAATTAAAAGGCACAATGTATAAACATAAAGTATAGCCACAATGTATAGACACGATGTATAGACATAATGTATAGCCACAATGTATAGACATAATGTACAGGCACAATGTATAGACACAATGTATAGACACAATGTTAAGACATAATGTATAGGCACGATGTATAGACATAAAGTATAGGCACAATGTATAGACATAAAGTACAGGCACAATGTATAGACATAAAGTATAGGTACAATGTATAGACATAAAGTATAGGCACAATGTACTGTATAGACATAAAGTATAGGCACAATGTATAGACATAAAGTACAGGCACAATGTATAGACATAAAGTATAGGTACAATGTATAGACATAAAGTATAGGCACAATGTATAGACATAAAGTATAGGTACAATGTATAGACATAATGTATAGGTACAATGTATAGACATAATGTATAGGTACAATGTATAGACATAAAGTTAAGGCACAATGTATAGACATAATGTATAGGCACAATGTATAGACATAAAGTATAGGTACAATGTATAGACATAAAGTATAGTTACAATGTATAGACATAAAGTTAAGGCACAATGTATAGACATAATGTATAGGCACAATGTATAGACATAAAGTATAGGCACGATGTATAGACATGAAGTATAGGTAAAATGTATAGACATAAAGTTAAGGCACAATGTATAGACATAATGTATAGGCACGATGTATAGACATAAAGTATAGCCACAATGTATAGACACAATGTATAGGCACGATGTATAGACATAATGTATAGGCATAATGTATAGACATAAAGTACAGGCACAATGTATAGACACAATGTATAGACACAATGTATAGACATAAAGTACAGGCACAATGTATAGACACAATGTATAGACACGATGTATAGACACAATGTATAGCCACAATGTATAGACATAAAGTATAGCCACAATGTATAGACACAATGTATAGACACAATGTTAAGACATAATGTATAGGCACAATGTATAGACATAAAGTATAGGCACAATGTATAGAAACAATGTATAGACACGATGTATAGACATAAAGTATAGCCACAATGTATAGACATAAAGTATAGCCACAATGTATAGACACAATGTATAGACACAATGTTAAGACATAATGTATAGACACAATGTATAGACATAAAGTATAGGCCCAATGTATAGACATAAAGTACAGGCACAATGTATAGACATAAAGTATAGGCACAATGTATAGACATAAAGTATATGTACAATGTATAGAAACAATGTATAGACACGATGTATAGACACAATGTATAGGCACAATGTATAGACATAAAGTATAGGCACAATGTATAGACACAATGTATAGACACAATGTTAAGACATAATGTATAGGCACAATGTATAGACATAAAGTATAGGCCCAATGTATAGACATAAAGTACAGGCACAATGTATAGACATAAAGTATAGGCACAATGTATAGACATAAAGTATATGTACAATGTATAGACATAAAGTATAGGCACAATGTATAGACATAAACTACAGGCACAATGTACTGTATAGACATAATGTATAGGCACGATGTATAGACATAAAGTACAGACACAATGTATAGACATAAAGTATAGGTACAATGTAAAGACATAATGTATAGGCACGATGTATAGACATAAAGTATAGTCACAATGTATAGACATAAAGTATAGGCACAATGTATAGACATAAAGTATAGGTACAATGTATAGACATAAAGTATAGACACGATGTATAGACATAAAGTACAGGCACAATGTATAGACATAAACTATAGGTACAATGTATAGACATAATGTATAGGCACGATGTATAGACATAAAGTATAGGCACAATGTATAGACATAAAGTGAAGGCACAATGTATAGACATAATGTATAGGCACGATGTATAGACATAAAGTATAGTCACAATGTATAGACATAAAGTACAGGCACAATGTATAGACATAATGTATAGCCACAATGTATAGACATAAAGTATAGGCACGATGTATAGACACAATGTATAGGCACGATGTATAGACACAATGTATAGACACAATGTTAAGACATAATGTATAGGCACAATGTATAGACATAAAGTGAAGGCACAATGTATAGACATAATGTATAGGCACGATGTATAGACATAAAGTATAGGCACATAAAGTATAGGCACAATGTATAGACATAAAGTATAGGCACAATGTATAGACATAATGTATAGGCACAATGTATAGACATAATGTATAGCCACAATGTATAGACATAAAGTATAGGCACGATGTATAGACACAATGTATAGACACGATGTATAGACATAAAGTATAGCCACAATGTATAGACACAATGTATAGACACAATGTTAAGACATAATGTATAGGCAAGATGTATAGACATAAAGTATAGGCACAATGTATAGACATAAAGTGAAGGCACAATGTGTAGACATAAAGTATAGGCACAATGTATAGACATAAAGTATAGGCACAATGTATAGACATAAAGTGAAGGCACAATGGGTAGACATAATGTATAGGCACGATGTATAGACATAAAGTATAGGCACATAAAGTATAGGCACAATGTACAGACATAATGTATAGGTACAATGTATCGACATAATGTATAGGTACAATGTATAGACATAAATTATAGGTACAATGTATAGACATAATGTATAGGCACGATGTATAGACATAAAGTATAGGTACAATGTATAGACATAAAGTATAGGCACAATCTATATACACAATGTATAGGCATGATGTATAGACACAATATATAGGCCCAATGTATAGGTAACAAATGTTATATACACAATGTATATCCACAATGTATAGACATAAAATATAGGCACAATGTATATACAATGTATAGGCATGTTGTATAAACATGATGTATAGGCACGACGTATAGCCACAATGTATAGGCCCAATGTATAGGCACAATGTTGGGTTCACTGATGGTCCAGTGGTTAGGATTCGGTGCTTTCACCACGGTGACTTGGGTTTGATTCCAGTCAGGGAACCAAGAGGTCATACCACTCTGAAGCTGAGCAGGGTTGGACCTGGTCAGTGCTTGGATGGGAGACCACCTAACAATAATAGAAGTTATATGCTCTGGCGCCCTGTAGAAGAATCTGGCAACCCATTCCAGTATCTCTACCATGAATACCAAGTGGATCAGCATGGTGTGTTGAGATTCATGAAGTTATGGAGAGTCAGACACAACTGAACAACACAATGTATTAGTACTTTTCTGGAGTGTCCGTGACCCTTTTTTACATCACTTATCACTTTATTTGGGGTACTTTCCCTCACTGTAAGGAGTGTATACAGATGCCTCACTCTGATTCCTCTGTATGTTTCTGCACAGCAGTAGGTGTGTAGCTGTGTGTTTATGTGGCTCATTTTTAGGGGGTTATATGTACATTTGTGGCTTTTATGTGTATGTGTGTACAGTTATTTCTGAAGAGACAAAACATTGTTTTTGATTCCCCAACATTCATGCAAAAATAATTTTCAAAACTAAACTGTGAGCAGATCCTCAAAATTAAAATTAGGAAAATGAAATATTTAAAGAAAATTCAATATTTTTCATTGATGTGAATTAAAACAATGGAAGAGACGGTCATGTACATTTGTATATGTGTTATATTGTTGTGTATGTTCATCACATCTCTACCTATGTGTATGATTGTTATGTTTATCAATGTAGGTAGATTTTTGTGTGATGATGACGTTTGATGTTTCTTTAGATGAACCTGCTTATGTGTAATAATGTTCTATACAGAAAGCGTAGAGGGACCCGCTCTGGTGAGAGATTACAGTCTAGGACTACAGCACCTGGCTCATTTGAGTTAATTCCATACACTGTATATGGACAGTCAGACCTTCTGCACCTTCAGTCTATACATTATCTCCATGTGATCGAGCCAGTGGGGGAGCTAGAGAATGGGGGGGCCTGATTCCCCCCAAAAATTGTGTACCGCCTCTCCCCTCTCCAAAGACCTCTTCCCATAGCAACTGCCATCCTAAGACCACTATCCATTAGACCATTTCCCATAGCTGCTCCCCCAAGATCCATTTCCATAGCTTTTCCCCTTTTCTTATCTCCTGTCTGCGTGAAGCCCACATATACTGTATATACACATATACTATCTCTACATAGTAGCCATCCCGACTTAGCACCTAGTCCTCTAGGAAGCCATCTCCTCTCAGTATTCATCCCACACAACACCCAAAAAAATGACACAACACCCCCCGAGGAGGCCCCTGGTGCAATGCACCACCTACACCACTGATAGCTCCGCCCCTGGATCCAAACTTTTTCCACTACTACCATTTTTGTGTTTGATGATCAAACAACTGCATAATAATATAGTGTCCAAATTCTGTTTATCTGTGAACTGAAGTCCGTTGAAGAAGCTATAATTTTTTATTTAAAAATATATATGTACTCTTATCTATGTTTTTTTTTAAATTCTTTTATATTAATTATTCTTTTCTCATTTTTCTTCTTTTGGTCGCAGCTTTCTTCTTTTGTGGCGTGGTCTGTGCTAGACTGACATCTAGTGATTATTTTGTAGTATAACAAGGGACTTTAAAATCAGTTGAATAACCAAAGTTGATCTTTTTTATTGGACAAACTTTGTATTTCGAGTGATGAGCTTTCGAGACATACAGCTCTCTTTATCAAGTCAGGAGCAATATTGCTTTGTTATTCTAAATAAAATATTTGTCCAATAAAAGGCAGCACTAACTGCTGCAATAACCAAAAGGAATTCATATATGGATGTTCTAAAGGACTTCACCATAATTTCACCAGCTTGGTATCTCACCATGATACCCATTTCCAATTACTTGGATGGAAAGGGAACCAAAATTGTGTTTACTTAACCCAGTAAAATGTCGGGGATGTGTTAGCACATCTGTAAATATTCTGTAGCATCTACATCCATGGTACAAGAGGCACAATAAATAGATATCTTACAAAGAAGACGTGTGAGCTTCTGAAAATGAATACCTACTCAAATCAATTGTCTTTTTCATAACTTACTGATTACTAGAAAGTCTAAAACATTAAAATAGAATAACCGAGCAACTCGATCTCACACTTACCTTTTTATCTACTTGTTGTGCTTAGACACCTATACATACCTATGTTGCGTATAAGTCCCCGGTGCCCAGGCGATCTACACTAAATCATCACAACATCATTCATGTTAGACACTGACACCCTGTAGTCCTATTGTAACGGGGCCTAATTATGGTATATCTGTCTAAACCACCATCTTCAATAATCTATTTATAACTGTAGCATGTAGAAGTGGTCAACCAATCCTAATTATCAATATTTCACATCCAATTCATGACTCTTTTAAACCCATTCCCAAGTTGATAAGGTCCAAAAGACCAGCACCAGTCCCAGAACTGGCTCAGGGTCGCTGCTCAATATCATTATATCATCTGATACTTTGAAAAAGCAAACACACATTTTCTATAACCAAGAATCCAATTTTATTTCATATTTTTAGTATATTTTTTACAAGAATATAAAATATTAGTTGAATAAAAGACTAATGATAAAAGGTTTACTATCTGGGCTGGAGATTACAGACTAGGGTCCTGTCTCTTTAGCATCTTCCTTGCATGACATATAATGATATAATGTCCGATATTGCTGAATCAGTTTATTGTTTCCCAAAATGAGAATAACGGATTGAAGAGGAGAACAAGCCAAGACCAATACACAAGTCACACAGTACTGTAGACCCAACTGTGGCTGAACGCTGGACACCAAAACAAGCTGTGCCACATAGAAGACTAGATATAGAAGGATAAGGGAGAGCATGGTCCGGGCCGCTCGTCTGTGCACCTTCAAGTTACCAGCTTCTCCCATGTTCTGCTCCATGTTACGTGTGTGTGAGGAAAGATAACGCATGATACAACATGTGGTGACCATCACAGTCAGAAATGGAACCAGAAAGTTTGGAATGAGAGGAGATACTATCTGCATGGAGTTATTGCTGATCCAAGATGTCACTGAGGAGATGTTACCAGTGATGGGATTTGTAACATTAGAATATACATTGGAAAAGTTCAATGCCATAGGGATGCTACTCAAGATAGATACCACGTTTACTACTAATATCAGCCAAGGCACCAAGAGATCAATCTTCATCTTGAGTCGAACAAGAAGACCATTTGGGAACTGCACAATTTTCACAAAATAATACAAGCACAGCAAGGCGGTGATCCAAGAACTGGATAGGAAGGCGGAGATGGTAAGAGCGTAGACAACTGGAAAGTAATTGGCCAATATACTCTGTGGCTGCACAAAGCAGATATAAAGCAAACAACCACTGAACCATGGGTAACATGCATTGGAAATACCCAGTGCAAGTAGGATCTGATCACAGGAGCTCAGCATTTTCTTCTCAGACCAATCAAGGAAATTCACAATCACAATAAAAGTGCTGATAAGTATTCCAGCTATGACTTCAGCTTCAAAAAGAACCACAAAGACAACAAAATCAGTTGGATGCATTCTGGGATCTTCACCAGACCCGGGATAAGCTGCTGTCCTCTGTGAAATGTCTGTTCTGCCAATGTTTGTACAGATACTGGACCAGATCTAGAAGAAGTCCCACTGGCTGCGAAGTCTAAATAGACCTCACTCTCTGGTGAAGAGCTTTGTATTTGGTATTTGTATAAATGCAAAACCTTAATGTGTAAAAACAAAAGACCTGAAGGACCCATTAGTAAAGGCAAATAGTCCATCTTTATACAGTCATTTATATGGTATTTAAAATAAATAGTATCGCCCCATATTCATATAGCCCTCAAATGTATGTATTTATGTATGTATGCATGTGAATGAAAATATGGGAGTTGGTACATTAAGATAAATAGTATCGCCCCATATTCATATAGCCCTCACCTGTATGTATGTATGTATGTATGCATGTGAATGAAAATATGGGAGTTGGTACATTAAGATAAATAGTATCGCCCCATATTCATATAGCCCTCACATGTATGTATGTATGTGAATGAAATTATGGGAGTTGGTACATTAAGATAAATAGTATCGCCCCATATTCATATAGCCCTCACATGTATATATGTATGTATGTATGCATGTGAATGAAAATATGGGAGTTGGTACATTAAGATAAATAGTATCGCCCCATATTCATATAGCCCTCACATGTATGTATGTATGTGAATGAAATGATGGGAGTTTGTACATTAAGATAAATAGTATCGCCCCATATTCATATAGCCCTCACATGTATGTATGTATGTATGTGAATGAAATGATGGGAGTTTGTACATTAAGATAAATAGTATTGCCCCATATTCATATAGCCCTCACATGTATGTATGCATGTTTGCATGTATGTGAATGAAATGATGGGAGTTGGTACATTAAGATAAATAGTATCACCCCATATTCATATAGCCCTCACATGTATGTATGTATGTGAATGAAATTATGGGAGTTGGTACATTAAGATAAATAGTATTGCCCCATATTTATATAGCCCTCACATGTATGTATGTATGTATGTGAATGTAATGATGGAAGTTGGTGCTTGGGTCTGCGTACTTCATATCATGTAGGCACTGGGTAGAGATGGGTGCCATGTCTGGATCTGTATTCTGTGTAATTGTCCAAATCCAGCGAATAAAATGACTCTGTGTTTACTATAAATAACAAAACTATATGCGTCCAATCACCTCTCAGATATTGCAGCCCAATCAGATCACAACAAACACAATCTGTGGGAAATCCCCAAAACACCAATATATTACCTGTACAGTGATGTGTAAAAACAATTAAACAAAAAAAATAAAGAAACAAAAAAGGAGGGCCCTAGTGCAAGGCACCAGTCCCACCACTGGTAGATCCACCCATGCCAAGTATAATGATATGATCAATCCTCTTGTCATATTTCACATTCTAATGTTATAATAGTACAATAATTATATGGCATTATAGCAAATCTCCCACTGCAAAGACTATCTAATAAATACCACCAAGAAATCTCTCAAACTCTATAACAAAAGCAGTTGCAGTAATTACACACGACATTACAGACTAGTGTCCCATCCCACTTACCGTACGTCACATAACATGAGAGAGCAGCTTCTGACAGATCTTCATAAGTTTGCTTATTCTCACGATGACAATAATACAAAAAATAACATGAGCATTCCCAAGTAATTTGTATTCAGTGATAACGGCAGGAGAAGAGACATCATTGTCCAGGCTGGTCTTTTGTGGACCTTCAAGCAATTAGCAGCTCTCATATTCGCTCCATATTAAGTATTTGCATGATGAGAGTCCAAATAATACAAATTGTGGTATCCATCACTATCATAAATGGAAAAAAAATTGGAATTAGAATTTACGTGGAATCCCTAAAGACCAAAACTGCAAAAGTGATGTTTGGAGTGGAGGATGTTCCATTATTGTTATAATCAGGTAAGTATAGACAAATGCCCACCACATGGGCACCATGAGATCAATCTTCATCTTTAGTTGGATAAAATGGTCACTCTTGAAATGCATGACCTTCACACAATAAAACATGCAGAGCAAGGCCGTGACCCATGTAGGACTAAGGACATACTGAGGAAACTAAACACTTGAAGGAATCTTAAATCACAATCCTGCCATACAAGTCTCATATAAACCAAGGAACCACTCAAACAAGAGTAAACAGTATTGCAAATGTCCCGTACAAGCAGAATCTGGTAACAAGATTGTAGAGTTTTTTCTTTAAACCATTCCAGGAAATTCTCACATACAATGAAGGAGCCAAACGGTGACCCCAGAAACCAGCTCAACTTCAGACATGACATAAAATACAGAGCTGTGAGTTTCATCTGCTCCGACGAGGGTGAAATGTGCTTTTATCTCAGAATAGTGAGGCAAATGTTTGTAGTCTAAGATCTTTGGTTAGATACTGAAGGAAAGGAGATGATTGCACAGAAGACATGTCTGGTCCTTCACTTTCTCTTATTACTGGTGTCATTCACTGGAAATTGGATTTGGATACATGGAAATTGTGAAGATATTCTCTTACAGTCAATACACAAGACAAGGAAACCTGCTAGAAATGAGACAAACAACGGATTTTTTTTTTATATGGAACTGATCTCATTTATATACATTGCCCGGTGTCCTGGTGTCCCATAGAGTGACCCGTGTCAGGCTCATATTAATGCAGGATTCTCCTCACGAAGCACGTCTGGGGGTTGCCTCCGGGGTCTTTATATTCTAATGGATTGTTCTGTCTTCCTATATTATCTGTTGTATTCTATTACTCCATATTATCAAGCTCCCATGAGCACCCGGACACTTCCATGTGATATTCTGTAGGAGCATTAATGGTGATTGCTCTGCTCTATGTGGGATATTTTGCAATAATAATAATAATCAGATAAAATTATGACAATGTGTGCATGGATAGGAGGCTATTAATATTAAATATAAATATATATATATATATATATATATATATAATTGTATCCAAGGCATTTTATATAGTTATAAAATGGCGCATCATTCCTTTTTACTGAACAAACATAAAAGATAGAGCATAAAGTGAGATTTGGGTTTGCTGCTGGAATACTGCAATGAGCCAAAGGCAAGTCCATGGTCCTATAGAGAGTCAGGCGAGGCTATAGATAGGGGAGGGCGGGGTTAAGCTGGAAAGATACAGGAAGTGGGTTTTCAGATATTTGTGTAATGCTTTATGTTCGGGGACTTTCTTATGAGCAGAGGGAGTTTATACCAGTGAAGGAGTTGGAGGAATTGGTCACAAGGTGGTGATGGGACTGCGAGAGGTGTTTAGATGTCAGTGAGAGACGTGGCACATAGGGTGAGATAAGTGGGGTAAAATATAGGGAGCAAGACATGTAGCAATATTTAGACAAGGGTTAGGAACTTGAAAAGACAGTGGTAGTAGGCAAGAAGTCATTGGAGTCGAAGAAGGAGAGTGGAGTTGTAATGTGTGTGGGGAGCACTGCATATGGTGTGGGTAGAGACATTTTGTTATAGGCGTGGGGTGAGTGCAGGATCTGGAAGATGGATGCGTTGCAGTAGCCCAAGCGGGTGAAGATACAAATGTGAATTAGCAATTTTGTTGCAGAGGCAATGAAAGAAGGGCCTATTTTGCCAATATTGGAGTGATAGAACTGTCTGGCACAAGTGACTGAGGATATAACATTAGTCAAAGAGAGGAGAAAGGGTAACATTACCAAGTTTGTGAGGGAGAAAGTGAGATGCCGTCCAAGATTGAATGGCAGTGAGGCAAGATGAGATCTGAAAGGATAGATCGGATGTGAATGTAGGGAAGCAAAAGGAAATCTGGGTCATCAGCAAATAAATGAGAAGAGGATATAGAGGGAATAATTCCTTCAAGGTGTGATAGAGTGAGAAAGGCAAGGGTCCAAGGATGAAACATGAGGGACATCAACGGAGAGTAAGGAGGGTAGAGGGGTTGGATTTTTGAATGAAACCATCAAAGTGCAATCATATAGTCCTGGAACCATGCCAGAGGAGTGCCCACAATGCCAGAGGAGTGCCCACAATGCCCGAGGAGTGCCCACAATGCATGAGGAACACCCACAATGCCAGAGGAGTGCCCACTATGCCCGAGGAGTGCCCACAATGCTGAGGAGTGCCCACAATGCCAGAGGAGTGCCCACAATGCCAATATTGGCAAAAGCTGAAATCATGTACTGTGTGGATAATAGTGATTTCGCGAACATAAAATTTTCGAACCGCCATAGACTTCAATGGGCAGGCGGATTTTAAAACCACACAGGGACTCTTTCTGGGCACAATAGTGATGGGAAAGTTGTTTCAACGGGACTAACACCTGGACTGTGGCATGCCGGAGGGGGATCCATGGCAAAACTCCCACGGAAAATTACATAGTTGATGCAGAGTCTGGTTTTAAGCCATAAAGGGCATAAATTACCTAACATTCCTAAATTGTTTGGAATAACGTGCTTTAAAACATCAGGTATGATGTTGTATCGATCAGGTAGTGTAAGGGTTAGGCCCGCTTCACAGTGACAGACCAAACTCCCCGTTTAACGCACCGCAAACAACCGCAAGCAGTCCCTTCGCACAACCGCAAACTCCCCATTTGCACAAGGTTGGATACCAAGCTAGCCATGTCCCGTTCCTTGTCCTCACTAATGTAATTGAAGGTCTCTTCCTCAACCCAGCCACCAAGGGTCCCCGAAAGGTGACAACAAGCCCCCTGGGATGCCTGCTGTGTTTGGTCTTCCACCTCCTCAAAGCCACCTTCCTCCTCTGACTCCTCTTCTTCAGACTCCTCTCACTGCGTTGCCTCTCTCTGCATTATTATAAAGTGGTACTACTCTTATCAGTTTAATACCTGTTACAGCACCCATCAGGGGGCGTGTATAAAGCCTGGATTTTTAGAACCGGGAGATGGAAAAAGATGCTTTGTTGGTCGTATCACTTCAATTTTGGGGCACGGCAAGTGCAATCAAAGGTGCCACCATATAGGAGTGGTGTGTTTGTAAGTACTACTCTTATCAGTTTAAAATCTGTTACAGCACCTATCAGGGGGCGTGTATAAGGCCTGGATTTTTAGAAATGGGAAATGGAAAAAGATGCTTTGTTGGTCGTATCACTTCAATTTTGGGGCACGGCACGTGCAATCAAAGGTGCCACCAGATAGGAGTGGCGTGTTTGTAAGTACTACTCTTATCAGTTTATTACTTGTTACGTCACCTATCAGGGGGCGTGTATAAGGCCTAGATTTTTAGAACTGGGAGATGTAAAAAGATGCTTTGTTGGTCGTATCACTTCTATTTGGGGGCACGGCACGTGCAATCAAAGGTGCCACCAGATAGGAGTGGCGTGTTTGTAAGTACTACTCTTATCAGTTTAATACTTGTTACGTCACCTATCAGGGGGCGTGTATAAGGCTTGGATTTTTAGAACCGGGAGATGGAAAAAGATGCTTTGTTGGTCGTATCACTTCAATTTTGGGGCACGGCACGTGCAATCAAAGGTGCCACCATATAGGAGTGGCGTGTTTGTAAGTACTACTCTTATCAGTTTAATACCTGTTACAGCACCTATCAGGGGGCGTGTATAAGGCATGGAATTTTAGAAACGGGAGATAAAATAAGATGCTTTGTTGGTCGTATAACTTTAATTTTGGGGCACGGCACGTGCAATCAAAGGTGCCACCAGATAGGAGTGGCGTGTTTGTAAGTACTACTCTTATCTGTTTAATACTTGTTACGTCACCTATCAGGGGGCGTGTATAAGGCCTGGATTTTTAGAACCGGGAGATGGAAAAAGATGCTTTGTTGGTCGTATCACTTCAATCTTGGGGCACGGCACGTGCAATCAAAGCTGCCACCAGATAGGAGTGGTGTGTTTGTAAGTACTACTCTTATCAGTTTAAAACTTGTTACGTCACCTATCAGGGGGCGTGTATAAGGCCTGGATTTTTAGAACTGGGAGATGGAAAAATATGCTTTGTTGGTCGTATCACTTCATTTTTGGGGCACTTTGTGACATTAGCTTCTTACGCTCAAACATGTCCTTTACAGGCACCTGACTATGGGCAGATGAGCAGGAACTGCTCAAGGTGAGAGACGGAGTGGCGGATGGTTGAGAGGGGGCAAGGAGGACAGCAGTGGGGATGGCGGCTTTGAGTTTGTGTGATGCTTGTACTCATGTGTTGGTCTGGAGTCAACCAAACATTAGGTCTCAACCTGTAGAGGATAAGGGAACCAGGCTACTCTAGACCTCATTCATCATTACAGGTTTTGACAGATTGGTACTATGCGTGCAAGCTACTGTGACAACAGATATGAGTGGCACTGTGCACTTGCAGAAGTTGGCAGAGTAGACGCTGTAGGTCTGACACACACACTTGCAGACAACTAACTGCTATGCAATCTATTACAGTATATATATATATTTTTTTTTAAATGTACACTACTGTTACACCAGATATGAGTGGTGTGTTAAGTAGTACTACTCCTATCAGTGTAATCCCTGTTATGTGCCTTTCTTTTGGGTTTGGTTGTTGAAGCCACAGTGCAGCACCAGAGGCCAGAAAAATTAGGCATGTACACATGCCTGAAAAATTAGGTATTGTTGATCTTGCAGCAAGCAGAGAAGAAGGTAGGCCTGATTCAACGCCCCAGCCCCGCATACCCACACTCAGAGATTGAGGGGGGGACCTGAGAAGGCCACGGGCCGGAGATATAAAGGGGGGCCATCCCAAATAAGCACACAAACTGGGACAAAGGTAGTGAAGGGGACATAGAGGCCCATGGACTGATGGTCGCCATCTTGGCAGGAAAAGGGCCCAGCAATTAAGCCAAACTGACCCAGCACAGGCAGCTACTTGAGTCAAACGCTGTACAATTACACCTTAATAAAGCTGAAACATGCAGCAGCAGGGATTCTAAACGGCCACACGGGGACAAGGAGGCTAACAGCCCCCACAGTCTCTGCACCACTCTTTTTAACAGATAACCCAAGAGGCTAACCAAAGGACCTTGCCCACATAAAAAACAGAATTTTATTGGAGGAATTATTAGTGTCTTTACCCCCCAAGAGAGGACATATTATACAGTATCTTTAGACTACCTAATGGCCAAACCTCCTTTAGCCCCAATGCTATCCAAGAAACATTTCAAAACTTCGATCAGACCATATATTCATCCCAATCCCGCTGCAGCGGATCTGACATAGAGTCCTTCCTACTACAGCAAGAAGTCCACAAAATACCTGTACCACAATTGGTCAGCTTGAACCTAGATATATCCCAAGAGGAAATTAAATCTACAATCCAAGATCTTAAATTTGGGAAGTCCCCAGGGCCAGACTTATCTGTACTATAAGAAATTTGAGCCCTTGCTTAACCCCGCACCTAACATCTTTGTTTAACGCTATACTAAATGTAGAACCTATGCCCCTTTAATTGAATCAGGCCGACCTCATAGTCTTTCCAAAAGAGGGTAGAGACCCTTTAGAGGTTAAAAATTATTGCCCCATACCCCTGATAAATGTGGATGTCAAGATCCTAGCTAAAATTATGGCCAAACGTATATCTAACTTTTTACTGAACTAAATACACAAGGACCAAACGGGGTTCATTCCTTTCAGAGAGGCAGGAGATAATGTTAGGAGGGTTCTGAACGCCCAGTTCTTGTCTCAACACTATAACAACCCAGTTTGCCCTCTATCCCTAGACATAGAGAAGGCTTTGGATACAGTGGAATGGCCATATATGTACAAAATTCTAGATAAGTTTGGATTTGAGGGACTCTTTCTCAACCTGCTCAGAAGGTACTACGACTCACCAGTAGTAACTTAAAGATACCAGGGGACCATAAGGCCAAAATCCAAGTACAGAGAGGGACCAGGCAGGGATGCCCACTCTCCCCACTGCTCTTTGCTCTTGCCATTGAAATCCTAGCGCAGGCAATAAGAACCAACCATGCCATCCAGGGGGTTCAAGTAGGACACCATCAGTTTAAGTGTTCACTTTTCGCGGACGATATGCTTTGCACCCTGACCAAGCCCCTTCTCCCTATACCAGCACTCATGTCCACTATAAAAGACTTCAGCTAAATCTCGGGCCTCCAATCCTTGCAAAAGGATATTTCTCTTTCAATGGAATCCTGCTTACTGGGGATACACATAAAAAAAACTTATCTCAATCCTAGAACAAGCTATTCCAATTAATGGCTTTAGCATTCAAAATACACATAGCTACCTGGGCCCGGATGGATTTACAAATCTCTATTACCAAACTTTTATAGACTTGTTATTACCCCACTTAGCCACATTTTTCAATCAAATTTTAGAAGGCTCTCTCATGCCACAAGAACTAAACCATGCAAATATGATATGTTTCCCGAAAGAACGACGAGACCCATTAGAACTTAAAAATTACTGCCTCATATCACTCCTAAATGGGGATATAAAAATTTTGGCCAAATTAATGGCAAACAGGATTTCGCGATTTCTCCCCTCCATAATCCACAAAGACCAAACAGGGTTTATCCCCCATAGACAAACGGGGGACAATATCAGACGGACACAAAATTTAATCTCATGGTCATCCCAACATCAAATACCCACATGCCTTTTGGCATTAGATATAGAAAATGCCTTTGATACGTTGGAATGGCCTTATTTAAAAGCAGTATTACAGAAATTTGGGTTTGCAGGCAAATTTATGAACTTGATAGATACATACTACAAATCCCCGTCAGCCAGATTAAAACTCCCGGGAGATCGCTTACAAGTAACAACACATAAAGATTCAAAGGGGAAAAAACACATTTTTAGATTTATTTGGAATCATAAAGCCCAGAGGATCTCAAAAAATAATATGTATAGACCAAAAGGGAAAGGGGGCCTATCATGCCCGAATCTCAAACTGTATTACAAGGCAGCGCAGCTGGCTTTCATTCCTCTGGCGCATTCTCCCACACATCAGCCGCTCTGGGTATTTATGGAAAATGTAAGCATGTCACCTTATACATGGGATAGAGTAATATGGATTCCAGGCCTGTATACTTTTTAGAGAAACTTGAAAAACCCGTTGATTAAGCACTCATTAAAAATATGGACGGAGATGAACTGGACACAAAAAATGGACACTCGGGTATCAGATCTTACCCCTATCGTGCCCAATCCCCACTTTAAGATACATCTTCCGGAAAGCTCTCTCAGTTGGTGGAAGTCTCAAAACCTACTAAGGGTTGGTCCATGGTTGCATAACGACAAAATAATGACCTTTGAGTGGGTGAGAGATAGATACAATTTACCCCTGGCTAAACACTATCATTTTTGCAGGATACATAATTTTATATATACGATAAGTGGTAGAAACACCTGGCTACTCAAAAAATGTAGGGATTCCCCCTTTCAGCCTGGTATTATTAGCCTCATGTATGAACTATTTAATGAAAACTCATGGGCAAAAAAAACAAACTATACCAAAGCCTGGGAGAGAGATTTGGGCACCGAGTTGGCAGACAGCACATGGGATAAAAGTTGGCGAGGCTTAAGTAGGGGATCTTTAAATTATAGACTGCTTGAGACTTCAATAAAGGTCCTACACAGGACATATATTACTCCTTTTAAGCTAAATAAATGGGATCCAAAACGGAGCAGCTCATGTTTTAGGAACAGTGGTAATTAAGGCTACATTTATTCATGTCTGGTCTGAGTGTTCGGCAGTCATAAGACCATGGAAAGAAACATGCTTACTAGCTTCTAAAATGTTTAAGATTCAGATTTCTGCTAATATAGAAAACTGCATGCTGGGTGTTCCGCATGTCTGTCTCTTGCCAGCTCAAAATAGGCTATTAAAGTTCATCATGTTGGCCACAAAGAACCATATAGCCAGACAATGGAAATCGGATACCCTACACTTTCAGGTGGTTAAAAATAAATTAAACTTTATCCTTATAAATGAACGCCTTACCCATTTAGTAGACAACTCCATGGATACATTTTGAGATACATGGTCTCCGTGGCTGCAATTAAGGGATAGCTTATCATCTGGAGACAATTAAAAAAAATTAGGTCCGGAATAGGGGCTCCCCTAAATGGGAGAGGATATTCTCAAGAGAACGGGATGGATGGAGGTGTGTGTGGATCCTTAGAGGGGCGGAGGACGGAGGTAAGTGCTATATTTTACATCATATTTATGTAAAAAAGGAGGATGTTTGTGGACCTTTCCCTTTCCCAACATGTTAAATGTTAAAACTAGTTATTTTTTTCCCCAATTATAGTCGGATTCAAGACTTAAAGGGAATCAACATAAAACGAACTGAATTAAAGCTATATTAATAACTGAAAAGTAAAAATATATATATATTTTTAGGCTACAGGTACAACCAAATCCAGATAACATACTAGCCCTGGATATGGTATAAGCTCCAAGATTATGGAATGGAAAGGGGTAAACTGAGTATTAATAGATATAAGGTAACTCAGTGATGTATTAACATGTATGGATATATAGGTAACATGGAAATGGTTGTTTGAATATGATATATTACCTGACCTAATAAAATATTTTTTGGAAGAAAAAATACACATAGCTAGTAGTTGGAAAATCCCAAATTAAAACTTTCAGGAATTAATAAAAAAAATCAACTATTTACTGCTCAACGAGAGATTAAACCATGTAGTCTTCAATAGAATCACCCAGTTCCAGAAAATTTGGGATCCCTGGATAACATCTCCATTTAGTGACCCCCTAATATAATAAAACATTTGTTAATGGTTGAAGCGACTCGGGGGGAAGGACCGGAGTGGGGGAGCCCTGGAGGAGACCCTTCAGAAGCAACCGGCGGCAAAATCATCCGAGGTATGGAGAGGTCGCCTACTGAAGCCTGCCCTAGGGTAACCCAAGGGCGATTGAGCAGGTTAGATATTGTAAATAATAAGCTACTGCTGGAGTGATGATAGATAATAGGACTTTGGTGTTAACTGCTGATATACTCTTTACTATTGTCTGTTTTACCATGTCTTAGGTTTCTCTTAAAAATTGCAATCACAGTAAAAAAAAAGAAAATGTATTAACCAAAAAAGTAAAAATAAGTAGGCCTAGCCAGCTAATTTTAACAAAATGTCTTCATTGTAAATATGTATTTTTGCACAACTGTTGTGTTATGCAAGACTGTTCAATATGCTTTCTTTTTCATTACATGCCATACGCCTTCTGACATAAAAATTTAAATTAAAAAATTAGGTATTGTTGCAGCCGCTAATGTTGCAGCAGCCAGAAAAATTGACCTTTGTTCCCCAGGCAGAAAGTGCCATAAAACATTGCGTCTTTTTGAACCCTAGTTGGTGGCGGATAAGTCACGCAAGTCATACGGCATTCACAGATAACATACAGCAGCGTGTGGACCAGTTTTAGCCGAAGGCAGCTCATCTCATCAGGCCTTTTTCAGTCGAATGTATCGCCCAGTGTCAGTCCCTTCGGGATCCATCCCTCATTCATCTTCATAAAGGTGAGGCAATCTAGACTTTTTTGTCCTAGCGACTTCTCTTCTCGGTGACAAAACCTCCTGCTGCACTGAAGGTCCTTTCTGACAGGACACTTGAAGCGGGGCAGGCCAGAAGTTCAATTGCAAATTGGGAAAGCTCAGGCCACAGGTCTAGCTTGCATACCCAGTAGTCAAGGGGTTCCTCGCTCCTCAGAGTGTCGATATCTGCAGTTAAGGCGAGGTAGTCTGCTACCTGGCGGTCAAGTCGTTCTCTGAGGGTGGATCCCGAAGGGCTGATGCGATGCGTAGGACTGAAAAAGGTCTGCATGTCCTCCATCAACAACACGTCTTTTAAACGTCCTGTCCTTGCCGGCGTGGTCGTGGGAGGAGGATTACTTTCACCTCTTCCCCTGTTATATTGCCCTTGTGCTGCGACATCCCCCTTATATGCTGTGTAAAGCATACTTGTAAATTTGTTTTGGACTTGCTGCATCCTTTCTGACTTGCGGTAATTTGGTAACAAATCAGGCACTTTCTGCTTATACCGGGGGTCTAGTAGCATGCACACCCAGTACAGGTCATTCCCCTTCAGCCTTTTTATACGAGGGTCCTGCGACAGGCACGACAGCATGAAAGACCCCATTTGCACAAGGTTGGATGCCGAGCTCCCCATGTCCCGTTCCTCGTCCTCAGTGATCTCGCTGAAGATATGTTCTTCCTCCCAGCCACGTACAACACCACGGGTACCAGATAGGTGACAACGAGCACCCTGGGATGCCTGTTGTGATTGGTCTTCCTCCTCCCCCTCAAAGGCACATTCCTCCTCTGACTCCTCTTCCTCGCAATCCTCTTCCAGAGTTGCCGCAGGTCCAGCAAGCGATGCTGATAAGGCTGTTTCTGGTGGTGATGGTGACCACAACTCTTCCTCGTCACGCTCATCTATGGCCTGATCCAGCACTCTTCGCAGGGCACGCTCCAGGAAGAAATCAAATGGTATGATGTTGCTGATGGAGCCTTCCGTGCGACTGACAAGGTTTGTCACCTCCTCAAAAGGACGCATGAGCCTACAGGCATTGCGCATGAGCGTCCAGTAACGTGGCAAAAAAATCCCCAGCTCCGCAGAGGCTGTACTAGCACCCCGGTCATACAAATACTCGTTAATGGCTTTTTCTTTTTGGAGCAGGCGGTCGAACATTAGGAGTGTTGAATCCCAATGTGTAGGGCTGTCACAAATCAAGCGCCTCACTGGCATGTTGTTTCGCCGCTGGATATCTGAAAAGTGCGCCATGGCCATGTAGGAACGCCTGAAATGGCCACACACCTTTCTGGCCTGCTTCAGGACGTCCTGTAAGCCTGGATACTTATGTACAAAGCGTTGTACGATCAGATTACACACATGTGCCATGCACGGCACATGCGTCAACTTGCCCAAATTCAATGCCGCCAACAAAATTCTTCTGTTGTCACAAACCACTTTGCCAATCTCCAGTTGGTGCAGAGTCAGCCATTGATCCACCTGTGCGTTCAGGGCAGACAGGAGTGCTGGCCCGGTGTGACTCTCTGCTTTCAGGAAAGTCAACCCCAAGACGGCGTGACACTGCCGTATCCGGGATGTGGAATAGTATCTAGCGAAGTGGGGGGGGGGGGTGCCGTTGATGTGGAGCAAGACGCAGCAGAAGAGGACTCAGCTGAGGAGGTTATGGAAGAGGAGGAGTAGGAGGAATAGAGGCGGTGGCAGCAGGCCTGCCTGCAAGTCGTGGCGGTGTCACCAACTCCTCTGCAGAGCCACGCATTCCATGCTTGGCAGGCGTCAGCAGGTTTACCCAATGCGCAGTGTAGGTGATATACCTGCCCTGATCATGCTTTGCAGACCAGGTATCAGTGATCAGATGTACCCTTGCCCCAACACTGTGTGCCAGAGATGCCATTACTTCCTTTTGCACAATTGAGTACAGGTTGGGGATTGCCTTTCGGGCAAAGAAATTTCGGCCGGGTACCTTCCACTGCGGTATCCCAATCGCTACAAATTTTTTGAACGCCTCTGACTCCACCAGCTTGTATGGTAAAATCTGGTGGGCTAAGAGTTCAGACAAGCCAGCTGTCAGACGCCGGGCAAAGGGGATGACTTTGTGGCATTGGCTTCTTATGCTCAAACATGCCCTTGACAAACACCTGACTGTGGGGAGATGAGCAGGAACAGCAAGAGGCAAGAGACGGAGTGGCAGATGGTTGAGAGGGGGCAAGGAGGACAGCAGTGGTTGACGTGGATGAAGATGCTGGACCAGGAGGAGGATGGCGGCTTTGAGTTTGTGTGCTGCTTGTACTCATGTGTTGATCCCATTGGCATTTGTGATGTGACATCATGTGCCTTCACAAAGCAGTTGTACCTAGGTGGGTGTTGGACTTCCCACGACTCAGTTTCTTTTGGCACAGGTAGCAAATGGCATCACTGTTGTCAGAGGCAGACACACAAAAAAATACCACACTGCTGAGCTGTGCGGTGACGGCATTCTGGTGGTGGAAACAGCATGCGTTGATTGGCGTGCTGTCTGGCTGACCCTGGGTGCTGATGCATGCTTTCTGACTGTGCCGCTAGCTCATTGCGATGACCTCCCTCTGCTTCCAACTCGTCTCCTCCTCCTCTCTGTCTCCCCATCTGAACTTTCCCCCTGTTCTTCTTCTCTTCTAGCGGGCACCCACGTGACATCCATGGACGCATCGTCATCATCATCACCCGCCTCACTTGTATCTGACAACTGAACAAAGGAAGCAGCAGCGGGTACATCCTTATCATCACATCGTACGTACATGTGTGTACTGCTGCCTGACTGAGACATATCCCTGTTATCTACACCCTCTGGCAATAATGTTTGCGCATCACTCATTTCTTCAAGCTCATGTGTAAATAACTCTTCTGACTGATCAATTGAATCGGCTGTGGTACTAGTGTTGGTGGTGGCGGCAGGCAGGCGAGTGGTAACTTGAGAGGTGCCCGAAGTTAAGCTGGAGGAGGATTTTGCATCAATGTTCCAAGCGGAAGCTGTAGAAGATTGGGTGTGATGTGTTAGCCATTCAACTACGTCCTCTGAACTTTTCAATTTCAGGGTAACTGGCCTCTGAACACTGGGCATTATTGTAGGGCCAAAGGGAATCACAGCACCACGACCACGACGGCCACTGTGGTGTGTCCTGCCTCTGCCTGTGATTTTTTTTCCCGATAAGTGGTACTATGCGAGCTACAGTGATTGGATTGGTTGAACTTGGCACAATACTTGTAAGCCTGACACACACACTAACTAGTGGTCAGGCAAATTAACTTAGATTTGCCGTCAGGCAAATGAACTTAGATTTAAGAAAATAAAATTATTGTTTTTTTAAATGTAAACTGCTGGTACCCCAACTAGATTGGATTGGTTGAACTTGGCACAATACTTGTAAGCCTGACACACACACTGGCTAGCGGTCAGGCAAATGAACTTAGATTGGCGATCAGGCAAATGAACTTAGATTTAAGAAAATAAAATTATTGTTTTTTAAATGTAGACTGCTGGTACCCCAACTAGATTGGATTGGTTGAACTTGGCACAGTACTTGTCAGCCTGACACACACACTGGATAGCAGTCAGGCAAATTAACTTAGATTGGCGGTCAGGCAAATGAACTTAGATTTAAGAAAATAAAATTATTGTATTTTTAAATGTAGACTGCTGGTACCCCAACTAGATTGGATTTGTTGAACTTGGCACAATACTTGTAAGCCTGACACACACACTGGCTAGCGGTCAGGCAAATGAACTTAGATTTGCGGTCAGGCAAATGAACTTAGATTTAAGAAAATAAAATTATTGTATTTTTAAATGTAGACTGCTGGTACCCCAACTAGTTTGGATTTGTTGTACTTGGCACAATACTTGTAAGCCTGACACACACACTGGCTAGCGGTCAGGCAAATGAACTTAGATTTGCGGTCAGGCAAATGAACTTAGATTTAATAAAATAAAATTATTGGTTTTTTAAATGTAGACTGCTGGTACCCCAACTAGATTGAATTGGTTGTACTTGGCACAGTACTTGTAAGCCTGACACACACACTGGTTAGCGGTCAGGCAAATGAACTTAGATTTGTGGTCACGCAAATTAACTTAGATTTAAGAAAATAAAATTATTGGGTTTTAAATGTAGACTGCTGGTACCCCAACTAGATTGGATTCTTTTAACTTGGCACAATACTTGTAAGCCTGACACATACACTGGCTAGCGGTCAGGCAAATGAACTTAGGTTTGCGGTCAGGCAAATGAACTTAGATTTAAGAAAATAAAATTATTGTTTTTTTAAAAGTAGACTGCTGGTACCCCAACTAGATTGGATTGGTTGAACTTGGCATAGTACTTGTAAGCCTGACACACACACTGGCTAGCGGTATTTTCTTTTTAAAGTAGACAACTAGTAAACAAGATTGTATTGGTTGCACTGTGCACACACAGTACAAGCTGTGAGCCTGACACACACACTTGCTAGAAGGGGCTAGCAGGGAGACAGGCAAATTAAGTTAGATTAGACAGAAAAAAAAAAAATATATGTTATAGCCCTAAAAATGGCTTTTTGGGGTGCTGTGTTTACAGCAGAGATCTGATGAGTCCTTCAGCACTGCACTGGACACTGAATAAACTTGCCTAGCTATTGATTTCCCTATTCAATCAGCATCACCTACACTCTTCCTCCTCTCAGTAAGACTGCAAGTTAGTTATGATTCCAAAATGGCTGCTGTCCATGAGGTAGAAGGGTGTGGAAGGCAGGGTATGATGCTGATTGGCTGGAATGTGTCTGCTGACTGTGAAGTGCAGGGTCAAAGTTTGCTCAATGATAAAGTATAGGGGGCGGATCGAACATCGCATTTGTTCGCAGTTTGCCGCAAACGCGAACATGCTATGTTCGCCAGGAACAGTTCGCCGGCGAACTATTTGCGACATCTCTTATAATAATACATTCCCAATCTATCTAAATAAATAACACAATTTAATATACAATACATCCTATGCTATCCATATAAAACCACTAGCTAACAAACAACAAATGCTATATATATATATTAACTAATCTGTCTAAGCTAAAATAAAAAAATTAAGACCACTTACCTTTGCAGATGTACATTGGGATCAGCCACCTACGAAAAAAAAAAAAAAAACAATTAGTGCAACACGTTTACACTTATAAAACAAACATTCTAGACATTCTAAACATTCTATACATTATATACTTTCTATACATTCTAAATATTCTACTCACCTTTCCGCCATGTCCCGTCCGGCATTCTTTAAATCCTTCTCCGGCACGGCACCTGTTAAAAAAAAACACAACATTAATACACATACATCAAAATAAAATAAACATAATCTACATAATACTTACCTCCCTGCGATGTCTCCGGCCTCCTCCGGATCCTCTTCTGCCACGCCCTGTAAAAAAAAATAAAAAAATATACTTACATCCGCACTCCCAGACATCCCCGATGCTAATGAGGCTTCAGGAGAATTTTCTGGAAGAAAATAAGCAATGGCGCCTTCTGATTGGTTGAAAACGCTGTCTATCTAATTCACCCAATCAGGAGGTGCCAATGTGTGAGTCAATCAGAAAGGGAAACACCCTCAAATCCCACTCTGATTGGATAATACACCTATCAATCTTTATTTAAACCAATCACAAGGCACAGATGCCTTCAGCCAATCACAATGGAATACACCCCCACAGGGTGATTGGTTGGAGCCTCTGCGCATTCTGATTGGTTACACAGACAATAGCCAATCACAATGGAATACACCCTCACGTACTGATTGGTGAAGGATTTGCGCATTCTCATTGGCTACTGTTAAAATCAATCAATATTACAATGGGAAGATGCAGATGTCTTCCCTAATCAGTACGTAGGGGTATATTCCATTGTGATTGGCTGATGGCAATAACGCCTTAGGATTGGTTCAAATAAAGATTTAAAGGTGTGTTATCCAATCAGCGTTGTATTTTGGGGTGTATACTTTTTTCATTGGTTCACAAATGGGGTCTTCTCATTGGCTGAATTTGATAGACAGCCTTTTCAACCAATCAGAAGCCGCCATTGACAGTTTTAGTCTGGAACACTCCATAGGAAGTTCATTAGCGTCGGAGACATCCGCCAGGGCGGATGTGTGTCGTTTTTTGTTTTTTTTAAGGCGCAGATTCTTCCGGAGAAGACGAGGAGGCCGGAGACATCGCGGAAAGGTAATTATAATGTAGATTGAGTTTATTTAACTTTGCTTTTTTTACAGGAGTACCGACGGACAAGACGCAAAGATGGCCGACGGAACATGGCGGACGGAACATGGAGGACGTGACATGCTGGAACGGGACATGATGGAAAAGTGAGTATTTACAATATTTAGAATATTTAGAATGTTTAGAATGTTTAGAATGTTTAGGTATTTCATGTAAACGTGTTGTATTAATTTTAGGAATCTTTTTTACCATAGGTTGCTGATCTGACAAAACATCTCAAAGGTAAGTGGTCTTAATTATTTTATTGTAGCTTACAATTAGGGTAGCTATATATATATAGATAGATAGCATGTATTGTATATTACATAGATAGGGGGATGTATTATTAGATAGTATTGTATATTACATAGTGGGATGTATATTACATTATATAGTGGCATGTATATTAGATAGTGGCATGTATATTACATAGGGTTGTATTGTATTTAATTTAATTGTATTGTATTTTATTTAATTTAATTGTATTGTATTTTATTTTATTTAATTGTGTTGTATTGTATTATATGTATGTATTATATGTATTTCATTTTCAGGTGTGTAATTTTTTAAAACATTTTATAGTGACTGGAGGTTGTAATGTATTTTGTTATTTTCTGTAATGTTCCCTTTTTTTTTTTTGGTCACTTAGGTTTCTTTTTTTGGTTCTGTAATGTACATTTTTTTTTTGGGGTGATTTTAGTTTTTCTTATTTTATGTCATGTAGATTTCTGCTTTTTGAGGAATTTAGTTACTTCAGGCACATAGTACACTCACATTGTGTGACAAACAGCATTTAAACACTTTCTTTTATTGACCGTCATTTTTTGACGGGCAAATCGCTATTTTATATATAATAGCTATAAATGTCCTAGACTGGAAAAGAGGCAACAAACTGAGCCCATGTGATCTAATCCAGGTCTTCATGGCAGTGAACAATAGCTGTCTGCAGGGCTTACTCAATGTGTTTATAGTGCTCTTTATAGTCTTCCCGGCATCTACATTTTCCAACAAAAATGTAACCATGAGCATTTGCATTTTTTTGATGTTTTTGTTATATATCAGCTTCTGGTTTACTGCATGGCTCTGTGTCTATTACTGTCTGAGAATTGCCAGTTTTAAACATTCCCTCTTTATTCATCTGAAGCTCAGTATTTCCACCTTAATGCCAAAGCTCCTGTTGGTGTCAGCAGTGGGATCCTTTGCCATCAGAATCTTCTGCATTTGGAATGTCCATCAGGAAATATTTATACCCCCTGGAAATGTTACAGCTATGCCCACGTTAAATAATATATATCTTCTGTTTAATCCACCTTTCAAGTTCATCACCCTTATACTGGGGGACTGTCTGCCTCTTCTTTTTGTAGTTTCTTCCATTGCTGTTACCCTGAGATCTATAATGAGGCATGTTCAAAGTATGAAAAACAACTCCAGCTTTAGGAATGCCCACATGGATGCTCACCTAACGACAGCCAAGATTATGATTCTACTCACCATCAACTTTGTCACTTTTTATATTGCTGAGGTCTTGTTGCTGTCACAGACACTACATTTTAAAAGTTTATTAAATATGATCTCTCTTTTCTACATCCTGTTCTACCCCACAGTCCAGTCCACTATTCTCATCCTGGTAAATTCTAAGCTGAAGGGCCTATATCTGCAGATCCTGCACTGCTCCCCTCGTGGATGACTGGTCTTGCCCCATCTCGGCTTCCAATCAAATGTTACCTTGTGTTAGATGAAAACACACAGGACTATGGACACCTTCTGTAATGTGATGAGCAAATACAAATCTGTTTTTCCTGAGCAGAGGAAATATTTAACTTAGTAGCTATCAAGAAATATGGACCATGACCGTGAATACCCATTCCCTCCATTACTAGACCTACAAGATCCCATAGTTATTGGACTCTCACTTTGTGGCCCTTTATCTCCAATATTCACAGCAGGCTTCTCTAAAAGAATAAAACAAAATATTATGTAGTGCTAGTGACATTCAGATATTATATAGATATAGTGTCAAAATAACTCCATTCAGTACATTTAGTTAAAGTAGATTAAACACAATACAATGTAGTGTTGTTTTTTTATAATACTAATAACTCAGTAAAAAAATATTGTTTATTTTATAGATTAAATAAAATACATAAATTTTTAGCCTGTCAAATAGTGACACTGGACACTGTGAAATTGGCATCCGCCATGGGGCCACTGACTAATATTTTAGTTGAGACCCTGGGACCAATTGACAAACCTATAGACTGCACAATTGCTGAAAACAAGTCACCCACAGGAAGTCATGGAGGATAATTTAAGAAAAGTTGACATTCACAGTTCAACTATATATCTAAATTAGGGGAAAATATGCAAATGATGGATTTACCAAGGGGTCTTCCTTCTTTATAGAGTAATTTATCTCAGCTAATTAGAAGATAATTTGCTCAATACAAAATTGGGAAAATTATATAACAAATCTTTAATATAAATATATCACAACGGCGAAGTTAAAAAATGGTTAAAAAATCCAGGATTGAACACACAAATTAAAAGAGGACAGGATAATATGGGACAAACGAGAACCTTTCACTTCTCAGTGAAATTAATTTTATTGTAATAACCCTTTAATAAGGGGGTAATCTTTATCCCACTTTGCAGTGTTGTGTCTTTTTTGTATGTGGGTACAATTACTCCATTGCACGTGTGCCCCAAACCTTATTTAAGTCCTAAAACAAGTCTCAATTGCTTTACTTATTAGTAAGCAATAAAGATTGCGTATTATTACTAATGGGAAGATTTATATATCCAAAAAGAAATGCAGATACATATATTTCATGATGAAACCCCCTCTCAGGTATATAGAGAGTCACAATAGAAATCCAAGTAGGGGTTAAGTAAAAATCATTGGTATTCACTGCCAGATAACACAAGCTGGTAAGCTAATAGAGCTGATGTACTATAAAGTATAGGAGACTGTGAGCTGAAGTATCAATGACAGAATGTGTCTAAGGTAACAAATCCTGCAGATCAACAATCGCCAGTCACATGCATAAATATTGGGTTAGGACAGGTAAGGGCACACAGACACTCTCATACACTGCTAGTACGCGATCACTGCGCGCTCCAACAACCGGACGCACGCAGCGTCGCACGCCTGACGCGTTTCAACGTCACTGGACGTCTTCCTCAAAGGCAAACACGGGTTGCTAAGGCGCCCGTCTATTTAACTGCTTAGCGTAACCATGGAGACCTAGTGTAATACCACGTGGGGTCAGAGAAGGGAAAACGGAGCTGCTTGTACTGAAAAGCTTATGCAAAAGGGAAACAACCCACTGGTCCTGTACGGAATGGCTCAAAATGAATCCAAAAGTGGGGAGAAAGTATAATATAACAGAATATGGTATAATACAGGCAAGCTATACAGACAAAATACAAATGGATAATTTATATTTTGAAAAGTAAATCAATAACCATTGTAAAGGAGGTAATACTTATAAGAAGAGGAAAGGGAGGATAATCTTGGTAAAAGAAAAAAATAGCTAGAGAGGGATATTGCAAATCATCATCAAAGATATACTATATGCTAATAAACAGTAACAAATAGTAAGAGAAAAAAGATACGCTACTAAGAGAAGAGAGAGAAATACCCTTAACAAAATAAACATCCTACTAAAGTGATGTGAGGAGTGAGTCTAATATGAAATACTATATATGTATATGTGTAAAATAGCACGATAGTCCTGCAAACAAATAATAAGTGGCTATTATGGAAATACTATAAAAAGTATAGATACTAAGCAGGATCATAATATCTATAACCCAAAAACTCCGGCTAGGGGAGACTACTCTATCAAAAAAGGTTGAAGTGGAAAATCAATGTGAAAATGCTACAAAGGGGATAAGGTTGCTATCCTAATGAAAGTGTGTGAGAAATATATATAAGAATCTAAAAAGTGCATTGATATAATAAGTGAGATTAATCATCTCTAAATTGTAGTCTACTCCAAGTTGCGGCCTACTAAAAAGAAAAGTAGGCTTAAGAATAAATGATTTCCTCTAGATTATAAACTGGATTTATAGCTAAATGTAGGAACCCCTCTAAATGAAGGGAGTGAAAGTAAAACCTTCATTCAGTCCTTGTGGTGATAATGCTTTAAGTCTGTAGATCCAGCGTGCTTCACACTGGAGCAATTTTCTATCCAAGTCTCCTTTTCTAGGGCCCATATGTACCCTTTCAAGTATGGTAAATGTAAGGACATCACTATTGCCTCTATGATAACACCTCACATGGCATGCCAAAGGTGTGTCAAGATTATTTTTAATCGAATAAACGTGTTCCCCTATTCTTCTGCGTACTTGGCGCCTCGTTTTGCCGACATAGATCTTGGAACAAAGGCAGGTCGCCACATAAATAACGCTTGTGGAACAGCAATTGGTAAACTCTTTAAGTTTGAATTCCTCGCCACTTACTGGATGTTGAAAAGACTTAGATGGTTTAATGTATTTACAAAATTTGCATTTGCCACACCTGAAGCAGCCAGATAAAGGTCTCAGCCATGTGGTTTTTGGTCCTTGCTTTTTAAAGTAACCGTGGACCAACATGTCCTTTAAGTTTTTACCCCTCCGATAAGTGACCGATGGTTTAGGTGGTAGGCAGTCCTCTAAATCCTCATCATTTTTTAACAAGTGCCAATTTTTGGATAGGATGCTATGAATTCTATCTGAGTCATATCCGAAGGTCAAGATACATCTAGGTTGGTTCTCTTGTAAATTCTTTCTTTCTTTCATCCTTTGGGTATGTAGCCCATTAAGGAGTTCAGTTCTATTACAACCCAAGGCATATTTAAATGCCTTTTTCAGGCATTTATTGGGGTAACCCCTTTCTTGGAATCTTTTTCTGAGTTTGCCCGCCTCAAACTTAAATTCATTATCCGTACTGCAATTCCTTCTGAGCCTAAGGTACGGACCTCTAGGGATCCCTCTTTTTAATGGTAAGAAGTGCTGACTTCTTGATATATAAATCTGCCCATTAGTAATAATACGCAATGTTTATTGCTTACTAATAAGTAAAGCAATTGAGACTTGTTTTAGGACTTAAATAAGGTTTGGGGCACACATGCAATGGAGTAATTGTACCCACATACAAAAAAGACACAACACTGCAAAGTGGGATAAAGATTACCCCCTTATTAAAGGGTTATTACAATAAAATTAATTTCACTGAGAAGTGAAAGGTTCTCATTTGTCCCATATTATCCTGTCCTCTTTTAATTTGTGTGTTCAATCCTGGATTTTTTAACCAGTTTTTAACTTTGCCGTTGTGATATATTTATATTAAAGATTTGTTATATAATTTTCCCAATTTTGTATTGAGCAAATGATTTCATTATAGGTGGTAGACCCCTTGTTAGCTTAGCAATCCTATGTTCGAATTTCTAGTTCTATACTTTGTGGTTTAATCCACTTTCCTTGGAAGCACTATTTATTATTTATCAATTTACACGTGGATTGTGAGAAGGGTGGGATTGCTTTAGAATGACGAATACTACTATTCCCAATATGGATATTGAGTCACTTTTGAAAGAGGCTGAAGAATGCTTCTCATCAAAATCAGAACCTTTGTTAAATGACAATAAAGATATAAGAAATACATTTAGTGAATTATTAACAACTATGAAAAAACAAGTAAAATCAGTATGGGAGATAAGTAGTCTCCAGAATTATTTGAAAAATAAAATTGTTCCCAGGGGTCTTAGGGTCAATGTTACCCCTGCGATAAATCTAAGTAATGAAACTTTTTTGAATAAATGGAAAGAAATACTCCTCAAATGTTCATTTGATTTGATATCTCTTATTATAGAAACTGAACAGCAAAATCTTGAGATTATTAAACCGAAGATTCAACTTTGTCAACAAGAGTTTAATAAACTCTCTGAATTGACAGAGTATGATGTATACTGCAAAAAACTTAATGACAATATGGATAGATTCAAAAAAGAGATCAGGGAACGAAAACAGAAAAAATTCTGGAGAGACCAAACTGACTTTAAAAATGGGAAGATCTTTAAATGGTTCTCTACTAACAAACTAAGAGGTTCAGATATTAGCTCCTCTGATTTTGAAAATTCCGATCTGGAAGACAGTACAGGACATACTACTAGGCCCAGACTCCCCAATACAACTTATAGAAGAGAACCATATGAGATGAGATCATTCACAAATGCTAGGACACCTACTGCTTACAATAATGAAGGTTTTTTAGAAAGAGGCCAACATGTAAGGAGAGGCTCAGAAAGGATCATGAGAAACAGGAAAAACAAGGAAGATCAGACAAGCAGAGGAACAACTTAGCTAATGATCAAAGCCTGCAAATTGTGAATCTCTCTGATTTTAACCTCAACAGTGATCACGAGTCAATTCTCAAAAAAGGCTTAACTTTTGTTCCTACTTCTAGAACTGATAAATTCACTCATATCAAAGATGTGAATCTTTTTGCTAGGAAACTTGCTTTACATAAGTTTTATAAGAACAAACAAGAAAGGGAATATATGAGTCTAGGTGTGAGCAAGGAGGATATTGAAACCTTTCAGACTTTTTTGTCATTATTGAATGAAAACCACCCTGATCCACTACATTCTACTATGCACCAAAAGAAATGGAAAAACAAAAGTTCTTTTACTCCATTTCTTAAGGACTTTGCAAATATTTGGGTAGTCCTAAAGCAGGTTACTAGAGAAATTGAAGAACTTGACTACTCTAAACTTCGCAAGGAATATAACCTTACAAACAATGAATACAAGGCACTTGATGAGCTTAAAAAATGTCAGGACATACAAATTAAGCCTGCAGACAAAGGCGGGAATATAGTGTTAATGGGAAATGACGACTATATAAAAATGTGTAAAACATTTTTGGATGACACTGTCACCTATGAAGTGCTATCAAATAATCCCACAAAGGATTATAGAATAGCATTGAAAAACATCTTGGACAATCCCAAATTGGATAAAATCATTGATGAGCAGACTTACACATTCCTTCTTCCCAAATGTCCCACCATTTCCACCTTTTATGCCCTTCCTAAGGTGCATAAGAAGATTACCCCTATTCCCGGTAGACCTATAATATCTGGTTCGAATAATCTCTCATCCAATGCAAGCATCTTTGTGGATTTTTATCTTAGAGATTTAGTGCAAAGTTTACCATCTTATGTTATGGACACAAATGATATCCTAAAACAGCTAGAGGACCTGTATATCCCAGAGCATTCCTGGTTGGCGTCAATTGACGTCGAGGCCCTATATAACCAGTATTCCCCATGATTTTGGCATGGAAGCAGTCAAATACTTTTTAAGCACAAAAAGTTCTAATGAAGTTAAATTTAACTTCTTTTTACTTCAACTTTTGGAATATGTTCTCAAACATAATTATTTTATCTTTGATGATAAATGGTACCACCAACGTAAAGGTACAGCCATGGGCACCTCTTGTGCCCCAGGTTATGCGAACTTACTGTTAGGTTGGTGGGAGGAGAAAATTGTATTTGACTACATTCATATGTCACTTATGCAACACGCCATCTTGTGGCGACGCTATATAGACGATATTCTGGTTGTCTGGACAGGCACCAGAATACAATTTGAGGAGCTGATGAAAGTTCTTAATACAAATGTAATTGGTCTAAAATTTACATACGATATTAACCCTACTCAAGTCACCTTTTTAGACTTACTCATCAATAAAGATGAATATGGCAAAGTATCTACCACCACATTTAGGAAAGATACGGCAACAAACACTCTGCTAAGATGGGAAAGTCAGCATTTCTTACCATTAAAAAGAGGGATCCCTAGAGGTCAGTACCTTAGGCTCAGAAGGAACTGCAGTACGGATAATGAATTTAAGTTAGAGGCGGACAAACTCAGAAAAAGATTCCAAGAAAGGGGTTACCCCAATAAATGCCTGAAAAAGGCATTTAAATATGCCTTGATTGTAATAGAACTGAACTCCTCAATGGGCTACATACCCAAAAGATGAAAGAAAGAAAGAATTTGCAAGAGAACCAACCTAGATGTATCTTGACCTTTGGATATGACTCAGATAGAATTCATAGCATCCTATCTAAAAATTGGCACTTGTTAAAAAATGATGAGGATTTAGAGGACTGCCTACCACCTAAACCATCGGTCACTTATCGGAGGGGTAAAAACTTAAAGGACATGTTGGTCCACGGTTACTTTAAAAAGCAAGGACCTAAAACCACATGGCTGAGACCATTATCTGGCTGCTTCAGGTGTGGCAAATGCAAATTTTGTAAATATATTAAACCATCTAAGTCTTTTCAACATCCAGTAAGTGGCGAGGAATTCAAACTTAAAGAATTTACCAATTGCTGTTCCACAAGCGTTATTTATGTGGCGACCTGCCTTTGTTCTAAGATCTATGTAGGCAAAACGAGGCGCCAAGTACGCAGAAGAATAGGGGAACACGTCTATTCGATCAAAAATAATCTTGACACACCTTTGGCACGCCACGTGAGGTGTTATCATAGAGGCAATAGTGATGTCCTTACATTTACCATACTTGAAAGGGTACATATGGGCCCTAGAAAAGGAGACTTGGATAGAAAATTGCTCCAGTGTGAAGCACGCTGGATCTACAGACTTAAAGCACTATCACCACAAGGACTGAATGAAGGTTTTACTTTCACTTCCTTCATTTAGAGGGGTTCCTTCATTTAGCTATTAGTCCAGTTTATAATCTAGAGAAAATTATTTACTCTTTATCCTACTTTTCTTTTTTCTTTTTAGTAGGCCGCAACTTGGAGTAGATTACTATTCAGAGATTATCAATCTCACTTATTATATCAATGCACTCTTTGATTCTTATATTTCTCACACACTTTTATTAGGATAGCAATCTTATCCCCTTTGTAGTATTTTCACGTTGCTTTTCCACTTCTACCTTTTTGATAGAGAAGTCTCCCCTAGTCGGAGCTTTTGGGTCATAGATTTTATGATCCTGTTTAGTATCCCTACTTTTTATAGTATTTTCACTATAGCCACTTATTACTCATTTGCAGGACTATCCTGCTATTTTACACATACACATATATAGTATCTCATTTTAGATTTACTCCTCTCATCACATACTCACTCTGACATATACAAACATATATAGATATAGATATATATTTTAGACTCACTCCTCACATCACTCTAGTAGGATGTTTAATTTTATTTTTTCATGGGTATCTCTCTCTCTTCTCTTAGTAGCATACCTTCTTTCTCTCACTACTTGTTACTGTTTAGTAGTATATAGCATATCGATTATGATGATTTGCAATATCCCTCTCTAGTTCCCTCTTTTTCTTTTACCAATATTATCCTCCTTTTCCCCTTCTTATAAGTATTACCTCCTTTACAATGGTTATTGATTTACTTTTCAAAATATATATTATCCATTTGTATTTTGTCTGTATAGCTTGCCTATATTATACCATATTTTTTTTTTATATTTTACTCTCTCCCCACTTTTGGATTCATTTTGAGCCATTCTGTATAGGACCAGTGGGTTGTTTCCCTTTTGCATAAGCCTTTCAGTACAAGCAGCTCCGTTTTCTCTTCTCTGACCCCACGTGGTATTACACTAGGTCTCCATGGTTATGCTAACCAGCTAAATAGACGGGCGCCTTAGCAACCTGTGTTTGCCTTTGAGGAAGACGTCCAGTGACGTCGAAACGCGTCAGGCGTGCGACGCTGCGTGCGTCCTTTTGTTGGAGCGCGTAGTGATCGCGTACTAGCAGTGTATGAGAGTGTCTGTGTGCCCTTACCTGTCCTAACCCAATATTTATGCATGTGACTGGCGATTGTTGATCTGCAGGATTTGTTACCTTAGACACATTCTGTCATTGTTACTTCAGCTCACAGTCTCCTATACTTTATAGTCCATCAACTCTATTAGCTTACCAGCTTGTGATAGCTGGCAGTGAATACTAATGGTTTTCACTTAACCCCTACTTGGAATTCCATTGTGACTCTCTATATACCTGAGAGGGGGGTTTATTATGAAATACAAATATCTGCTTTTCTTTTTGGATATATAAATCTTCCCATTAGTAATAACACTCAATCTTTATTGCTTACTAACAAGTAAAAGCAATTGAGACTTATTTTAGGACTTAAATAAGGTTTGGGGCACACGTGCAATGGAGTAATTGTACCCACATACAAAAAAGGCACAACACTGCTAAGTGGGATAAAGATTACCCCCTTATTAAAGGGTTATTACATTACAATAAAATTAATTTCACTGAGAAGTGAAAGGTTCTCATTTGTCCCATATTATCTTGTCCTCTTTTAATTTGTGTGTTCAATCCTGGATTTTTTAACCAGTTTTTAACTTCGCCGTTGTGATATATTTATAATAAAGATTTGTTATATAATTTTCCCAGTTCTGTATTGAGCAAATAATAGTGGTGGTAGCACCCATACCCATTGTACAATAGTGTTATTTGTTTGTCTATATTGTAATCAGAATACAGGTAGTCATGCAAGCGGCTCGTGTAACCCGACATACCAGTCTGTGCTATGGCATCAATTACTTGGAAGTATTAGAGCAGTACAAATTAATCACTAAATTTGTTTAATTCAAATTCATAAATTTCTCTGATTACAGCAAAACTATCCTGACATGCAAAGTAGATGAAATACAGACAAATAACATAAGAGAGAGGAAGCCGTATAAATGCACTGCTTGGTTTTATATTTACAGACAACACAGAGAAACAGACCACAGAGGTAGAGGACAATCTTCAAAACTAAAATTTTTTTGTATTCTGCATCTAAAGTTCTTCTTAAGTAAAGAAGACAAATAAAATGCAGAGTGCAGACTTAGCTATCTTCATTGTCACCATTCCCTCACACTTTAGTGGGATTCCTCTCAATGCTTTTATTCTGATGGTCAGTATCAGATCCTGGATTATGGGAGGATATCAAAGTCCACCTGATCTCATCTTAACTGTCCAAGGACTACTTAGCATCATTGCACAAACCTTTCTATTAATTGCTGATACTGTAATGATTGTGAATAACTATTTATTTTCATACAACCTATACATTCTCTATACTATTGTGTGTATTTCAATCCTATCGAGCTCCTGGATCACTGCCTGGTTATGTACCTTCTACTGCATCAAGATTGTCACCTTCCAGCACCGTCTCCTCTCGTACCTAAGGCTGAGATTCACTAGTTTGCTGCCTTGGCTGCTCACAGGATCCATTGTGTTATCCATTTCTCTAAATACTCTTTTAATAGTATTTACTGATGATATAATCAATTCATTGAATGACACAGCTTCCAGCAGAGAAGAAAATATTTTTCATACGAAGAACATTATTACTTTTTTCTATGGATTAAACACAGGAGCTTCCATCCCATCGCTTCTGATTATAATATCACTGGGATCGACCATCACCTCCCTCATCCTACATGTCCTGAGACTGCACCGAGGATCATCCACCATTAGCTTCTCTCATGTGAAAGCTCATGTTCATGCAGCTATAACCATGACCCTACTGCTAACACTGCAAATAGTCTTCTACTTAGCAAATATGGGTTATGTTGTCAGTAATTATGATAATAATTCGCCTGTTAGTTGGGTTAGCAATGTTTGTATATATTGGTTTTACCCCCTCCAGGCTCTTACACTGATTTTTGGAAACAAGAATCTTAAACAATCCTGTGGGATCTTCAGATGTTTTTGCAGTAGAGAAATCTCACAAGTAAATTAATAATTAGAGGATGAATTTGATGATAATGACTTAGTAGAATTGTGGGAATGTATAGCCCAGAAAAGGTTGTGTCAGAAAAATGTTTAACATTGACTTTAGTTTCCCCGCACTTGCCTTACTAGGGGCCTCATTCTATTATTGGCCGTAAATCGGCCGTAAGGCTGCGATTCCTTGCGGGGGTTCCGTTACCTCGCAATTCTATTAAACGGCCCCACAAGGATCTCCTCTTACGGACGGCCGTATATCTTGCAACCGGCCGTAAGCTCAGAAATCTTTAAAGTCAAAAATAAATTCAAGACAGCTCTGTAAAGCTCTGTAAATGCTAGGGATCATATTGGGGGACATGAGGATTAATAGTAACCCCCTCTCAAGCTTGCACATCAGCCCAAATCCGAGTTTACATTAACTGTTTATTTTCCGGCCGCAGCTTGGCCGGGTCTGAGGTGCTCCAAGCCCTCTGGACTTTTTACATGGATATTTGACATATATAAATTCTTTTTTTTTTTTAAGGATTTGAGTATAAGGGAATGTTGTGCTATTTTTGCTAACACCTACAATCACTTTATAGTCTCCTCAGAGTGCAGGATGGCTTTATTTTGGCTTTATAATGTGCTTAATTGGTGCTAGCGGGACCTTTTTCCTGCAAGTAAGCTGCGGCTCGCTTTTAGCCTTGCAGAGAGGGTTCCCGGAGCAATAGAATAGCAACCGGGGCTTTTCTTGCGGCCGAAACTCTTGCGGCCGTTTAAGATCAAAGGCTTTCCTCCGGCGCGTGCGGCCGCAAGGGATAGCAAGGCACCGGCCGCAAGCCTGCCGGAATCCCCGGCCGGAGGGGAATAGAATAGCAGAATAGCTTGCGGCCGGTCCTTGCGGCCCCGCATCTCCTACGGCCGTTAATAGAATGAGGCCCTATGAGTTTAAGAAATTATAGAAAATATGCAAATAACATATCAATATAAATGTTAATGTATATTGAAATATAAACATGGTAAAAAAAAAAAAAGAAGAGCTACACTTGAATAAAGTCAACATGTTCTTAAAAACTAGTAACACAGAATCTGATTATGACTTGTATATGTAATTATGCTACAGGAAGTTTTGTGAAAAAAATGTCCGTCTCTATTACAACAATAATAAATATACTAGTGAGAAATGTAAAGACTGTGTATTTTACTTTATAGTAAATTATCAAGTTTTGTTGTTCAAAAAGACCAAATAGAAAATGTTCATCACAGTGATCCTGATAAAGGAGGTTTAGTCACCCAGGCTCAGCGGCCAGAGCTCGGGATAATGTATATACTGTATGTGTATATGAGTTTTACTTAGGACATGATATAGGTCAGAAATAACCACAAATACATAGTGAGTATATTACATTATGTTATGTAGAGTAATGTTTATTATATTATACAGGATTATAATTATACTGTGTAGGATTATACAATATTGATCTTTATTTTTAAATATTGTTTTGTGTTACTAAAGAAGTGTGTTGCCTTATTTGGAATTGAACCCAGGTCGACAGTGGTGAAAGCACCAAAGCCTAACCACTGGACCACCATGGAACCCTAAGTGCCCAATTACATGGCTCCCATTAGATCTCCCACAAGGCTCACTCTTATCAGCAGAAGTTCTTATGACAGAATTTACTGAGCTATTACACGGCCCCCACAGTGAAGCTCATGTAAGAACGTTTTCATACGTAGCCCAAGGATTTGTAATGTAAAGATAAGTAGGGTGTGAGCACTTCCAAACGTCCTTACAAAAACACTTAAGAAGTTCAGTAAACCCTTAGAAAAGTCATATAATAGCACTTTCTGTAAAATCCCACAGAGCAGGGAATGGTTCATATTTGATATTAAATTTGTTTTGATATTATGACAAATGTTATTTCTTATGACTTATCCTGAATTATTTAAGCTCAGCTGTGGTTCCACTTTTGCGTTTTTTTTCTTTTTTTTTCTTGTCTGATTGTCTGTAGTTTTGATGTTTTGATGTCTGGATTTTACTGTTTGTAAATTTTGTAATCTTATGAAATTTGGAAATGAAAATAAAAAAAAATTAAAAAAAATCTAAAAATATTGATAATCTTGCTTATCAGTAACAAAATAAATCAAACATTATTTTCTATCAGCATTAGTCCCTTTATTTTACATATTTAATACAGAAGCCAAAAAAAACTTTTTGGGATTTTTTTACTAATTAAGTGTGCAATGTATTTGCTTAAATATTTATGTTTTGTACTATCCATCGGTAACAAATCTAATTATTTCCAGATTTATATAAAAGTACAGCCAATAAACATTTAAATTAGACATTATTTTATTTTGTTGACTGAGTAATAGATATTTACAAATTTGTATCCCTTTTCAGTTCTCTTTATACCTGTTTTTTATTTATATTCATGTCAACAGAAAACTGTAAAGAACTACAAGGATAACATCCAATATTTACATACATTTACATACACATCTGACATATAGCGTCTTCCATTACAAACCATGGTATTAATGATGGAGTGACTAGTGGACATCAAAGTGTATATTTCTATAAGGTTCAGGTTATGAAAAATTGTGATCTAATTAAAACCTTGTTATGTTACCCAGAAGCATGTACATTTTCTTTGATAACTTCATATGTTTACCCAGATATAAATATTTGAAAGCAAGAAACCAAAATTCAGTTGCTAGGGGTATACTTTATCATCTCAGGAAACATTATGCTTCTAAGCAGGTACTTGAAGCTGGTGTAAGTCATGTGGTTTTATTAAACTATGGAAGCTCCAATTTGCAATATTTGACCTGACCACCAATTAAGCATCAAAAGGACACTGGAGTAGAGTTAGGAGGGTGGAGTAAACTTGATGGCTCATATATGAGGGGCAGGATTTTGAACTTAATCCTACATGATATGAGTAGTCAGTAAATGGTTGGCAGAAAGGAGAAGTAGAAGAAAAATGATGGGTGTGATTGATAATCTTAGCAGAAACATTTAAGATGGATTTATGTGTGGATAATCTAGTGAAGGCTGAACTTGTAGTCAAGGCAATACATCTTGAGGAAGAAAAGTAATATTACTGATTGCTTCTTGTGCAATGATTGTTAGAGATGTTCACAGAAGTCAGGACAAGTTTTGGTAAGTACCTGCATGCAGGGAGTAAAGGATAGAGAGTAAAACCATATATCTAGCAATAGTATTTATCACAATCTGCTACTTAAATTGGACTTGGTAAGAACCTGATTCAAAACTACCAGCAGAATCGTGCAGTCCTTTTACACCTCTGATAGCAGAAGATGGACCAAAAACCAGTACCACTCCCAGGAGCTTGCTTCAATAGAACAGAATATCAGGAACACCATATAATCCATTAGAATTAGTATTAATGCACAGAATGATACTTACACCTTGTTTATGTAAGTCCAGACACAACTCCCATACCTTTATTAATTGTCACATTTTATAACATTTTCTGGCACACTGGCTGGCCAATCACAGTAATCACCATCCTTAGGTACATAGAAGAGGGACTAATTAACATAGTCTGCCCCCCTGCTTACTTTGAAACCCTGTACATCTGATGATCTCCGGTCCTTAAACTTATCCTGGTGATTATATTAACTATAACCATTTGCTGTAAACACTCAGACTATCTGTTTTATCTGCCCAAGACCCCCTGTGTTTGTTTATTTAGGTGGGGCTGGATGACTTATAACCAGACAACAACACTGTCACATAATCAAAATACATACAAGTTGTATGTCGTTTTAACCATAAGTAAAATACATAACTATACAATAAACAGGTAACTTCTTGCCAGTCCCAGCCCAAGCCATAGTGTAAACAGTCCAGTCAGGCCCTGGGCATTATATTATTTATCTAGAATGCCTTATTATGTTCTTTGGAATCCCATATCTTGGATTATAGGACTTTACTTCATACCTCATGAAATTTAGTTTTGGTTCACAAAGGAAACATTGACATGTCTTTACTTGTTCTTAACCTAGAACCCAATTCACTCTCAATAGGATTTCCCATTAGAGGGGGTGAACCTGTCTTAGTGATGTACTATCATTCATTCCTAGGGCATCGTGTGATGTACCTAAAGAGGCTGCATTACACATTAAGATGCAGTTTGTCTGCTCTAATTGAACCAATAACAAAGCAGATTGCACCTAAGGAAGGCGAGCAAAGATAGTTGTATATAAATACAATAACTGATGAGCTTAGGAAATTACTCTCTCTCTCCTGTCTCTCTCTGAGTCATGCATCTCTCTGCCTCTCTCTTTCTGTCCTGTCTCTCTCTGTATCCTGTCTCTCTGTCCTCTCTCTCTGTCCTGTCTCTTTCTCTCTTTCCTCATTCTCCCTCTCAGTCCTGTCTCTCTCTGTCCTGGCTCTTTCTCTCTTTCCTCATTCTCTATCTCTGTCCTTTGTCTCTCTGTCTTGTCCTGTCTCTCTCTATGTCCTGTCTCTGTCTCTGTACTCTCTCTGTTTGTTTTTTTTCTACCCACAAGGCTTCCAGTTATCACTAGGGTAACCATAATTATAGTTTTACATTAAGTACCTTTATGATTCTTCAACATTATAAAATAAGGACACATTGAGGTTGAGGGTGACATTATGGACCTCAGCATGCCTGTTACATATGTCAGCCATTACCCCTCTGACCTCATACCTTCAATGACCTCATCTTTCCATCTCTCTCACTTTTCTATCCCTTTCTTATAGGGACTGTTGAAATAGCTTAGTGTTATTTAGCTGTGTGCTTTGCCAATGTACTGAGGTGTTCACTTCAAAACTTTAATTGCCTCACAGTGAACCTCACAGATTTAGGTATAGATAGCACAACTTTGTTTTAATTTTATTCTATCCCTATTTATAAATCTTAGAAATAAAATAATACATTTTTATTGTTGTTGCCATCTCGTTGTTGTGCTTAAGGCTGTAACAATTTAATGTTTTTTGCCAGAAGTATCACAATTGTCCTATAGAAACTTCACAGATTCCATTAAGACATATTAAGTTATTTTTAAATCATTTCCCTCTCTACTAGTCTGAACGTCGTTTCACTACTAACATGCGACTATATGAGAGAAGCCAAGTCTTAAATAGGGTTTATATAACCTCCTTGATGCATGCATGACATTAGCAGCAAATCCTATTGGTTAGAGGCACACCACTTCTTATGTGTAACCCTTTGTGCTCAGTATGATCAGCTAATCTCTGATACATTGATATCATCATAGGCAATCACTGAGTATATATCGACTTGTTCTGTGTCTGCATGCCAACTCTCATTAAGCCATTGTTCACCGAAATAATTATCATCTATATAGATCACAGGTAAGTAATATCCTTAAGATAACCACTACTGATGGATTGGATGTGATACATGTATTTGGAGCTTTAGAGCAACTCTTACTTACAGCTTTAACAGGGCATGTCTGCCAGGTATATGTTACTGATTATCTCAGTCCTTGAATATACCTGGCCAAATAAGCCAACGTAAATAATTTGTCTCAGTCACTGAATCCAACCCACTAAAGGCCTCATTCAATTGCTACTATTTTGAAATCCGGACCCGCAAGTGGAGAGAGCAAGTTACTTAGCTATTCAATTGCCTCCTACTTGCGGGCCACTTTGGCGCTGCAGAGGTCCTTAAATGTCCCTAGAGGTCTCTATAGGTCCTTAAGTCCTATTGCCTTCAGCCATAGGGTATATCCCATTGTGATTGGCTCCAAGCATCTGCCTCTTCTGATTGGCTGATTTAACTGTCAATCAGATTGCAGCCAATCAGAAGAGGCAGAAGCTTGGAGCCAATCACAATGTAATACATCCCGTGGGGGTATTTCCCATTCTGATTAGCTAAAGGCAATAGCGCCTTCTGATAGGATTACTAATGTTTGACAGGTACATCAGCCAATCAAAATGGGTTATAGGGGTGTATCCCATTCTGATTGATTCACAAACACCTCTGCACATTCTGATTGGCTGAAACATGATTAACAGCATTTTCAGCTAATCAGAAGGCGCCATTTCTAAATTTTACTGGAGCAAAAAAGAGAACCCTCATTTGAACCGGTGAATTCCTCAAGGGAGAAGCTCTGTTAGATTTTTTTAATTTTTTAGCCTGTGGGTTTTCGCTGGATGGCATTTGGGACAGGTAACTGTACTATTTAGAATGTATTGTGTTATATGTCGTATGTATTTTTTTTATTATTAGTAATCTTTCTTTTTTTGTAGTTGTGCCAACCTGTGAACATATATGGATGGGCCCTTGTCTAGGGACGAAGCAAAAAAAAACATCATCACTAGAGGGGCATTTTGGCAAGGTTAGTGGTATATTATAAACTTTTTTTATTGCTAGGTGTGGTATTTTTTTAAATGTCATGGGGATGTGTTTAGAATGATAGTTTTATGTTTTATTTGATTTTTTTTTTCTGTAAGTTGTGGGGTGTTTATATTTTCTGTAATGTTCTATTTTTTATTTTCTGTAATGTTCTTTTTTTTATTTCTGTAATCTATGTTTTATTAATTTTGTTGTAATTAGTGGGGGTTTATTGTTTTTGTAATTAGTGGGGTGTTGGGGGTTTAATAGGGCGTTAGGTAGGCAGTGTAGGGGTTAATATGTTAGGGTAGAAGGGGTTAATAGGATAGGGAGGAGGGGTGTTCATTAGTTAGAGGGGGGTTCACTAGAGTGGGGTTTATTAGTTTCAGAGGGGTTCATTAGTTAGAGGGGGGTTGGTTTAGATGTATTGGTTTATTGGGGGCTAATAGTGTAGTGTAGGGAAGTGTACATACTTAGTGTCATGAGGGTCCTGGAGAACCCTCATGGCACTTATGGGTTTACTGTTATGGTTATTATTGTCCCATAAGGGTCTTTATAGACTCTTATGGGACTAATGGAGTAAATAGATGCTTATGGGGGTCTGTATAGACCCCCATAAGAGATGGGGTTAGGTGTGGCTGGGGTACATATTGTACCCCAGCGACCGGGATTGCGCATCAGTGTGAGCCATTTAATGCAGAGGGGGTTCTGACTGGGGACCCTTACTATATATATATATATATATATATATATATATATATGTGTGTGTATATATATTAATGCTACATTTGCTATAGAGCAGTAAAGTGAAAATCCATGTCCGATTAATATTATCAAGATCAAAATAATATTTTTAAGGCTGAGGGCTGTTTAAACTATTGCAAGAAACAGACATAAATAAGGTATTTAAATAATATGTGTTACTGAATATTAATCAACATATTGTGTGATCCTTCACAATTCCTATCTACAATGGTGTAGAGCCAAATTCCAGCACATATTCTACATACATCACCACAGACCTAATTCAATATTGACCTGGAGCAGTATATAAAAGTGAGGCCACATCGTGATTAGCTTCAAATGAAGTCACATTCTTGCTCATATGAGTATTCATAAAATGATCTACCTCCTGATTCACAAAGATAAGTTTCTAACAACAGCAATCTTCTCTGCAATAACATACTATCTCTCAGCCAATGCATGCCCTGTATCGCAAATGACTCTGAGTAATGCTACTTTACAAATAAAATATACAGCCTTATTAAATTGCGATTCGGCAAATTTAAAAGGGCTCTATTTAAGCACAAAGCATATTTTTTTACAGAAGTTTTTAGTTAGTGAAGACCTTGCTTTTGGATAGAAGTTCACTAACTAAAAACTTCTGTAAAAATAATTATGTGCTTTGTGCTTAAATAGAGTCCTTTTAAATTTGCAGAATTGCAATTTAATAAGGCTGATAGTATATAAAATATACTAGCGACTTGCCTGTCAAAAATGACAGCAATAAAACGTGAAGCCTGGCAATGCTGTTTGCCACACAATGGGAGCCTCTCCCCCTCTTCTTTACTGGCCTGGCAATGAGTGCCTTTGGGAACTCATCGCGGGCCTTGCAATCAGCACCTTTGGCGCTCATTGCGATCCTCCCCCCTTCCCACTCTCCCAGGTCTACTTTACTGGCCTCACGATGAGAGCATTTGGAGCTAATTGTGAGTCTCTCCCCCTGTCTACTTCCTCCCTTTCGTCTCATTTCCCCCTTCTCTCCCTCCCTTGTGTGTACTTTCCCTATCCTTTCCCTCCCTTGTGTCTCCTTCCCCCACCCTGTTTTTTTACCCCCTCTCCCTCACGTTCTCTAACACCCTCCCCTGTGTCTCTTTCCCTCCTGTGACTCTTCCCCCCCCTCTCTCCCATGCATCTCTATCCCTCCCCTGTGTCTCTTTCCCTCCTGTGTCTCTTTCTACCCCCCCTTTGTCTCTTTCCCCCCTCTCCCTAAACTGTGTTTGTTCCAAACGTAGATCCATTTGTTCTCTTTTTGCAACAGATGTTTTTCCAGATCGCCTTTTCTTGGTCCCAGTTATACATAATCTATAACAAAAAATTGAATGCTATCAATGTTGTTTTTGTGATATTGTTTGAAGTTTAATGCAACTGGAGTATGCAGTTCTTTTTTGATGGTATAAATTTGCTCCAAAGCTCTACTTTTCAGCTCACGCATAGTTTTACCTACATATGTCTTATTGCCTGAACATTGAATGATATAAATCCCTCGCTTCAACTACAGTTGCAAAACTTTTTAATGGGATAACAAATTAACAAATTGCTTGCAGGTTTTAAAAACCTGCAAGCTTTGCAGTGTCCACATTTGTAGAGTCCCTGAGTTGGCTTAAACCAGATTTGAGAAGGTTTCTGTGTTTGGTAAAAAGGCAGCCCCTGGAGACAGAGTGGGGGAGGGGGCTTTTGACCAGGATAAGTGCTAGGAAGTGTGTGTGGGTTGGTCCTAATAGAGAGTGGTCAGTGGGCAACAGAAGTAGTGTTTCCCGCCCTGGTCAGTCATGTCAGGCGGTGGCAGGTGTAATATCTCCACCATGTCATCCCCCACATCCTGTGGACTGGCTTCAGCAGATGGTGCAGTCTATTACCTCTGGGACCAGTGGTCATGCTGGGCAACTTCACCTGGGAGGAAGAAGAGGAGCAGTCCCAGGGGCTAGAGGACAGCAGGTCAGCCTGCAACGAGGCTTGTGCCGGTAAAGGGGGCAACGAGAGGGCAGAAGAGGATGCTAGGATGGATGTGGAGGCCCTATCTTCAGAGAGTTCCCTCCCCACCAATGCTGACCACCACCACCAATGCTGACAGGCATGCGTTCTTCTGTGGAGCCCCAGGAAGAAGTGGAGCTGTCTCCAACCTGCATGGATACCCCGGGCCTTCTGACACTTCCGAACACTTCCCGTGAGGCAGTCAGAGTGATAGAGTAGTGTCAGAGCTCCAGAAGTATCCGCGAAAGAAGATCCAGACATCGGCTGAAGAGTGTGTTTGTGCCGGGGGACATGGTAAGTGGTGCTGCTGGTGGAATCAGGGCTAGGTACCCATGGTCAAGGCCAGGGGCATCAGGGGGGCACTATAGGGGGCAGAGGGGGGGCTCTGGGTTGGGGGGAAGTTTGGTATAAGAGCTGGGAGGGTACTGTGGACAGGGGCCAGTTGGGTTAGGGGGGTGGTGGGGGTGGCGGTGCGCTGGAGATATGGGGCATTGGGTTTTTCCCCTGGTAGGTAGGCATTGCAGGTTTTTTCCTGGATCAGGGAAGGGCCTTTCATATACCAGTCTCGGTCTCACTCTCATTTTACTGCCCTTCTTACCCTCATGATCCTGCCCTGTCTTTCTGCTGCTGGCTCATTTATACTGGTCAAGGTGCTTCCCGTCCCACTTCTCCCTTTATCCCCCCGGTGGTATCGTATGGTAGGCATAGGTGGGAGGTCAGTAGAGAAGTTTAGTGATGGTAGGGGTAGTGGGCGGGATTAGGTACATGGAGTGTTAGGGTTAGCTACAGTTTATTGAGGGAACTATGAATGCCAACATGTACTGTGACATACTGAAGCAGAGCATGATCCCCTCCTTTCAGAGACTGGGCCACAGGGCAGTATTCCAACATGATAACAACCCCAAACACACCTCCAAGACGACCAGTGCCTTGCTAAAGAAGCTGAAGGTAAAGGATGGACTGTCACCATACCTAAACCCTATTGAGCATCTGTGGGGCATCCTCAAAGAGAAACAAATATTTATATATTTTTTATGTTATTTTGTTATTTTGCTGTGTTTTTGTTGTTTTTCGGTGTTAACTTTGTATTTTTGCAACCTCATATTTTAGTTTTTCTAAGTCCCGTAGGTCGTATTTTTTATGGCTGTGATTGTCTATGTGTTACGCGGGTGTGGAGCTTTTTCCGTCCTTCCTAATATTGTATTTTATACCTTGTATGTTCCTGTGTAAATATGTTATTGAATTAATTGGGTCTGTTAATGTTAATACAACATTATTGGCGAAGAGAAGGATCTTATGTTCCTCTTCCCCTATTTTTATTTCTTTAATTTCTCTGGTTGATCTTCTCAGCTCCGCTAATGCCTCGATCACAAGAGCGAGAATTATCGGTGACAGGCGACAATGCTGTCTGGTGCCGTTTACTATAGGAAATCTGTTAGATTTAAAACCAAACCCAGAGGCGTATGGGAGATCATATAGGGCATTAATTGCCTTAGTGGCAAATTCACCCAGCCCAAAATTTAATAATGTCAATTCCATGAATTCCCATCTTTTAAAGGCTTTTTCATCATCCAGGGATATCGTAATCATAGGAGTCTTATTACACTTTGTAAATGCCAATAAGTCAATTAACCTCCTTGTATTATATGTCTCCTGTCTACTGAAAACAAAACCTGATTGATCCACTGCAATTAGTTTACTTATAACTGTAGTTAATCTTAATGCCAAAATTTTAGCATATATCTTTATGTCGGTATTTAAGAGGGATATCAGGAGAAAGTTCTTACAATCACTCAGATCATTGTCGGGTTTAGGGATATTAACTATCAACACCTCCAGCATTTATTGTAGAGTCTTGCCTTTTTGTTTTATTTTATTAAACATTTTTTCCAGGTATTTTACTATTGAAGATTGAAAATTTCTATAGTAAAAATTAATAAAACCATCAGGTCCCGGGGCAGTATGAATTTTCAATTTTGAAATGGCTGGTGAAGTATCTTCTATCCAAATTTGTGGATTCAAAATTTCCAATTCAACTTAATTTGATCTAAGAAGTCACCAATTTCTTGGATTGAGGGTTTGATGAAATTCTCCCCATTTTCCAGATTGTAAAGAGCACCATAGTATTTGGAAAAAGAATCTCCTATATTTTTAGGTTTAGATAGAATTTTCCCCTTTTCATCTCATATAAAATCAATTTGATTCATTTAAAAACAATTAGTCAATTTATTTGCCAGCATTTTGCCTATTTTATTACCCTGAAAATATTTTTGTTTTTGTTTCAGCGTCATGGGGGAAATATCACTAAAAGACTATATTTTTTAAGCATTCCAGAAAACTTGCTCCATGTCCATAACACATAAAACACATAACACAAAACATTTACGTGTTTTCTGTATAATCTATTTACCTCTTGTTGAGGATCATTACCTCCCGTCTTCTGGAACCCCAACAAACTGGTTAATTTAACCTAGTTGTGGGACCACAAGAGAGAAGGCATGAAACAAAATAATGTTGAACACCTAGACGCAAGTGAATGGAATATTAATATGAAATTACATAAAATTATAGCCCTTTCCACCATTTACTCCATGAATACTAAATCAGTTAGGTCAAATAAATTCTTAATTAATTATATAAAATCCTATCAGTTACATTATAAGCATTATAAAAGAAAAAACTCAGATAAATCAAATACCTGCTTAATCAGTAATAGTCAGATAACTCATATAACAAAAGCATATAACAAAAGCATATATTTTGAGATTATTCATTTCTCCATTTATTAAAAAATCAATTACCATTTTCTGAGTTGCAATTTTGTGTTAACCTATTACAAATGTAACACTGTGCTTTTTAACAAAAACTATCCTTTTATTACTTTCTTTAATGCAAAAAGTCTAAGTGCTCTTGTGCTCAACTACAACTATATAATTAAAACTTTTCCAAGTAATTATATTAAGTAAATCTTATTTCCTATGTTCACACATTTTTTTCTAAGTGATTTATTCAGTAATAAACTATACGAAAATATTAAATTTTTCTTGTCTTTGATTCTCCCTTTTCTTTCTCTAAATTTTTTTTTTACCCACTTAAAAATACTACACCCTTAATATATCTTATATTATTGACTTACTTCTAAAGGTGCAAAATATATGTTTTCTTTTACTTATTGCAAAAAAATTCCACATTTTCAATGTTCTTCAATTTAATGACTAAAGTGAAAAAAATTCTCAGCACATACATTTTATTTTAGTGATATCAAACCATTCTATTTACAAAGGGCCTCATTCAATTGCTCCGATTTTATAAAACATGGTCACATGGGGTGATCGCAAGCTACGCTGCTATTCAATTGCCTTCCGATTGCGGGCTCTGATCAAGTTATGTGCTGTGACCTGCGATCCCTTCTGATCCATTGTGATTTGGGAAATCGCTAGTTACTTCCCCCAAAGCCTTTGATCTTTGCTATTCAATTGCTGCGATCACCCCTTCCGACGCACCCTGTCAAGCCCGTAACTGGCAAAAAGCCAACTCCTCCTTACTTGCACAAACGAGGTGTTGCAAAGTCTTGCAAAGCCCTTATGTATTCTCCTGACTGCTCCTAAATTAAAGCCCCTTGCTGCAGGGGTCCCAATCGGGACCCCTGCAGGGTCCCCACATTAACTCCATATAGCAGGGGTCCTGATCAGGCAGGGGTCCTGATCGGGCATCCTTAAAGGGCCTGTGGCACACAAATGGTTACCCCATTCAGCAGGGGTACAGTAAGTACCCAGTGGCAACTAACATTAACCCCTGCTGTGGGGGTCCCAATCGGGACCCCCGCAGCATTTAAAATTTAAAATTGGCGATGCAGAGGTCCTTAAAGGACCCCGCTAAAATTAACCCCTGCTCCATAAAGTTACATTTGACTGGGTCAAAGGCTTTCTCAGCATCCATAGAGAGGAACACAAAAGGGATTCTACAAGAGTTAACATAAAAGATTAAATAAAATATTGTACGGGTGTTATCTGTGCTCTGTCTGACACTTATAAAGTCAGATTGATCTTGAGCTACTTATTTGTCAATAACACTGTTGAGTCGGTCAGTGAGAATCCCTGAGTAAATCTTCAAATCTACATTCAAAAGTGAGATAGGACGAAAGTGCTTACACTCTGGCTTATCCCTCTCTTGTTTCGGTATCGTTATACTTGGAGATTCTGTCATTTCAGAAGGAACATGTCCCTGTCTCCTAATTTCATTATATAAGTTTTTCAAATAAGGGGTCAAGGTATAGTTGTAAAGTCTATAAAATTGATTAACAAACCCATCGGGTCGAGCCCAGTTTCAATTTTGAGATAACTTCTAATATTTCTTTCTCAGAAATCTCAGCATTAAGATTCAAGCTTTCTGCCTCAGAGATTTGAGGTAATTCAATCGTATTAAAAAAAAAATAGAATTTCTTCCAGAGAGGGTTTGTGGAAGTATGGATCCTTCTTTAAATTATATAAACTTGAGTAATATTCCTCAAAAGCCCTTGCTATGTGATCTGATTTAGTCAAACATTTCCTTCATTGTAAATGTTATCTATCCTCTTTCTATTAGTATTAGTTTTTAGTTTATTCGACAACCTTCTACTGGCTTTATTGCCGTAATGGTATATCCTTTGTTGAAGCAACCAGATTGAATTGTCTGTTCTTTGTTGATTAATGTGTTTTATTTGCAACTGTATTTTTCTAATCTTTTCGGATTCATTTTTGTTAGGGTTAGCCTTATTTTGTTTTTCCAATTTAAATAATTGAACATATAGTTCCCTCAAGGGGAGACCCCTTTCTTTTTTTCTTTTGCTCTGCATTTTGATCATGATCCCTCTTATGTAAGCTTTATAAGGATTCCTTAGTGTGCATTGTGAATTTACAGAGTTATCATTCAGCGCAAAGAAGTAATCAATCTCTTTTTTCAAATCATTTTTATCTTTTTCAATTTCTAACAAACAGCAGTCCAATTTCCAAGACTTTGGAAGAGGTCTAGTTTCTTTAGAATTGAAGTCTAACTTTACTAACACCGTCCATACTCTTGAGCCTATTTAAATTTAAGAGTCTCAATATCTACCCAAATATAATCGAACCTAGATTAGGTCTGAAATTTTTTAGAAAAAAAGGTATAATCTCTTTCATTGGTATGCAAAACTCTCCATATGTCATATAGTTGAAACATAGCCATAATAGAGTTAAAGTATTTAGAGTTTCTTATCAAAGATGGATCAGGCCTTGGACAATAGGAGGAATTTCTATCCATTTTGGGGTCCAATAGCATACTGAAATCCCTGCAAAATATTATGGACTGAATCAAGTTCTTTAATTTTTTTAATACTCATTTCACGATGTAATCTAGTCTTTATTAGCAACGTAGACATTCATGATGGAATACTTTTGATGTTGTATTGATCCAATCCAGATCACATAGTATCCTTTTGGGTCAGTTTCCACTAACTCTTCAATATATGATCATTTTTTACTAAATAAAATCGAGGTTCCTCTAGCTTTTTTCTTATATGTAGAGTTACAAATAATAGTGTACTTTTTATTAACAAAGTTGGGTATTGCTCCTTCCTTTCAGTGCGTCTTTTGCATACAAGTTATGTCTGCTTTGTCTTTAAAAAAAAAATTAAGAGCGAAATTCCGCTTAGGTGGGCTATTCAAACCTCCAACCCTCATTTGCGGCGTGGACCTCCTACAGGGAGGAGCTCCACTAGAATGATTTATTTTTTTAGCGCTTAAGTTATTTTTTTTCTCCAGGAGCCCTCCCAGAGAAGATTAGAAGGAAGACAGCTGCATGGCGAAAGGGTAAGTGTACTATTTAGAATGTATTGTTTTACATATTGTGTTTATTTGTTTTATTAATTATAATGTTTCTTATTCTCCTAGGGGTGAAGATCCTATGAAGATTTTCAAATGGGCCCTTATGCTAGACAAAGGCCAGAAAACCGTTGTCGCTGAAGGGGCATTTTAGCAAGGTTAGTGGTATAATTTACCCTATTCTAGGTTTAGTGAGGGGGGTTGTTTTAGGTGAGATATAGGGATTTTTATTATTAGCGGTTTGTATGTAGTTAAGGGTTTTACTGTATGTATATATGGGTATTAATGTATGTAGTTAGGGTTATTAATGTATGTATTTAGGGGTTAAATCATATGTATTGAGGGGTTTAATTGTATGTAATGTATGCTTTTTTTCTGTTTTTTAACTTAGATTTTTTTTATTTTTGGTAATGTTCATTTTTTATTTTACTGTAAGTGGTCTGTTATTTTCTGTAGTGTTGCTTTTTTTGTTTTGTGTAATGTTCCTTTTTTTATTTTTTGTAATTGTGCTTTTTTATTTTTTGTGATGGAGGTCTTTTATTTTTTGTAATTTGTGGGATGTGGGGAGGTTAATAGGGTGTTAGATAGGTAGGCGTATGTGTTAATAGGTTAGCAAAGGTGTTAGGTAGGGGAGAGTTAAAAGGGTTAGGGTAGAGAAGGTTTAATAGGACATGGAGGAGTAGGGTGCATTAGTTAGATGGCGTTGGTTTAGATTTATTGGTTTATTGGTTGGTTATAGTATGGTGAAGTGTAGTGTTTGTACTTAGTGTCATGAGGGTCCTGGAAGACCCTCATGGCCCATATGGGGTTGCTGTTAATTAGAGGCTTATTGGGTCTGTATAGACCCCCATAAGACATGGGGTTGAATAGGCCAAGTAAGGGGTAAAGGGGGACTGTTGGAGTTAATGTGGTTTTGTTAGAGTAATTGGTTAATGGGGTATGGTTAGGGTTAATAGTGTAGTGTAGTAGTGTTTGTCCTTTGTGTCATGAGGGTCCTGGAGGACCCTCAAGGCACTTATAGTGGATTAAAGGTGTCCTATAGGGGTCTATCTAGACCCCTATTGGACTGAGGGTATTCATTTTAGTCTCATGATGGTCTATATGGAACCCCATGAGTGATGGGGTTATTTTTATGTTATTTGGGGTTATTTGGGGTTATTTTTAGGCAGAGGTTAATCTTTAATTTAGCACAGGTCCTTTAAGGACCTTTAAGGTCCTATAAGGACACGCGAGGAGGGCATTTTGAATTTTAAATGCAGCAGGGGTGCCGATCAAGACCCCCGCTGCAAGGTTTAATGTGGAAATCCTCGAGACGTCCGGATGGGAACCCTGCAGCATGGGGGTAACCATTAGTGTGCCCACATGTAGGGAATTGGGAATCTGCGACCATTTTATGAGCCCTAATTAAATGAATTTTGCCGAAAGTGTATACTTACATCTGTGTTATCGTTATAGTAAAACAAATGTTGCTCCCTTTTTCTATTACACCCACATTTTCATTAATCAATATTAAAATCCATAATAATTGCAGTAAAAGAGTAATTTGCTTCTCACTCCCTGTGATTTTTCAAATAGCGATAGCCTTGATACTAATCAGCACATTTTTACCCATCATCTATCAAGGATATTTGCCATTTTGTACGGAGTTTAATTCCATCTTGGTGCGAATTGACTATATGTTTTTCATTGGATGATGAAATTAATAACTTTTTGGGGGAAATCCCCATTTAAAATCAATCACATTTTTCAAACATATATTTTTTTTATTATAAAATAACCTTTTTTTTTATATAGTTTATTCAGTTTTTCGTACAATACCAATATTTACATTACATTACAAAACACAACAACAACACAAATTACATTACATAACTTCTCCCCGTTTTGCTAGATCAAAGTTGCCGATGGGGAGACCATTCCATACACATCTTAACTCAAGAATACACAATTTAATAGATCCTGATTATTACATCTTTTTCATCAAGCATTACTGTATATTATAAATCGTATTACAGAACCATTTTTTTATAACATCAATACAAATATCTCCTAAGTTACCATTTGTACATGGATTACAATATTTTAATAAATATCTTAATTTAAACTAGCATAACTCTAGGCCAGGCATCGGTGAGGTGGAAGGCAAGACAAATATCTTGGTTTTCATTATAGAGGAAACAGTTTTTCTAATAGAGAGTTTTTAGTCTTTATAAATTTCGGACCCTATACTTTTCACAAATTTTCCACCTTAATCTCCATCCAAAGATAATATCACTAAAATGGGGATTTATCCCTATTTTAGTGATATTATCTTTGGATGGAGATTTTTTTTATGAATCTTTTCAATCTTACTCAATTCAATATAAAGGTTTCTCTTATTCTTACCTCTATTTTTTCTTTGTTGTGCTTGAAGTTTGATAATTATTCCCCTAATATATGCCTTATGGGCATTCCACAGTGTGATTTTTGACAATAAAAAATTCTATTCCCTAATCCAAAGTTTAGACAATGGGATTGGGATACTTCTCACTAGATAGTTGAATTTGGGGGGTATGGTCATTCTGATAGCTGCTATTCTTCCAGAGACCTTGTGACCTTTTAATATTCTTAGGGTAGAAAGTAAACAAAGACCCATGGTTGTTCTAGTAGGTTTACCGGGGGGAGAGGCATGTTCTACATTTGGAGTGCTCCATAAAATTAATATAAGTTGCACCAAATCATTTTTAATTGACTATTTCAGTTACATTTTTAAAATGTGTTTAATTCAAATTTGGCAATAAGTACAAGATCAGTACATGATGACTCACATGGAAATCACAACCAAGAGTTGCATCAATGAACATTGGCAGGTGTCTATATGTATGTGCTTTCTATTTAATTTTTACACTCAATGCCAGTGAATGACACCAATCATTTATGTCAGAGCTATAATAAGCCGTAAAAAGGCCAACTCCCATGCACCAAGGAATGTCTTGTGCAGTATGTTGGCCAACTAAATAATGGCCTATAATTAATAACCTACTTTCAGTTTGATCTGGCTCCTCTACCTCCAGCCCAATGTCTGGTGGCTCCATAAAGCTCTGACAGCTGATCCCTTGAGAGCAGTGAGATGTGACCTCAGATCATCATTCATCTGCCTTATGGGAACCAAATAACTGGACAATGCGCAACAGAGAGAAGCAAGAACAAGCCAGAAGGTGAGTGGTTTCTATTAGTCTGATGTTTTTATTTTTTATGTTCAATGATAAAGATGCATATTTGTAAAAAGGTAAAATTCCAGTGAATACAACTAGTTATAGGTGTTTGGTTTAGCTATTATTATTATTACTAAATAACTTACTACTGTTATGCCTTTAGAAGAGCCCATAAAAAAAGAATAATACACCAATTATTCTATTGTGATATTAGGATTGTATCAATACTGTTTATACTATATTTGAGAGTTATCAAAGAGTGGAAATATACACTGAAAGATGTTATACTGGGAATTATTTGTGAGAGTAGTTATTTTTCCTATGTATAGATAGAGGGCAAGTGATATTCCATACTCCAAACTCCATCACACACAAGATTAGAGATCTCTTACCCAACTGATATCAGTGTATATATTTTGTGTAATTACTATTACTCTGAATGGTGATTATTTCCAATAGTGGATTAATCAACTGACTGACATCTGCATGATAGAATATTTACCACAAATCTAGAGGGATTTGTTTATTAATTGTTATGTATTTATATTTGTCTTTTTTGTGTTTATCCTAAGTATATAGATATAGATATAGATATAGATATAGATATAGATAGACCAATAAAGGTTATGTTTAGTTTATCAATAAGAGTTAAAGCTTATCCCTGTTTAATAAATATACTCCAAAGAAAATATATTCTTTGTACAATGACTAGGTTTGACTCCACTTGTATTGTATTGTTTTATTTGATAAACATACCCTAATGCCGCTATAGCACCAACACTGGCTCTTTTTATTAGTGGTGATTATTCTGAATCTTCAATGATGGTATGTGATGATGACTCTTTTTTTTTCCACAATCTTTTTTATTGAAAACAATACACAATACATGACAACAAAATAGGGTTAAAATTACAGACTTCACATTAGGACCAAGAATACAAGAGTATTATGATAGCTTTAAACAATGAGAGATACAATCAGACGCTTCACGTTGAAAGCATAAAATATGGCCATGTTTAAAGAAATCAGTCTGTGGATTACCCGTTGCCTTTACACATTTCTACCATGTTTTAGTTAAAAATGTAGTGAAGAGTTTCCTCCTAAGGTCTTAACTTAAACTTTTCCCGAAACAACATAAAACTGTGAATGAATAATAAAGAAACGAGAAAGAGAGTTAAAAAAAATAAATAAAGATAAACAAAAAGAAAAGACAAGCTAAAACAGCAACAAAAATAAAACAGGGTGGAGGAGAGGCAGTGTAAATGGCAAGTTTAACTTAACTACTGGTCAGCCTAGGTCCGGGGACCCACTGGTCCCACCTCCAGACTGGGAAGAGGTTGGAGAGCAGTAATTTAGTTCACTGAATTGAAATATTATCCTGGGAGTCAAGCCACGGGGTCCATGTCATCAAGAACTGGGGGTATAAATCCTTCAAGGTATGGGTCATTTTCGGGTTAATCAAGATGACTCTTTTTTTATTGATGACTGAAATAACACTAAAACAGTGATGTTTTCTGTGTTTTTTTTTTCAGTTTCAGAAAAATATTTAAGTGTTTCCAAAGATGTCTCTCAACATGGCCCTGAATATTTCCTTCAACTCTTCTGAACTTGAATATTTGGAGAATGAATTAGATAATTCAAGAAGAGAGGAAATGACTCTATTAGCTCTTTGTGGCCTCTCCTTATTCATCTGTCTCCTGGGCTTGGTTGGAAATGGATTTATGATCTGGCTATTCACTTTCAATATAAAAAGGAATCAGGCCACTGTCTACTTCCTAAACTTGGCCATAGCAGATTTCTTGTATCTTGCTGGATTATGCATTTATTCTTCATATATTATCTGTTTGTTAAATGGTGTAAATATACCGAAAAGCTATGATGCAATAATTGGCAAGACTTCAATGATTTTGCATCATATAGGGTTTGATGCCAGCTCCTTTTTGTTGGCTGCAATCATTGTGGAGAGATGTGTGTTAGTCCTCTTTCCATTGCATAATGGATTAGGTCCAAAGTACAGATCCACTATTGTTTGTGCTTCCCTATGGGGCCTGGCTATATTCATCATGGCACTGGAAGGCTTTGTCTGTTTGTACAATACTGATGATCTAACTCCAGGAACCGATGGTTGCTTACCAATCCACACATTCACCACAGTCCTGTTTACAATAGTTGTATTATTTATGATATTTTCTACTATTGTTCTTATCGCTGAAATCCAGAAGACCTCAAAGTTCTCTTCGGCCTCCAAAATTATATATTGTTCTCCTTCTCACTCTTCTGATTTTCTGAATTTCAGTTGTTCCTGTAAGAGTGTTTAAAGTGCTCATGTTGTTTACTGTTTATACATTTAACAACCACACAATCTTCTCCTTCATTCATTCTATATGCACAGGTGTCTATTGCACGGCCAACCCTTACATTAACATTCTAGTGGGGAGGTGGGGAAAGGTGAGGCCTATCAAGAAGGCTCTAGAGAGGGTCTTCCATGGAGAGACATAATGAAGAAATCTGTGATATAAAGTATTCACTAAACATCGCAATGCTTCACTGAAGGCCTATAAGAAATTTGCCAATGAAGATCTTCATTCCCCTGTGACGGCTTAGTGACTCACTCCATTATAAATGAAGCTGTGCTCTTATTTCTGTCATATATGAATAAAATGTTACTTTGCACCAGTATTAAGAAATGTTTTTTTTATGTTGGGAAAGCAGATCAATACAAGGTGGTTTGGAATTGGCCCGTGTCTATGAGGCCATAGTATACTCTACTTCTAACTATGGCCTAATAACTTAACATTTCACTTATTATTAGTACCATAACTGCACTCCACCAGTCTTAGATTCCCTGCACATCTTAAACAATAATCTCCCAAGTAGTAACTTATGTTGTGGAACTAAGATAAAGAGCATGGTCAGAATTTCTCCCATCTCCTCCTCTCCTTCACTCACCTCCTCCTCCTCCTCAACCTCCTCCTCAACCTCCTTCAACTCCTCCTCAACCTCCTTCAACTCCTCCTCAACCTCCTCCACCTCCTAATCCACCACCTCCTCCTCAACATCTTCCTCCACTCTCTTCCACCGCCTCCTCTCCTCCACTCTCCTCCACCTCCTCCTCTCCAATACCCCCATGGCCAGCTCTCTCTCCTCTCTCTCCTCCTTGCCTCTCCTCCTATTCTCCTCCCATCCTCTCCACTCCTCTCCCCGCCTCCCTCCATTTCAATCTTAAAAATACAATAAGGATAACAGAAAAACTGTTTTTGTGTATATATTTGTGATGTAAAAAAAACAATTATGTTTATATGTAATTGATAACTTTTGGGGTATATGGTGGGGGTATAGGGTGAGGTGGTGTTTATGTGTTGATCTGGATCTAAATGTATCTATGTGTGTTATTTAATCTACAGTATGTGTATTTGTAGTATGTGTAATCAGTATATATGTGTAAGCAAAATGTATGTGTAAAACAGTTCTGCTGATAATAGAAAATAATTTAACTGTAAGAACCTGCTCTCCAATATCACTTACTCTCTCTCTCTCTCTCTCTGTATCCAACCTCCAACTCTCTATCAACCACCATCTCTTCCAGACTATATCCAATCCACACTCCTATTCTTGTTAGCCATTTGTTTCTCCTTCACACTTATCATAAATATTTCCTCTTTCCATCTTTTTCCACACTCTTTTTCCAATACAATATTTTGCTCCTTCATTGACTCAGTAGATGCTTCTAATAACTAGGAGGAAGAGGAGGGAGTCGAGACCCCTAAGTGCGAAAACATAATCTGCTACAAGTACACATTGTTTCCAATAAGCATACAGACAGTGTCAAACTCCTTCATAAGTAACATTCAGCACATAATATATGAAGCTGGTAGCATTTATAAAACATGTATCTCTAAAAGGTCATCTTTTGGTGAGATGTCCACCATGGTTATGTGTTTTAGCCACTGTCAGGGGTGTAGGAGCCAGAATAATTGGGGGGGGGGGGGGGATACAGCTCATTGTATACATAGGTCGTAGAAAAGGTAATACATACATACATAGAAAATTCTTGGGGGATTTGTCTCCCCCCGGTTAATACACCCATGGCCATTTTTCTGCCACTTAATAACAATTAGCACATATTTTATATTTATATTAATAACAGAAAAGAATGTAAAACATCTGCCTCCTCCTTATCACTAATTATGTGGCTGAGCAGAAGTACGGGTGAAACAATTACAGTATTTAGGTTATGTACAAGTTATAATATTAGATTTCACTCACTCTATATCATTGGAATGTTGTCAGACCAGTTTATCATAAATTACACACTGTGTTTGCCAAATTTTATTTCCTATATACCATGTACAATATTTGCCTGTGTAGTGTTGCAGACTGGCGTGTAATGCCATGCACTGAGCAGCACCCTCCCTGCCAAGCTGCAGTCATTTAACATGTTTTATATATATATTTATGTAGTATATATATATATATATATATATATATATATATATATATATATATATATTGATCACAAAGTAGAAAACCAACAAACCTCAATGTATAGTAGTATTTGTTACAGGTGACATGGTAGTATATTATAATCAGTTATTTCCTATGTTATATTTTGAAGAACCAGAACAGAACTTTGGCAAAGTCTTCTTATAAAACTAAAGGGACACCGTAGTGGTAAAACAAGTAATGGCCTTAAAATGTATCTAGCACAATTAAATGCCTATTTGCCTAATTATATACATGTATTAATTATTATTATGTTTTACAATTTCCTCTGTACATCTCCAGAGGGCTGCCATGTTGGTCTCGCTCCCTCCTTCCATCACTTACTGTGTGAGGTGGTGGGAAGCTGTGAATCTCCATACTGCATATGGAAATTCCACAAGATGGCCAGAGGTTTCCTCTTGATTTACAAGACCATAAGGTACTGACTCCTACATTAAAAGATGGGCAATAAGACCACATAGAAAAGGAGGAGGGTCAAGCTGTGTGCACCATAAATTTCAGTATGGACATAGAGGAGATTTTATTTGAACTGTCCAGGTTGTTTTTATTTTTTGCCTTAAAAAGATTTTTCCTATTAACAGTTATGCTTCTTTGAAGGAACAAAATATAATTACATACTTACATAGGGCCTCATTCAATTGTGATTTGGCCAATTGAATAGGGCTCTAAATAAGCACATAGCATATTTATTTTAAAGAAGTTTTTCGTTAGTGAAAACCTTGCTTTTGGATAGATGTTTACTAACTTAAAACTTCTTTAAACAAATATGTTATGTGCTTATTTAGAGCCCTATTCAATTGGCCAAATTGCAATTGAATGAGGGCCATAGTAATTGATGTTGAAAAAATACGTTTAGCCCATCAAGTTAAACCTTTCAAGATCTTCTCTTTTTTATTTTTTATTTTATAAACATACAAAATGTACATAATGATACATAATGTTCATATTCCATACATGTAATTAATTATATTATTCAATTAACAAAATATGTTCCTTAAAAACAAACAAACAAAAAAAAACAATATTTACCATTTATCACACCATTCATTTCATTACTGCAGTTTTTCTGTTTATTACTTATTTGTCATTATTCGTATTGCTTATAACATTTAGTTTATGCCGGAGGAATGGAGGTGAAACCAGTCTTTACTTATTCAAATATTTTTCCAAATACGACCAATTTATATAGGGATTTCTTTTGGTCGTTCCTGTTAAAGGCCTTATTGAATTCATAGTTTCTTGAAACTATATTTATCACTTCCTGCCAACTTGGAGTCTAAGTATTCTTCCAATTTTTTTTTATATAATCTTTTTTACCACTAACATTATATGAGATATCAAGTATTTAAGACCTGGGGGGGAATATACTTACTTCCAAATGTAGTATTATTTGCTTGATTTTAAAGTTAATCTCAAAACTCATTATTATGATAATTTGATGTTTACACTGTATCAAAAAGGGTTGAATTTTGCTTGCATTCCCACCACATACAGTGATTTGCAAAAGTATTCACCCCCCTTGGCATTTTTCGTGTGCTGTTGCCTCACAACCTGGAAGTAACATGGATTGTTTGAGGATTTGCATCATTTAATTTACAGAACATGCCACAACTTTGAAGATGTTTTTTTTGTTTTTTTATTATTGTGAAGCAAACAACAAATAGGACAAAATAACAGAAAAAGTCAATGTGAAAAAACTATTCACCCCCTTAAAGTCAATACTTTGCAGAGCCAGCTTTTGTGTCAATCACAGCTCCAGGTCACTTTGGATAAGTCTCAATGAGCTTGCCACATCTTACCACTGGGATTTTTTTCCATTCCTCCTTGCAAAACTGCTCCAGCTCCTTCAAGTTGGATGTTTGCGCTTGTGAACAGCAATCTTTAAGTCTTACCACAGATTTTCTATTGTATTGAGGTCTGAGCTTTGACTAGTCCAACATATTTACATGTTTCCCCTTAAACAACCCAAGTGTTGCTTTAGCAGAGCGTTTGGGGTCATTGTCTTGCTGGAAGGTGAACCTTCGTTCTAGCCTTAAATCACGCACTGAGTGGTACAGGTGTTGCTCAAGAATATTCCTGTATTTAGCACCATCCATCTTTCCCTTAACTGTGACCAGTTTCCCAGTCCCGGCTGCTGAAAAACATTCCCACAGCATGATGCTGCCACCATGTTTCACTGTGGAGATGGTGTTCTTTGGGTGATGTGTTCGGTTTTTCTCCTGACATAGCGTTTTCTTTGATGGTCGAAACGTTCAATATTAGTCTCATCAGACTAGAGCACCTTCCCCAATACATTTTGGGAGTCTCCCACATGCCTTTTCGCAAACTCAAAACATGCCATTTAGTTTTTTTGCTGAAAGTAATGGCTTTCTTCTGGCCACTCTGCCATAAAGCCCAACTCTATGGAGCGTACGGCTTATTGTCGTCCTATGTACAGATACTCCAGTCTCTGCTGTGGATCTCTGCAGCTCCTCCAGGGTCACCTTAGGTTTCTGTGCTGCCTCTCTTATTAATGCCCTCCTTGCCCGGTCTGTGAATTTTTGTGGATGGCCGTCTCTTGGCAGGTTTGCTGTTGTGCCATGTTCTTTCCATTTGGTTATGATAGAATTGATGGTGCTCCTGGGGATCATCAAAGATTTGGATATTTTTTTATAATTTAACCCTGACTTGTATTTATCAACAACAATGTCCCTTACTTGTTTGGAGAGTTCCTTGGTCTTCATGGCAGTGTTTGGTTAGTGGTGCCTCTTGCTTAGGTGTTGAAGCCTCTGGGGCCTTTCAAAAAAGGTGTGTATATGTAATGACAGATCATGTGACACTTAGCTTGCACACAGGTGGACACCATTTCACTAATTATGTGACTTCTGAAGGTAATTGGTTGCACCAGAGCTTTTGATGGGGCTACATGACAAAAGAGGTGAATACATCAGTTTTCTATTTCTAAAAAATAGTTTTATGTAAATATTTTTCTCATTTCATTTCACCAACTTAGACTATTGTGTTCTGATCCATCATGTAAAATCCAGATTAACAAAACATTGAACTTAAGGCTGTAATGTAATAAAATAGGTAAAAAGTTAAGTAGGGTGAATACATTTGCAAGGCACTGTAAAGTGATTTGCAGGTCAGTGAAGGAAATATGTGTTTGATCCCCTATCAATCAGCAAGATTTATGGCTCCCAGGTGTCTTACATACAGGTAAAGAGCTGAGATTAGGAGCACCCTCTTAAAGGGTCTTGTTAAGGATCTCAAGGCAGCTGGGACCATAGTCAACAAGAAAATAATTGGTAACACACTATGCCGTGAAGGACTGAAATCCTGCAGCTCCCGCAAGGTCCCCCTGCTCAAGACAGAACATGTACAGGCATGTCTGAAGATTGCCAATGAACATCTGAATGATTCAGAGGAGATCTGGATGACAGTGTTGTGGTTAGATGAGACCAAAATCTAGCTTTTTGCCATCAACTCAACTAACCGTGTTTGGAGGAGGAAGAATGCTGCCTATAAACCCAAGAACACCATCCCCACCCTCAAACTTGGTGGTGGAAACTTTATGATTTGGGGTTGTTTTTCTGCTAAAAGGACAGTACAACTGCACCTCATCAAAGGGACAATGAACAGGGCCATGTGTCATCAACTCTTGGATAAGAACCTCCTTCCCTCAGCCAGTTTATTTAAAATGGGTCATAGATGGGTATTCTAGCTTGACAATGACCTAAAACACACAGCCAACCTAACAAAGGAGTGGATCAATAAGAAGCACAATAAGGTCCTGGAGTGACCTAGCCAGTCTCCAGACCTTAATCCCATAGAAAATATGTGGAGGGAGCTGAAGGTCCGAGTTGTCAAACATCAGCCTCGAAAACCTTAATGACTTGGAGAGGATCTGCAAAGAGGAGTGGGACAAAATACCTGCTGAAATATGTGCAAACCTGGTTGCCATCTACAAGAACCGTCTGACCTCTGTGATTGCCAACAAGGGTTTTTGCCACCAAGTACAATGTCAAAGGGGTCAAATACTTATTTCCCTCATTGACCTGCAATCAATTTATAACTTTTTTTAAATGCATTTTTCATGTTTTTTTTTGTTTTTTGTTATTTTGTCTCTCACTGTTAAAATAAACCTACCATTACAATTTCAGACTGATCATTTCTTTGTCAGTGGACAAACATTCAAAATCAGCAGGAGATCAAATACTACACCCCACTGTATTTTGTTCCATCTTGCTATATGAGCCAAAATGATTGCATCATGGATGTCTGTAATTGCTCTGGATGATAATCCACCTTCGATGAATGGTCTTTTGACAATTATTAGTTTTAACCTAGGTTTTTCCCCCCATTTAGATAATGATTTATCATTCTCTGAAGATCTTTTAATAGGTACTTTGGCAAAACTTTTGGATTATCCCTTAGAAATGATTAGATTTTAGGAATTATTACCATTTTTATTATTGCTATTCTTGCCTTCCAGGACATTTTTAGAGCCTTCCATTCATTCAAGATAGATCTTATTTGCTTACTTATGTTTTCAATATTTACTTTCAATATCCTATTTGTTTTAAATTAAAATTTCAGACCCAAATCTTGATATTTGAGTTTTACTTGTCCCTCTTGATATTACATCAGTTTTCAGATAATTTATTTTTAAATATGATATATGACCAAACTCTTCCAAGAGTTTTTACAAGTGATATAAAGATTTATCTGTTTCTGTTAATGTTAAGATTATATAATCTGCAAAAAGTTATTTTGTATTCATATTTTTCAATTGTTATTCCTTTTATTCCAGTTGAGATTCTAAGTATTTGTGCCAATGGTTCTATAAATAATACAAATAATATTAGAGATAGTGGGCAGTCTTGGCGGGTGCCATTTGAGATTGTACATTTCTCGGTTTCAAATCCATATCCTGAAATTAATGCTCTAGGATTTGTGTATAGAGCTCCTATGGCATTGGACCCAAAATTTGCAAAACAAAATTTTAACAGGACTGTATTTAAGAAGTCCCATCTGACTCTGTTGAATGCTTTTTTGGCATCTAGTGACAGAGTCAGCATGGGAACCCTATTTTTATTTGAATAGGACATTACATCCATAAGACGCCTGGTGTTGTCCGAGTTTGTCTACTGGTTAGAAAGCCAGTTTGGTCTGGATGTATTAGTTTTAGAACAATAGAGTTTAGTCTACTGGATAATATTTTTTAATAAATTTTTATGTCTCCATTTAGGGGCAATATGGGTCTATAGTTTATGTAATTCTCTGGATTTTTATCAAAGCCATCTAAACCCAGCCCTTTGTTAGTTTTTACATTTTGTATTTCCATTATTATCTCTTTCTGAGTGATTTCTTTGTTTATCAACTCTGTATCTTCTGATTTTTGGCAAACTAATCTTTGACAGAAACTAGTCTACATATATTTTGTTTGGTTTTATTAATTCTTCATTCGAGTCAAGGTTGTATAATGTTTTCTAAAATTTTAGAAAAATATATCCTATTTATTTGGGCTGGTAATGGCTCTTATTATCATAGCCTATCAAATAATTTATTTTTTGCTGTTTGGTTTTCTTGAGTTTGTTTCCTGGAAATTTACCCATTTTTGTTGCTCTAAAAAAATATATTGTTGCTGAAACCACCATATTAATCTATCTGATTGGTGCTGTAAGATCTTTTTAATTTATAGATTTATTTTATTATTATCATTAGTATAAGCTTTATTGGGGTTTAATTTATTATGTTTCTGTAAATTGTCTAATTCTAGGTATAATTCTCTAAGAGGGTTACCATTCTTTTTCCTAATATTTGCCTCTTTAGAAATTAATATTCCCCGAATAGCGACCTTATGGGCACACCAAACAGTAGATGGTGATATCAAAGGGTTGACATTATCTGAAAATAATTTCTTCTTTCATATTTTTAATTTGGTTTTGATCTCTAAATATAAAGGTATATATTTTCCAAGGTTTTCTTTTTTTATTATATTGATTATTATTATTAATCAAAGAATGATCTGACCACAGAACCGATATTAGACCTTCTGAGTGAGTAATGTTAGTAATTATACTGTCTGTAAAGAAATAATCGATTCTTGAATAAGAGCTGTGTCTTTTGAAAAAGAAAGTGTAATCTCCTGAATCTGGATTGAGTAGTCTCCATATATCAAATAATTCATAATTTAGTATTTCTTTATAAAATTTATAGGCTGTTTCGTTTATAATTCTGACTGATTTAAGTGTTTTTTCTGAAGATCTATCATTTTTAGGGTCAATAATCCTATTATAGTCCCTGCATACTTTCATTGCTCCTTTTTTCACCTTATATGCTTTTTTTAAGATTTTATTTCAGGAAGTTTATGTGTTTCTTATTGGGAACGTCTATATTAACCAAGGTTAAGTCTATATTATTTCATTTCCCGATCCAAATAATAAATCAAACTTCTGAGTCAATTATCTTATTTTCTTCTTAAACTTGTAGATGTCTACTGAAAATAATGGAAACTCCTCTGGTTTTAGTTCTTTAGCAGGAATCGATTGAATATGAGAGATATTTATTCCTAAGTTAATATATTGTACCAGTCTTCCAATAAGTCTCCCCTCAAAAACATCTGGGGGGATTTGTCTCCACCATCCCCCTAGTTCCTACACCCATGGCCATTTTTCTGACACATATTAATAATAAGCACATATTATATATTTATATTTGTTGCAGAAAAGAATGTTACACATCTGCCTCCTCTTTATCACTAATTATGTGGCTGAGCAGAAGTACGGGTGAAACAATTACAGTATTTAGGTTATGTAAAAATTAAAATATTAGATTTCACTCACTATATAATTGGAATGTTGTCAGACCAGTTTATCATAAATTACACACCATGTTTGCCAAATTTTATTTCCTACACACCCTGTACAATATTTGTATGTGTAGTGTTGCAGACTGGCGTGTAATGCCATGCACTGAGCAGCACCCTCCCTGCCAAATTGCAGTCATTTAACATGTTTTATTTATTTATTTATACAGTGTATATATATAATGAAATATATTTTGATCACAAAGTAGAAAACCAACAAACCTCAATGTATAGTAGCATTTGTTACAGGTGACATGGTAGTATATTATAATCAGTTATTTCCTATATTATATTTTGAAGAAACAGAACAGAACTTTGGCAAAGTCTTCTTATAAAACTAAAGGGGCATCGTAGTGATGGCCTTAAAATGTATTTGTGTATCTAGCACAATGAAATGCCTATTTGCCTAATTATATACATGTATTAATTATTATTATTTTTTACTATTTCCTCTATACATCTCCAGAGGGCTGCCATGTTGGTCTCGCTCCCTCCTTCCATCACTTACTGTGTGAGGTGGTGGGAAGCTGTGAATCTCCATACTGCATATTGAAATTCCACAAGACGGCCAGAGGTTTCCTCTTGATTTACAAGACCATAAGGTACTGACTCCTACATTAAAAGATGGGCAATAAGACCACATAGAAAAGGAGGAGGGTCAAGCTGTGTGCACCATAAATTTCAGTATGGACATAGAGGAGATTTTATTGGAACTGTCCAGGTTGTTTTTATTTTTTACCTTAAAAAGATGTTTCCTATTTACTGTTTTGCTTCTTCGAAAGTTCCATATTATATTTATTAACACATTGATTGCCGGGATCAATATAACAATGAAGTTAAACATATACAAATGAATTGTATATAGCAGATTTTCAAGCTTGAGAATGTTATGCTATTAATATTAATACCTTACATCACTTTCCCTTTAATTATGAATACAGTATTGTGTGTATATTTGCATTTACAGTGCTACGTATAGGACTTTAACCCCCTTGCGGGTCCTCTCTAGTACCCGTTGACTGTTTGACTCCATTTACGGGTTATGGGTTTGAATACCAGGGGATTCGTACCAATATAATAGCGATTTTTAAGTTACCGGCTTGACAGATCAAAGGATTTGTGGCCTCGGAGTTCAAATTTCAAATCTTGTAGTGTTTCGCCACCTGTAACCCGCAGGTTGCTTTACGTGGTCAATTTAATAGCCGTAAGTCTTGAGGGCTACGCTATGGGCTACGGTTACGGGCTATGGTTTTACACATCAATCCAAGTGACTCAAGGTCCCTTTGGTGCCCACTCTACTGGTAAATGTAGATAATGCTTTGGGGCCTCATTCTATTACCGGCCGTAAATCGGCAGTAAGGCTGCGATTCCTTGCGGTTGTTCTGTTAACTTGCAATTCTATTATACGGCCCCGCAAGGATCTCCTCTTATGGCCGGCCGTATATCTTGCAACCGGCCGTAAGCTCAGAAATCTTTAAAGTCAAAAATAAATTCAAGCCTGCACTGTACAGCTCTGTAAATGCTAGGGATCATATTGGGGGACATGAGGATTAATATTAACCCCCTCTCAAGCTTGCACATCAGCCCAAACCTGAGTTTAAATTAACTGTTTATTTTCCGGCCGCAGCGTGGCCAGGTCTGAGGCTTTTTACATGGATATTTGACATATATTAAAAAAAAAATATTTTACAGATTTGAGTATAGGGGAAATTTGTGCTATTTTTGCCAGCACCTACAATCACTTTATAGTCTTCTCAAAGTGCAGGATGGCTTTATTTGGGCTATATTTTGTGCTTAATTGGTGCTAGCGGGACCTCTTTCCTGCGAGTAAGCTGCGGCTCGCTTTTAGCCTTGCAGACAGGGTTCCCGGAGCAATAGAATTGCAAATAGGATTTTCTTACGGACGTTTTCCTTGCGGCCGTTTTAGATGAAAGGCTTTCCTCCGGCAAGGGATAGCAAGGCACCGGCCGCAAGCCTGCTGGAATCCCCAGCCTGAGGGGAATAGAATAGCCGAATAGCTTGCGGCCGGTCCTTGCGGCCCCGCATCTCCTACGGCCGTTAATAGAATGAGGCCCTCGGTGTGTATGGTACTTAGTTGAATATATATATATCTTAATGGGAAGGTATTGAAATATATGTTCTTAGAATATTTACAAACAAGTTGAGAGCTGAAATATAAATTTTGTTCTAAATGTTATTTGTGCATTTAATAATTAATTATTTTTTTAAGGACAGATGGTGAAACAGATATCTCAAGTATTTGTTTTTCTTAACTAATGAGATAAAGCCAGTGGAAATTCTGAAGTTTAATTTACTTAATTACTTTATAATGTAAGTTTATGACAAAATCTCATAGTAACTGACAGTTTGTATTGTAATATAAATTAAAGAGCAAATAGAGTATGAAGTTATGAAATATGCATATTACACATGAATCACAATATGTATATGCAAATATAATACTTGTTATCATTATTATGTAGACTCATTATTGTTACTATTGCTGATTAATAGCCCTATTAAATTCCAGACTCATAAATACGTGGTTTGAAAGTAAAGGGCTGCGTGCTTCAAATTTGCGACGCTATTAAATTAGAAGGGGCGGCAAACTACGAGCGAGAGATGCTATTTTGTAAACTAATTCGCAGCCATCGGACTTGCGTATTTGCACGCAAACAATTAATCAATTTCATAGAAACAGGTTGAGCCAATGGATAAAGAGACCATAAGCGTTACTTCACAGGAAAAGGGGAGGGTAGATTTCGAAGTCCTACTTGCCTCAAATCCAGTTTGTGATCAGCCCCAAAGGACAAAAAGAATGCAATATTTTTAAAGCAGTAAATAAGATATTCTATTACATGCGAGTTATAGTATAAGTCGTAACACATTGATTGTAGGGGTCGATATGACACATGAAATATCCATGAAATAAAGTATTTTTCTGAGCCGATTTGCGGGATTGAGAATGTTGTGCTATTAAATCTAAGACCTAACATCACTTTCCCTGTTAGTAAAAGTACAGTAGTGTGATGTTATTCACAGTACAAGTGCTACGTATTGTACGTAACCCCCTTTGCGAGTGCTCTCAAGCACACGTTGGCCATTTGCTTGTTACATGCTTGTTCGCGAGTGAACACGTTGCACTTTGATAGCTGAATCGAACAAGCAGCGAGTTCAACGTAGCTCTCCACGTAGCGTATTCTCAGCCTCATCACGCAAAGTTGGACGCGGGGAACGTAAAGACAAATCGTAGTACACAAATCGCGCTAAGATGACATTTACGAGTTACGTGTTAACACGTAACTTTAATTTAATGAGGCCCCAGGTCTTTAACCAAAATACACATGGCCAGATATATACGTAAGAAGAGTAAATGTCCATTGTTTAATTCAGTGCCATGTGAACAGGGAGGGTTATTTTCATGTGTTATCCTTATATATTTATTGTTTTCTTTATTACTGATTGCAAAAATGTTATTTGCAATAAACTTACCTGAAGAATGTTGGGAAAAAAACATCAACATCAAGTAATAGACACAGCTACAATAAATATTTAGTATTTGATGATCCAGTTCTGAGTGCCGAGCTGCACGACTCAGACCTATCAGCACACAAAGAATATGATATATTTATATGTTTGATGGATTTAGTAGTCCCTTACTCCCATGGAGACTGAATAGGATTCACTAGCCCCTCATCCTATGTGAAGGATTCACTAAATGTACTAGCCCTTTAATTCTATGGACATTCAAGAACTACTCCCCAGTGCCATCCAGACATAAGTTTATTTTACATTTATAATACCTTAGAGAAGATTATTTATATAATAGTTAAGAAATATGGCTAGTTTTCCACTAAGCCATCTAGTCTTGCAGTAAACTCAGAGCAGGTTTAGTCCCTAGTGACACCCAGTGACCCCTCATCTAAACTTACCTGTGTGTTGCTTCTACTAATCATCTATGGTCACTGGAGGAGTGAAATACCCACTGAACCCACTCAGTATTGGATTTGTTGCTAGTGTGGTTGGCCATGGTGGTGTCTTTTTTAGTCACAGCTACAGTAGACAATGTTTTGCAGCCAGAAGGCTACAAAAGAGGGTTCCATTATGGCTTATATGCTACCCCTCTCGGGCTGAACTCGTCCCACGTATGTTTAGTAGGCAAAGTCTTCCCTCTGGTCAATCCATGTGCGTTCTAGCCTGGCAGCAAAATGCTGGCGCCTGAACCCTTAAGTTCGGTCATGTGAACATTTTTTGGTTTGTTATGGTAACAATTGGTTAATAATATTGGCTGTGGCCTAATTTATCCAAATACTTATGAGTGTGTTTATTGTTCACTGAGCTGATAGGTGGGCATATGTATTGGACTTCAGCCACCTCTCTACAATGCAGGATCATGGGATTACTCTTTATATGCTGTCTTGTGCTACAGTGTTTGCTCTCCATGAATAAAGCTGCATTCTGGCTCTCAGAAAGTCACGTGTGTCACTGACATGTTGTCACTGGACATACCTCCCACAAGCTAATGCCCAGAGTCCATTTCACATTGATATCTATTGACCTTTAGAAGTCAAAATACTTGCATTTGTTGATTTCAGATGTAAATCGATCTACATAGATCAGTCAGGTCAGATGGTGCCAGTGAATTGTGCCAACAGCCCCATTCCCATCTTATATTCAGTCATTATTTACAGTTATACACACTGTTCTCAATACCTCTTTAAAGACAAGAGATGGCTGAGGTTCTCGTGCTCCTCGATTTCCTTTTGTTCAATCTGAACTAATCATGAGTGGATGGTGCCTCCTGAAGGCCAGTCCAGTGTTTATAGCTCTGAAGGTACTATGAGGTCACTGCTAGTTTTATTATGATGTCACTGTTGAGACCCATAACATTATAATCTTGTGGTCATCTGGCTGCCTAGTAACAGGCCTGCTGTGTTTTGAGCCAGGAAGCATGTCCTATTGGATATGGCAATAGATTCACCTATCTACAATAAGGTATATAGTTATTTACTACAATCCTAAAAATCTACATTCCTTTAACATAAAAGGTGACAACTGGACATTAAGGTCATCATTTTTGCATACCTGAAGGTGAAGATTCTAAGACCACTGTGCAATATTCACTAAGGTAAGACGTATAATCTCTGTATTCATTGTACGTTCACCATTTTAACATATTTAATATTTAAGAACAAGTGAAGCTCTCTATTACTAACCAGCACACGGTCATACATGTAGTACATGTTTTACAGGGAGGAAATCCTAATATATTAAATCATTCATGTAACTCAATTTAAAGGACCACTGCAGTTCAAGTAAAACAGCACATGTTTGTGAAATATGTAACAAACTAACAGCATCAACAGCTGTGTAAGAAATGGACAAATCATTTTAGAGAAATACCCTATTTATAAACAGAGGAATCCATTTTATCTATTTGTTAAATCAATACCCAAGAGCTCAATTAGAAATGTCTTTCTTTTATCTATCAGTGAATGGAGGAGTGGAGAGCAGGGAGAGATCAGGAGGTTTAGTTAGATAATATAATATGATTTTAATTGACAAGCACGGATAAGAATCTTGTTTTGTAGGTGGATCAAAAAGGCTTACTGACAGCTGAAAATTATAAACTTAAAATATATTTTAAAGTAGGCAAATATTTTTAATATCAGTCACTTGATAAAGTGTTTCTTATTACCTTTAGTTCAAAATGATAGCATATTTGGAACATGTTTAATCCACCTTACGTTCATAAAAATATATCCTAAGGATGTTATATCCATGTCTATAAGAATTCAATTCTGTATTTATCTACTAACAGGTCTAGGAGTTCATTGCTGACACGACCCAGAGCTGAGAAGTCCATGTGTCCCTATAATTATTACAGCACCCAGCAATTCAATTCAAATCAGGACATCATTCATGGAGAAGCAGAAAATAATTAGATCACATTGTTTCTTAGTGCAGAGCAGACTTAGTGTAAATAGTTATTTAACAATCCCAAAATAAACAATCCCCTCCGTTCTATCCCATCAAGAGAGACTTGTTTGATCTTCCCCAATGGTTTCCAGATGTTTATCCACTCTTGACAACCCTGAGGGGAGCAATAATCTACAGAGTCTGGTATCTTTCCTACATACCATCAGGGGGTGGGGAATGGAATTTCTAATATCATAACACTACTACACTGCACATAATAAAATATAGCACCCTAACAATAATTATTGCGACCAACACTACAGTACACACTAAAACAACACTTCATAGTCCTTACAACAAGTCTCATGTCCATTTTAATAGCTTATTTAGAGTCCAAAATACCAGGGTTTGCTTATTGGGTTCAGGGGAGTCCCAAAATCAGTGAAGACAATTGTTTTACATAATGACCTATGGTGCTTAACATAATGACCTATGGTGCTTAACATAATGACCTATGATGATATCAGACGCAATGCGTTATAATGTGATCTCAAGGCCACATGTAACAGGAATTGTCATTTTTATCCTCTCTGCTCTCATCTGTCTCATTGAAAATTAAATTTTTCTTTCCCTTCTTTTCATTTACAGAAAAAGTAGCCAATCAAAGGTCTCCATTCTGGAGTTTATGGTGGAAGATATTATCTTCCAGTTGGGTTGCTACATATTATCTCTCTACCTACTTTGCCTAATAACTGGAATAAAAACAACACCTGAAGAGGACAACATATTTTCTACCACGGGAGAAGTTCCAAACCATTTCGGATTCAATTGTATTCTGTCCTTACTGGTCATACTCAGCACTTATAGTTTCCTGTTAGCTTGCTTCCCTATCTAGTACACATGTCAATGTTCAGGACATCTGTCCTTCATGATGTGTGGGATAAAGTGGGGGTTATCATTCATAATAACTGTTCAGGAAAGATATCTGTTCCCTGAATACTGTGTCACTGTCTACAACAAGGTTGTTCTCGTTCTAACTGGAATTATTGTCATCTCCAACTTTATCCATCTTGTTGAGATTCAAAAGAGGTTGAACTATTTTAATCTCAAAAGCTCTTCGTTTTCATCATAGCTTTTACCATGTTCTTCTTTATCTTTTTTCTTCTTTACCACTTTTCAAACTTTATTTAAATAATCTTTTAATTACCACCATCACTTTGTGCCAATTCATAAACTGACATTGTGGTCAGCATTTGTAAAAGACCTACATTGATCTATCTCTAGAAATGGACTTTAAAGTACTTCTGAAAAAGAAACCATATCTATATGACCATCAAAAATGATTTAGTATACTGTGGGCAAAAGAGCAATAGCAGCCCTCCACATTACAAGGTTCCTAGAATGCAGTGCAATAACTGTATTTCTCTGAATTCTGTACATGGAACAAGTTTTTTAACTTATTTTAGACATTCAAATGTTATTACAAATGTACTATTTATTTACTACATCAAAAATTAGAAACAAACTCTTAAATGTGGCTTGGATTGTAAAAAGAGGGAGCTTGTTATTATTGTGACGGGCTGCGCAGATCATAGATCTTGTTTGATTAGTAAGGCCTAAAAATGCAAATAGAATAAAGTGTTCCCATATTATCATTTCACTTCATATGGTACTACTGAAACAGATAAAACAAGCATCTTAAAACATTAATATTTTTCAAAAGAAATATCATTTTGCCTAATTCTTTGGTCTGACTTTCAGTGATTTGTCTATTTCAATATATAACACTTCATATTTCTGGCCATGGTGTTCAATTGTATTCTCCCTTGGTCTGAGCATGCCTATTCTTTTTATGCACCTCCATGCCATGGGGTTAATCAGTAATTATTATTAATGGTCTCTCATTAACAAGTGTTTTTAATATCTGTTTGCAGATGTATCAGATTAACAGCTTAAAATGGCAAAGTTAGTTTTGTTTATGGGTATCTTAGATGTAAATCCATCCTTGGCACTTCCCTTTCTACCAATGGCAGAGTTATATTATCTGTATTCGTTCTGATTGGAAGCTTCTCTAATAGTTTGAGTTTCATTAAGCACATACAGAAAAAATGTTGATAGACTGAGAGATTTTTTTTTAATTCCTTGGTGTGTCCCACATATCCATTAACTGAACAAAGTAGAGACCGGAGACCCAAAACTACAGAGAAATCTGTCATTTGCATTTTCATCCCTTAAACAGGCTTGTCTGTTTCAAATGTAAAGGGGCACTGTAGTGTTTAGACAAGTCATGTCCCATAACCTGATAAGTTGCATCTAGTATAATGGTAAGTCAATTATCCAAATTATATAAAGTTATGAATTTTTGGTATTTGATTTTCTCTAAGGGGCAGTGATGTTGTAGAAATTACTAAGAAATATTGTGGCATTGTTTCTAGATCATCAAACACATAACTAATCTAAGAAAGGTCTATTTTGCCTCATTAGTTAAAATTTCAATGTAACTTCCAAAAACATGAAGGTTGCATAGATTTAAGTAAAACATTTTCTCATGTCTTGGGGTAATATATAAAAGTACTTAAGCACTGGGTTTGACTTATTGAGCCAGATCTTCTAATGGGTGAGGAACCTTCATGATGTACTATGGACGTATGATTCCACCCTAAAGCTTCTCCATCTTTTTCTTGAGATTATATTTTTGTGTATAACAGGAATTTGTATTTATACACTTGCATTGTATACTTTTTTTCATTCTTGATCAATTAATGAAGTTGTGGTTTTATTGTCCATTATTTCTATTTTTATTGACACTGAAACACATAAAAGATATAATAACTATTATGATTAAGTGTTTTACAATTAGAAATCTGAAAATAAATTAGTAACTTAGAAGTTATACAAATGAATTAAAACAATTAAAAATAAGATAGTTAAAAAAATGAATAATATATTAACTGCAAAGCATACATTAAATACAAGGGTTGGATATTGTATATTGTTCATTGTGTCAGTCTGTTGCCAATACATTCATTGGAAAAGTTATTTAGCTCTGAAATTGTTAATTTGTTCTGTTTTTTTTTACATTATGAAACTATTACAGACGCCATTGTGATTATCTGGCGATTCCTATGTGTTACGGTTTAGATCCCAACCGAGCTTGTTATGGGATCCAGTTGTTTTAGTGCACGTCATGTGCTTGGGGATCGATTAACTTACCAGACAAATTAATACAAATGGGACTTAATGAAAATAACTTTGAAATGAACACACCAAAGCAAGCCACTCAATTAGTTTCGTCATTAGCTCACACAGGAACACAAGTCTAATTAATGAGACCAAGTTATCTTATGGCTACATGGGACGCCGGGGGACGCAGAGCGCAGAGAATCATCACAATTATCACATACAGTTACAGGTCTATTGGAAAGTATACAGGAAATAAAGTCACAGAGTTATTTATTGTTCAGTTGTGTGATATCGATCTTCCAAAATTATAGTGACAACTGTCCACAAGTAATTATATGTTTGTTTACATTGTTTCATATGCAGTTGCTGTGTATTGACATTGTAGAAGAAATAAAGTAAATCAATGAATTATATTTTTAACCTTAATAACAAATACTATATACAAGTATACACATAAACTGTACCCTGGCATAACCCATTAATTAAAATGCTCATAAAGCATATATACACACATACACACATATATATATATATATATATATATATATATATATATAGCTCAAGCCTACCCCAGCAGGACCATGTAGTTCTTACTACCTCTGGTAGATAAGATGGCCTAAGGATATAAGAAACACCATATCATCCCTTAGAATTAGCCTGAATTCACACACTGACACTTAAACCTTGTCTACAGGCACATCTCTCTCTTTTATCAATTGTTACATTTTATAAAATTTTCTGTGGGTTGAGTGAGTTATCACCAGATAACAACACTGTGGCATAATAGGCTGACCCTTCTTACTGGGAAAACCTGCACATCTGATGAGCTAATCCTGGTGAATGTATTAACTTTAAACAGTTGTTCTAACCACTATCTGCTTATTTGCTCAAGGCACCTGTGAGGCCTGGGGTCTTCGCTAGATAACAACACTGTACATAATCAAAATACATACAAATAAATACATACAATATATATGTAATTTTAACCATAGGCAATAAAAAAATACATAGCTTTAACCATAAAAAGGATAACTTATTCCGAGTCCATGGCCAAGGCATAGTTCAAAACAGTGCAGTCAATGCAATACCCTGCCTATTATCTCCATCAGACGATTGGCAGTATGTTGCGGTATCAGTAACCTGCATAAAGACGTGTGTGTGAGGCCTATTGCATCTAGTCTGCTAACTTTTGCCAGAGAAAACAATGACACTCATATCTAGTGCAGCCATAGTATGCAGTGAAATAAAACAACCCTTTTTTTACTGTAACTATATAAATATCAGTTGCCTGCCTACAGGCGTGTGTGTGAGGCCTATTGCATCTAGTCTGCCAACTTTCGCCAGTGCGCAGTGACACTCATATCTGGTGTCACAGTAGCTTGCAGTGAAATAAAACAACCCTGTTTTTTCTGTAAACGATTGAATATCAGTAGCCTGCCTAAAGGCGTGTGTGTGAGGCCTATTGCATCTAGTCTGCTAACTTTTTCCAGTGCACAGTGACACTCATATCTGGTGTCACAGTAGCTTGCAGTGAAATAAAACAACCCTTTTTTTAATGTAATCGATTGAATATCAGTAGCCTGCCTAAAGGCATGTGTGTGAGGCCTATTGCATCTAGTCTGCTAACTTTTTCCAGTGCACAGTGACACTCATATCTAGTGCCACCGTAGTGTGCAGTGAAATAAAACAACCTTTTTTTTACTGTAATCGATTGAATATCAGTAGCCTGCCTAAAGGCATGTGTGTGAGGCCTATTGCATCTAGTCTGCCAACTTTTGCCAGTGCACAGTGACACTCATATCTGGTGTCACAGTAGCTTGCAGTGAAATAAAACAACCCTTTTTTTACTGTAATCGATTGAATATCAGTAGCCTGCCTAAAGGCGTGTGTGTGAGGCCTATTGCATCTAGTCTGCTAACTTTTGCCAGTGCACAGTGACACTCATATCTAGTGCCACCGTAGTGTGCAGTGAAATAAAACAACCCTATTTTACTGTAACCATATAAATATCAGTTGCCTGCCTAAAGGCGTGTGTGTAAGGCCTACAGTGCCTACTTTTGCCAGTGCACAGTGACACTCGTCGTGGTCGTGGTGCTGTGATTCCCTTTGGCCCTAGAATAATGCCCAGTTTTCAGAGGCAACGTACCCTGAACTTGAACAGTTCTGAGGACATGGTTGACTTGCTAACACAGGACACCCAATCTTCTACAGCTTCCGCTCGGAACCTAGACACACCATCCTCCACCAGCTTAGCTTCGGGCACCTCTCCAGTAAACACTCGCCCGCCTGCCGCCACCACCAACACTAGCACCGCAGCTGCTTCACTTGATCTGTCAGCAGAGTTATTTACGCATCCGTTGGAAGAAATGAGTGATGCACAAACATTATTGCCAGAGGATATAGATAACAGGGATATGTCCCAGTCAGGAAGCATTACACAAATGGACGTACAGTCTGATGATGATGATGATGATGATGTTGTACCCGGTGCTGCTTCCTTTGTTGAGTTGTCAGATACAAGTGAAGCTGTTGATGATGACGATGCGTCCGTGGATGTCACGTGGGTGCCCGCTATAAGAGAAGAAGAACAGGAGGAAAGTTCAGATGGGGAGACAGAGAGGAGAAGGAGACGAGTTGGAAGCAGCGGGAGGTCGTCGAAAGTAGCTAGTGGCACAGTCAGACAGCATGCATCGGCACCCAGGGTGAGCCAGACAGCACGCAAGTCAACGCATGCTTTTGCCACCACCAGAATGCCGTCATTGCAGAGCTCAGCAGAGTGGCAATGTTTTTGTTTGTCTGCCTGTGACAACAGTGATGCCATTTGCAACCTGTGCGAAAAGAAACTGAGTCGTGTAACACCCACCTAAGTACAACTTCTTTGCGAAGGCACATGATGCCACATCACAAACGCCAATGGGATCAACACATCAGTACAAGCAGCACACAAAGTCAAAGCCGCCATCCTCCTCCTGGTCCAGCATCTTCAGCCACGTCAACCACTGCTTTCCTGCTTGCCCCCTCTCAACCGTCCGCCACTCCGTGTCTCACCCTGAGCAGTCCCTGCTCACCTGCCCACAGTCAGGTGTCTGTCAAGGACATGTTTGAGCATAAGAAGCCAATGTCACAAAGTCACCCCCTTGCCCGGCAACTGACAACTGGCTTGTCTGAACTCTTAGCCCACCAGCTTTTACCATACAAGCTGGTGGAGTCTGAGGCGTTCAAAAAATTTGTAGCTATTGGGACACCGCAGTGGAAGGTACCCGGCCAAAATTTCTTTGCAAAAAAGGCAATCCCCAACCTGTACTCGATTGTGCAAAAGGAAGTAATGGCATCTCTGGCACACAGTGTTGGGGCAAGGGTCCATCTGACCATGGATACCTGGTCTGCAAAGCATGGTCAGGGCAGGTATATCACCTACACTGCGCATTGGGTAAACCTGGTGACGGCTGCCAAGCATGGAATATGTGGCTCTGCAGAGGAGTTGGTGACACTGCCACGACTTGCAGGCAGGCCTGCTGCCACCTCCTCTACTCCTCCTACTCCATCCTCTTCCATAACCTCCTCAGCTGAGTCCTCTTCTGCTGCTGCTATGTCTTGCCCACATCAACGACACCCCCCCCCCCCCAGCTCCACAGGTACTATTCCACATCCAGCATATGGCAGTGTCACGCCGTCTTGGGGTTGACTTCCCTGAAAGCAGAGAGTCACATCAGACTAGCACTAATGTCCGCCCTGAACGCACAGGTGGATCAGTGGCTGACTCCGCACCAACTGGAGATTGGCAAAGTGGTTTGTGACAACGGAAGAAATTTGTTGGGGGCATTGAATTTGGACAAGTTGACACATGTGCCGTGCATGGCACATGTGTGTAATCTGATCGTACAACGCTTTGTGCATAAACACCCAGGCTAACAGGACGTCCTGAAGCAGGCCAGGAAGGTGTGTGACCATTTCAGGTGTTCCTACATGGCCATGGCGCACTTTACAGATATCCAGCGGCGAAACAACATGCCAACGAGGCGCTTGATTTTAGACAGCCCGACGTTGGAATTCAAAACTCCTAATGTTCGACCACCTGCTCCAGCAAGAAAAGGCCGTTAACGAGTATTTATATGACCAGGGTGCTAGGACAGCCTCTGTGGAGCTGGGGATTTTTTTGCCACGTTACTGGACACTCATGCGCAATGCCTGTAGGCTTATGCGTCCTTTTGAGGAGGTGACAAACCTGGTCAGTCGCACCCAGGGCACCATCAGCGACATCATACCATTTGTTTTCTTCCTGGAGCAAGCCCTGCGAACAGTGCTGGATCAGGCCATAGATGAGCGTAAAGAGGAAGAGTTGTGGTCACCATCACCACCAGAAACAGCCTTATCAGCATCGCTTGCTGGACCTGCGTCAACGCTGGAAGAGGATTGTGAGGAAGAGCAGTCAGAGGAGGAATGTGGCTTTGAGGAGGAGGAGGAGGAAGACCAACCACAACAGGCATCCCAGGGTGCTCGTTGTCACCTATCTGGTACTCGTGGTGTTGTCCTGCCCTGCTTCAAGTGTCCTGTCAGAAAGGACCTTCAGTGCAGCAGGAGGTTTTGTCACTGATAAGAGAAGTTGCCTAGGTCAAAAAAGTCTAGATTACCTCACCTTTATTAAGATGAATGAGGGATGGATCCCGAAGGGACTGACAGTGGGCGAAACATTCGATTAAAAAAAGCCTGATAGATGAGCTGCCTTGAGCTAATAATGGTCCACACTCTGCTATATTTTATCCCTTAATGCCGGATGACTTGCGTAACTTGTCCGCCACCAACTAGGGTTCAAGACGCAATGTTTTAGGGCACTTTCTGCCTGGCAAACTAACATCAATTTTTCTGGTCGCTGCAATAATACCTAATTTTTGCATTTAAATTATTTTATTTTAGAAGGCGTACAGCATGTAATGAAAAATAAATCATTTTTGAACAGTCTTGCATAACAGTTGTGCAAAAATACAAATTTACAATAAAGACATTTTGTGAAAGTTAGCTGGCTATTACTTCTTATTTTTACTTTTTAGGTTAATATTTTTTCTTATTTTTTACTGTGATTGCAATTTAAGAGATACCTAAAACATGGTAAAACAGACAATAGTAAAGAGTATATCTGCAGGAAACACCAAAGTCCTATTAGCTATCATCCCTCCAGCAGTATTAGCTTATTATTTACAATATCTAACCTGGGCAATCACCCTTGGGTTACCCTAGGGCAGGCTTCAATAAGCGACCTCTCCTTTCCTGGGATGATTTGCCACCGGTTGCTTCTGAAGGGTCTCCAGGGCTCCCCCACTCCGGTCCTTCCCCCAGTGTCGCTTCAACCAGTAACAAATGCTTTATATTTGTAAATGATCCCACTTGATAGAGGTTTATCTTTACAAATTTTGGAGAACCAATTTAAGACCGGTGTCCCCTGTTTCTGGGTCAGGGAGTGTGTGAAATGCCTCAGCCTACAGTAATTGTAATGTTCTGACAGCGGTAGCTCATGCTTGTCCCTCAGTTCCTCATAGGTGAGCATCTGGCCCTTTACTAACCAGTCTCCCAGTCTATCTTGTTTCCTTGATCTCCACCAGTGTTGTGATGTTGTGCTCATGTGTTTTTCGGGGCCTGAGCGTGGTCAAGAATTGGGGTCATTTGGGTGGATCCAGGGAACAAACCCGTGTGTTTCTTCGCCCATTTCCAGTATGATAGTGAGTGTCTGATTAGGGGGTTTGGCGAGTTGTTAAGGCTCTGAGGCAATTCTGATACCCAAGCCACCTTGTCCCAGGTTAAGGGCCTTAAAGTGTGGTTCTCTAAATACACACAGGCCGTTTGATCACATATAGAATGTGCTATTGGGAGGAAAGATAGGTGATGTAACAGGTATTGCACTGATATTAATGAGTATTACAACTTAATACAACTCTCCTATCTGGTGGCTCCGTAGTGCCCCAAATTCGAAGTAGGAGGTTCAACCAAGCATCTTTTTCCATCTCCCTGTTCCAAAAATCCATGCCATACACACGTCCCCTGATAGGTAACGTAACATGTATTAAACTGATAGGAATGAGTATTACAACTTAATACACCACTCCTATCTGGTGGCTCCTTAGATTGCACGTGCAGTGCCCCAAATTCGAAGTAGGAGGTTCAACCAAGCATCTTTTTCCATCTCCCTGTTCCAAAATTCTATGCCGTATACACGTCCCCTGATAGGTAACGTAACAGGTATTAAACTGATAGGAATGAGTATTACAACTTAATACAACTCTCCTATCTGGTGGCACCTTAGATTGCACGTGCAGTGCCCCAAATTCGAAGTAGGAGGTCGAACCAAGCATCTTTTTCCATCTCCCTGTTCTAAAAATCTATGCCGTATACACGTCACCTGATAGGTAACGTAACAGGTATTAAACTGATAGGAATAAGTATTACAACTTAATACAACTCTCCTATCTGGTGGCACCTTAGATTGCACTTGCAGTGCCCCAAATTCGAAGTAGGAGGTCCAACCAAGCATCTTTTTCCATCTCCCTGTTCCAAAAATCCATGCCATACACACGTCTCCTGATAGGTAACGTAACAGGTATTAAACTGATAGGAATGAGTATTACAACTTAATACAACTCTCCTATCTGGTGGCACCTTAGATTGCACGTGCAGTGCCTCAAATTCGAAGTAGGAGGTCCAACCAAGCATATTTTTCCATCTCCCTGTTCCAAAAATCCATGCCATATACACGTCCCCTGATAGGTAACGTAACAGGTATTAAACTGATAGGAATGAGTATTACAACTTAATACAACTCTCCTATCTGGTGGCACCTTAGATTGCACGTGCAGTGCCTCAAATTCGAAGTAGGAGGTCCAACCAAGCATATTTTTCCATCTCCCTGTTCCAAAAATCCATGCCATATACACGTCCCCTGATAGGTAACGTAACAGGTATTAAACTGATAGGAATGAGTATTACAACTTAATACAACTCTCCTATCTGGTGGCTCCTTAGATTGCACGTGCAGTGCCCCAAATTCGAAGTAGGAGGTCCAACCAAGCATCTTTTTCCATCTCCCTGTTCCAAAAATCCATGCCATAAACACGTCCCCTGATAGTGGACGTAACAGGGATTAAACCAATAGGAATAGTACTACTTAACAGTACACACCTTATAATAACGCAGAGGCAGCCCCCAGACTCTGACCTGTGTATAATCTTCCATGCTGTGCAGTGGAAGCCCCCAGACTCTGACCTGTGTATAATCTTCCATGCTGGGCAGTGGAAGCCCCCAGACTCTGACCTGTGTATAATCTTCCATGCTGGGCAGTGGAAGCCCCCAGACTCTGACCTGTGTATAATATTCCATGCTGGGCAGTGGAAGCCCCCAGACTCTGACCTGTGTATAATATTCAATGCTGAGCAGTGGAAGCCCCCAGACTCTGACCTGTGTATAATATTCCATGCTGGGCAGTGGAAGCCCCCAGACTCTGATCTGTGTATAATATTCCATGCTGGGCAGTGGAAGCCCCCAGACTCTGACCTGTGTATAATATTCCATGCTGGGCAGTGGAAGCCCCCAGACTCTGACCTGTGTATAATCTTCCATGCTGGGCAGTGGAAGCCCCCAGACTCTGACCTGTGAATAATCTTCCATGCTGGGCAGTGGAAGCCCCCAGACTCTGGGAGTCTGAAGAAGAGGAATCAGAGGAGGAAGGTGGCTTTGAGGAGGTGGAAGACCAAACACAGCAGGCATCCCATGGGGCTTGTTGTCACCTTTCGGGGACCCTTGGTGGCTGGGTGGAGGAAGAGACCTTCAATGACATCAGTGAGGACAAGGAACGGGACATCGCTAGCTTGGTATCCAACCTTGTGCAAATGGGGAGTTTGCGGTTGTGCAAAGGGACTGTTTGCGGTTGTTTGCGGTGCATTAAACGTGGAGCTCTGTTACTGTGAAGCGGGTGTAACCCTTACACTACCTGATCGATACAACATCATACCTGATGTTTTAAAGCATGTTATTCCAAACAATTTAGGAATGTTAGGTGATTTATGCCCTTTATGGCTTAAAAGCAGACTCTGCATCAACTATGTAATTTTTCGTGGGTGTTTTGCCATGGATTCCCCTCCGGCATGCCACAGTCCAGGTGTTAGTCCCCTTGAAACAACTTTCCCATCACTATTGTGGCCAGAAAGAGTCCCTGTGGCTTTTGAAATTCGCCTGCCCATTGAAGTCTACGGCGGTTCGCCGATGTTCGCCCGTTCGCAAACATTTGATGGAATTTGCGTCCGCAGTTCGCGAACCCAAAATTTGATGTTCGTGACATCACTACAGGTTATCTCTATCCCATCACCCAAAAGCCAGGCCTCTACGTCCCCCCTTGGTTAGGGAAAACATTATTCTGGGGCATCCCATAAAACAATAGTTGCACTAAGGACTGTACCTTCTGCATCTACCAGTCTGTACTCATTCTGATGGACTTGTCTGGGATCTCCACTCTTTGGGGCTGCATTGTGCTCACTGTCTCCCAGCCTCCTTTCTCTGAATCTACTGTCTGGGCACAGCTCTCACCTCCCTTTGGTCTCTTGATCCTCAGGCAGAACCTCCTGTCTCTCTCCATCTGAGACTGCCTGGTGTGTGGGTACAGGCAGCCCCTGAACACCGGCTGTCCTGCATAGTCTGGAGAGCAGGACTGCTTGCTGTTTCTGCTCCAGGGTCTGTAGCTGGTTCCTGGACAATGGTTATCCAGGGAACCTCCCCACTATGTTTATAGTCCTTACCTTTCTCTTCTGACCCAGATTTGGAAAAATTTAACTGAGTTCCTGTAGTCTCTGCTAGGTGGTTCTGTACTATGTCTGACTGGCATGAGCCCTCCCAACTTGGTGACCACAACCCATCCAGGGATGCTTCATCTAGCAAGTGTACATATTCCACCTCTAGTTGTAACTCCTTCTGGGTCAAAGGCCAAAGTAAGCTAGCTATCTGGGAGTCTGGCTCCAGTCCTAGCATTTGACAGCGCTTGGAAAACAAACTCAGCTGTCTTCTTTCAGTGCCCAAGCCGAACTCCGAACCCCATTTACAATGTCCCCAAGTGCCTCCTCCATCCTCAATGAAAAACGGGAAAATGAAAAACAGGACCCCCCATGAGGTTCCCCCACAGGTCCCACCCAATAAGCATATTGCTGATCCAGGGTGACCTCCTCATCTACCACTTCCTTTAGCCAATCCATTAGCTTATAGTTCCAGAAACACCATCAATTTGTTTAGAAGGCCCATTCCTTGACAGTTCTTTCCAGACACCACAAAATGATCTGTCTCTACTGAAGATAAACAAACCTCATTCACAGGAGCTGTGAAAGGGCCATTGCTTACCTCTCTCCACTCTCCCTGTACCTCCTGTATGATCTATGTCCTTAGGTCCATCAACTGCCCTATAGTAATATCCTCTGGCATGGTTGCTTTCCATCTCTGGAATCTCCTGAACGTTTCCTCCTCCTCTGTTGCAGACATCTCTTTATAAGTTTCCATCTTCCTGTACTTTATACAGAGGTCCCACCAATGCCAACCAATGTCACAACCTGCTTCTTCAATGGAGCTTGACAGGAACCTAGTTCAAGCCTCCCCCAGCAGGACCATGTTGTTCTCACTAACTCTGGTACAGAAGATGGCCTCAGGATATAAGGGGCACCATATCATCCCTTAGAATTAGCATGAATTCACAGACTGACACTTACACCTTGTCTCTGTAAGTACAGACACATCTCTCTCCTTTATTAATTGTTACATTTTATACAATTTTCTGTGGGCTGAGTGAGTTATCACCAGATAACAACACTGTAGCATAATAGGCTGCCCCTGTTTACTAGGAAACCCTGCACATCTGATGAGCTCATCCTAGTGATTATATTAACTTTAAATAATTGTTCTAACCACTCAGACTATCTGCTTATCTGCCCAAGGCCCATGTGAGGCCGGGGAGTCTTTACCAGATAACAGCACTGTACATAATCAATATATATGTAATTTTAACCATAAGCAATAAAAAATACATTACTTTAACCATAAACAGGATAACTTATTTCCAGTCCAGGTCCAAGCCATAGTCCAAAACAGTCCAGTCTGGCCCTTGTCATATATATATATATATATATATATATATATATATAATAGTACATCTATATATATATATACACACACAATCACGGATAAGCTGAGAAAATAAAAACAATAAAAGTAAGCAACAAACTAACAAGTAACAATCTATTATTAGATCAAGAGTAACCACCCAAGAGCCTAAGTATTCTGGATTGGATTTAAGATTGGCCTGCAGTCAGGGCTCACCATGACTATAAGACTCTTTAAAGATTTGTACTAATCATCATTTAATGTGAGATGATTTTCGTATATGCGTTATCCATTTCTTATAAACCCATTTATTTTGTGTCTTGCATCATCCACAGATGATTCTATAAATAATACCAATAAAATAAATGTTCTTTATAATTATATGTTTATTTTTATCAAGGTTACTCATTTGCTGAACATTACTTTATATTTGAAGCCCCTTTTCCAGAATTGTGTAGAAGACTTTGCTTTGTTTGAGAAGGTTTATTATATCAGGTTATTCAAAGTGTTGTGAGCACAGAAATCAACCTATGGTAATCAGTCCAGAATAAATATACAACTTGATGTGAAACACATTAATAATAATGTTAATAATAATAATAATAATAATAATAATAATAATAATAATAATAATAATACTAATAATATCAGGGAGAATATAATTTATAGCATAAATAATTTGGTCTGAATTATTGGCTAATTTACTCTCTAGACTCTAAATAAAGATTATGTCATGTTATACATAACATAGAGCTGCATTACTTTCTTGCATGGACAAGGTGGTGGTAGTGGTGGTGGTGAGGGGGGTAACCAAGGTTTTTCTAAAGTACTCAGAACACTGAGCTCAGCAAAAATGTAATCCAGTAAGGGCTGTCATGATTCTAAGTCATGTATAAAATAGTCTTAGCATCTAGTTGCCCTCACTGCCTTTATATTCAACCTGACTATTTTCTATTGTGAGTTCCTACTACCAGGGCATTGTCATTGCGCATACATACAGCCAGGTCTTTGCAATTGCAATAAATTACGATCAGGACCTGGACAGAAAGAAATCAATGAGAGAAGCGATGAGTCACTAGGCATTACTATTGTGATCCTTCACACCACTACTTCACTGTACTCCTTCAGGCCTTCTGGAGGAAGAGAGCTTTGCAAAGTCTGAGGCTCACATAAATACCTTGTATAACTGTCAAATTATATATAGATACATGTGTGTGCGTTTATGTACACCTAGATGTAGATCTTTGAATCTAAGAAATGTCAGGAGGTTAACAAAATTCAAATCTTCAATTGTACTTTCAGGGATTTTGGGAGTCAGTATGCTAATGGGTATATAATTATATATATTTGAGCAGGTTTCATTACATATCCACTGTGTCAACCCACTTTTGAGGCCAGTCTGCGACTCCCCTGACCCCTCCAACCAACAGCCCTTCAGAGCCCAAATGTGTATGTAAAGATCAGAGGACTTCAGCCACAAACTATTTAACATGGTTGCTCTAACAATCATCTAAGCTGTCAAAAAAGCCTAAAATCACTGGTTCTGATTCCACTGGATGAATTGTTGAAAAATTGACATATCATAAAATGAGCCTAAGGTGGACCTCCTAGTCTCCAGAAACCCATTACCCATTTCCTCCCTGATGTTATTATAGTTATATGTATATCTTGTTTTAAGGTGTGTTTAATAAATAAGCTCCATAGAGTACAATGGGGCTCTCTGCGGCACTGATTTAGACATTAAGTCTAGTTAACTAGGTTGTTTCAATAGAAAAAGGTCAATGGATGTCAATTACTTTGTAAGTGATATTCTTTTTATCCATTTTTCTGTGGTTACCCACTACATTGTATGATTCAGCCCAAGGCCTCCATGTTTGTCCTGATTGGCTTCCCCAGAGGATACACAGCCTCAACCCCCTAGAATGCCCAATGCTATATGAAGGTCTGACCATTTGGTGAGGAAAAAAGTCAACACCTTGCTGAGTCACTTCCTGGATTCCCAGACACAAGCCCTGTAGCCCCTTTCAGCCACTATACTTCCCATCAATCAGCACTCACCAAGCTACTTGCTAATTGGTTCAGGGCTGGCCTATGTAAATAAAGTATTGGTTTATTGTATAGAAAAATGTATAAAAATGAGACGCAAGGAACAGAGATCATGCTCCATCAGTGACATATATAAATGGCTTGTTTCCTTTAGGGGGAAGGCTTTTTATTACTTTACTGGGCCTCTGTTGCTATCATAAAAGAAGGAATTGCTCAAAGGCAGGAGACTTATGGTTTAAGCAGACCCCTCTACCGTGGATTTTAACAAGGGATACGTATGAAAAATAATAAGATGGTGAGGATGCCAGAATGTCCTGTTAGTGGGAAAGGGGCCTGGTATGTAAAGGGAACTGTTGAATGAATGTATCTGCTCCCTAGTAAGTCTCCTCCTCTCCAACACTGTCTTTATTGAGTTGGAGGAGAGTCGGCTAAGGGAGGTCAAGGGCCTCTGGGGTATATTCACTCTTAGTAGCTGACCAAAACTTCCAAAAGATGATTAGCAATTTGGCATCCCTATTAGATTGTATGGAGGGTCAGGAACAAAGGCTGTGCTCAAGTAATTCCTTATATGTTAAAAAAATGGATAAAGTGGATCCACTAGAGGCCCACCTTTATCTACCTCAGGGCCATCCCTGCTTAGGATACATTGACTATATGGTGCACAAACACACAGGTACTGGGTAGAAATATGATCGCCTGAGTAGTGATGTCGAGAACATAACATTTTCTGTTCGCGAACAGCGAAAGCGAACCTCCGCAAATGTTCGCAAACCGGAGAACATCGGCGAACCGCCATAGACTTCAATGGGCAGGCAAATTTTAAAACCCACAGGGACTCTTTCTGGCCACAATAGTGATGGGAAAGTTGTTTCAACGGGACTAACACCTGGACTGTGGCATGCCGGAGGGGGATCCATGGCAAAACTCCCATGGAAAATTACATAGTTGATGCAGAGTCTGGTTTTAAGCCATAAAGGGCATAAAATACCTAACATTCCTAAATTGTTTGGAATAACATGCTTTAAAACATCAGGTATGATGTTGTATCGATCAGGTAGTGTAAGGGTTAGGCCCGCTTCACAGTGACAGACCAAGCTCCCCGTTTAATGCACCGCAAACAACCGCAAACAGTCCATTTGCACAACCGCAAACTCCCCATTTGCACAAGGTTGGATACCAAGCTAGCCATGTCCCGTTCTTTGTCCTCACTGATGTCATTGAAGGTCTCTTCCTCCACTCAGCCACCAAGGGTCCCCGAAAGGTGACAGCAAGCCCCCTGGGACGCCTGCTGTGTTTGGTCTTCCACCTCCTCCAAGGCACCTTCCTCCTCTGACTCCTCTTGTTCAGACTCCTCTCACTGCGTTGCCTCTCTATGCATTATTATAAGGTGTGTTAAGTAGTACTACTCTTATCAGTTTAATACTTGTTACGTCACCTATCAGTGAGCGTGTATAAGGCCTGGATTTTTAGAACCAGGAGATGGAAAAAGATGCTTTGTTGGTCGTATCACTTAAATTATGGGGCACGGCACGTGCAGTCAAAGGTGCCACCAGATAGGAGTGGCGTGTTTGTAAGTACTACTCTTATCAGTTTAATACTTGTTACGTCACCTATCAGGGGGCGTGTATAAGGCCTGGATTTTTAGAACCAGGAGATGGAAAAAGATGCTTTGTTGGTCGTATCACTTCAATTTTGGGGCACGGCACGTGCAGTCAAAGGTGCCACCAGATAAGAGTAGTACTTACAAACACACCACTCCTATCAGTTTAATACTTGTTACATCACCTATCAGGGGGCGTGTATAAGGCCTGGATTTTTAGAACCAGAAGATGGAAAAAGATGCTTTGTTGGTCGTATCACTTCAATTTTGAGGCACGGCACGTGCAGTCAAAGGTGCCACCAGATAGGAGTGGCGTGTTTGTAAGTACTACTCTTATCAGTTTAATACTTGTTACGTCACCTATCAGTGGGCGTGTATAAGGCCTGGATTTTTAGAACCAGGAGATGGAAAAAGATGCTTTGTTGGTCGTATCACTTCAATTTTTGGGGCACGGCACGTGCAGTCAAAGGTGCCACCAGATAGGAGTGGCGTGTTTGTAAGTACTACTCTTATCAGTTTAATACTTGTTACGTCACCTATCAGTGGGCGTGTATAAGGCCTGGATTTTTAGAACCAGGAGATGGAAAAAGATGCTTTGTTGGTCGTATCACTTCAATTTTGCGGCACTTTGTGACATTAGCTTCTTACACTCAAACATGTCCTTTACAGGCACCTGACTATGGGCAGATGAGCAGGAACTGCTCAAGGCGAGAGACGGAGGGGCGGATGGTTGAGAGGGGGCAAGGAGGACAGCAGTGGTTGATGTGGCGTATGATGCTGCTCCAGGAGGAGGCTGGTGGCTTTGAGTTTGTGTGCTGCTTGTACTCATGTGTTGGTCTGGAGTCACCCAAACATTAGGTCTCAACCTGTAGAGGATAAGGGAACCAGGCTACTCTAGACCTCATTCATCATTACAGGTTTTGACAGATCGGTACTATGCGTGCAAGCTACTGTGACAACAGATATGATTGGCACAGTGCACTTGCAGAAGTTGGTAGAGTAGACGCTGTAGGTCTGACACACATGCTTGCAGACAACTAACTGCTATGCAATCTATTATAGTACAATTTTTGTTTTTTGTTTTAAATGTTACACCAGATATGAGTGGTGTGTTAAGTAGTACTACTCCTATCAGTTTAATCCCTGTTATGTGCCTTTTTTGGGGGTTTGGTTGTTGAAGCCACAGTGCAGCACCAGAGGCCAGAAAAATTAGGCATGTACACATGCCTGAAAAATTAGGTATTGTTGATCTTGCAGCGAGCAGAGAAGAAGGTAGGCCTGATTCAACGCCCCATCACTGCATATCCACACTCAGAGATTGAGGGGGCGACCCTTACAAGGCCACGGGCCAGAGATATAAAGGGGGGCCATCTCAAATAAGCACACAAGCGGGGACAAAGGTAGTGAAGGGGACATAGAGGCCCATGGACTGACTGTCACCATCTTGGCAGAAAAAAAGAGCCCAGCAATTAAGCCAAACTGACCGAGCACAGGCAGCTACTTGAGTCAAACGCTGTACAATTACACCTTAATAAAGCTGAAACATGCAGCAGCAGGGATTCTAAATGGCCACACGGGGACAAGGAGGCAAACAGCCCCCACAGTCTCTGCACCAATCTTTTTAACAGATAACCCAATGGGCTAACCAGGAGGTTATTATTATTATTGGAGGAATTATTAGTGTCTTTACCCCCCAAGAGAGGACATAATATACGGTATCTTTAGACTACCTGATGGCCAAACCTCCTTTAGCCCCAATGCTATCTAAGAAACATTTCAAAACTTCGATCAGACCATATATTCATCCCAATCCCGCTGCAGCGGATCTGACATAGAGTCCTTCCTACTACAGCAAGAAGTCCACAAAATACCTGTACCTCAATTGGACAGCTTGAACCTAGACATATCCCAAGAGGAAGTTAAATCTACAATCCAAGATCTTAAATTTGGCAAGTCCCCAGGGCCAGACGGTTTTACTCATCTGTACTATAAGAAATTTGAGCCCTTGCTTACCCCTGCACCTAACATCTTTGTTTAACGCTATACTAAATGGAGAACCTATGCCCCCTTAATTGAATCAGGCCAACCTCATAGTCTTTCCAAAAGAGGGTAGGGACCCGAATCTCAAACTGTATTACAAGGCAGCGCAGCTGGCTTTCATTCCTCTGGCGCATTTTCCAAAACACATCAGCCGCTCTTGGTATTTATGGAAAATGTAAGCATGTCACTTTATACATGGGATACAGTAATATGGATTCCAGGCCTGTATACTTTTTTGAGAAACTTGAAAAACCTGTTGATTAAACACTCATTAAAAATATGGACGGAGATGAACTGGACACAAAAACTGTACACTCAGGTATCAGATCTTACCCCTATCGTACCCAATCCCCACTTTAAGATACATCTTGCGGAAAGCTCTCTCAGTTGGTGGAAGTCTCAGAACCTACTAAGGGTTGGTCCATGGTGGCATGATGACAAAATAATGACCTTTGAGTGGGTGAGAGATAGATACAATTTACCCCTGGCTGAACACTATAATTTTTGCAGGATACATCATTTTATATATACGATAAGTGGTAGGGGAACCCCCCAAAGAAACACCTGGCTACTCAAAAAATGTAGGGATTCCCCCTTTCAGCCTGGTATTATTAGCCTCATGTATGAACTATTTAATGAAAACTCATGGGCAAACAAACCAGACTATACCAAAGTCTGGGAGAGGGATTTGGGCACAGAGTTGGCAGACAGCACATGGGATAAAAGTTGGCAAGGCTTAAGTAGGGGATCTTTAAATTATAGTCTGCTTGAGACTTCAATAAAGGTCCTACACAGGACATATATTACTCCTTTTAAGCTAATAAATGGGCTCCAAAACGGCGCAGCTCATGTTTTAGGAACAGTGGTAATGAGGCTACATTTATTCATGTCTGGTGGGAGTGTTCGGCAGTCATAAGACTATGGGAAGAAACATGCTTACTAGCTTCTAAAATGTTTAAGATTGACCTAATAAAATATTTTTTTAAAGAAAAAATACACATAGCTAGTAGTTGGAAAACCCCAAATTATAACTTTCAGGAATTAATAAAAAAAATCAACTATTTACTGCTCAACGAGAGATTTAACCATGTAGTCTTGGATATAATCACCCAGTTCCAGACAATTTGGGATCCCTGGATAACATCCCCATTTAGTGCCCCCCTAATATAATAAAACATTTGTTAATGGTTGAAGCGACTCGGGGGAAGGACCGGAGTGGGGGAGCCCTGGAGGAGACCCTTCAGAAGCAACAGGCGGCAAAATAATCAGAGGAAAGGAGAGGTCGCCTACTGAAGCCTGCCCTAGGGTAACCCAAGGGCCATTGAGCAGGTTAGATATTGTAAATAATAAGCTACTGCGGGAGTGATGATAGATAATAGGACTTTGGTGTTAACTGGTGATATACTCTTTACTATTGTCTGTTTTACCATGTCTTAGGTTTCTCTTAAAAATTGCAATCACAGTAAAAAAAAAGAAAATGTATTAACCAAAAAAGTAAAAAAAAGAAGGCCTAGCCACCTAATTTTAACAAAATGTCTTCATTGTAAATATGTATTTTTGCACAACTGTTGTGTTATGCAAGACTGTTCAATATGCTTTCTTTTTCATTACATGCCGTACGCCTTCTGACATAAAAATTGAAATTAAAAAATTAGGTATTGTTGCAGCAGCTGCTGTTGCAGCGGCCAATAAAAATGACCTTTGTTCCCCAGGCAGAAAGTGCCATAAAACATTGCGTCTTCTTGAAACCTAGTTGGTGGCGGATCATTCACGCAACTCATCCGGCATTCACAGATAACATACAGCAGCGTGTGGACCATTTTTAGCCGAAGGCAGCTCTTCTCATCAGGCCTTTTTCAGTCGAATGTATCGCCCAGTGTCAGTCCCTTCGGGATCCATCCCTCATTCATCTTTATAAAGGTGAGGCAATCTAGACTTTTTTGCCCTAGGTGACTTCTCTTCTCGGTAACAAAACCTCCTGCTGCACTGAAGGTCCTTTCTGACAGGACACTTGAAGCGGGGCAGGCCAGAAGTTCAATTGCAAATTGGGATAGCACAGGCCACAGGTCTAGCCTGCATACCCAGTAGTCGCTCCTCAGAGTGTCGATATCTGCAGTTAAGGCGAGGTAGTCTGCTACCTGACGGTCAAGTCGTTCTCTGAGGGTGGATCCCGAAGGGCTGATGCGATGCGTAGGACTGAAAAAGGTCTGCATGTCCTCCATCAACAACACGTCTTTTAAACGTCCTGTCCTTGCCTGCGTGGTCGTGGGAGGTGGATTACTTTCACCTCTTCCACTGTTATATTGCCCTTGTGCTGTGACATCACCCTTATATGCTGTGTAAAGCATACTTGTTAATTTGTTTTGGACCTGCTGCATCCTTTCTGACTTGCGTTAATTTGGTAACAAATCAGGCACTTTCTGCTTATACCGGGGGTCTAGTAGCGTGCACACCCAGTACAGGTCGTTCCCCTTCAGCCTTTTTATACGAGGGTCCTGTGACAGGCACGACAGCATGAAAGACCCCATTTGCACAAGGTTGGATGCCGAGCTAGTCATGTCCCGTTGCTCATCCTCAGTGATCTCGCTGAAAATATGTTCTTCCCCCCAGCCACGTACAACACCACGGTAGGTGACAACGAGCACCCTGGGATGCCTGTTGTGATTGGTCTTCCTCCTGCCCCTCAAAGCCACATTCCTCCTCTGACTCCTCTTCCTCACAATCATCTTCCAGCGTTGCCGCAGGTCCAGCAAGTGATGCTGATAAGGCTGTTTCTGGTGGTGATGGTGACCACAACTCTTCCTCTTCCTCGTCACGCTCATCTACGGCCTGATCCAGCACTCTTCGCAGGGCACGCTCCAGGAATAAAACAAATGGTATGATGTCGCTGATGGTGCCTTCGGTGCGACTGACAAGGTTTGTCACCTCCTCAAAAGGACGCATGAGCCTACAGGCATTGCGCATGAGCGTCCAGTAACGTGGCAAAAAAATCCCCAGCTCTGCAGAGGCTGTCCTAGCACCCCGGTCATATAAATACTTGTTAATGGCTTTTTCTTGTTGGGAGTGTTGAATTCCAACGTGTGGGGCTGTCACAAATCAAGCGCCTCACTTGCATGTTGTTTCACAGCTGGATATCTGAAAAGTGCGCCATGGCCGTGTAGGAACGCCTGAAATGGCCACACACCTTTCTGGCCTTCTTCAGGATGTCCTGTAAGCCTGGATACTTATGGACAAAGCGTTGTACGATCAGATTACACACATGTGCCATGCACGGCACATGCGTCAACTTGCCCAAATTCAATGCCGCCAACAAATTTCTTCCGTTGTCACAAACCACTTAGCCAATCTCTAGTTGGTGCTGAGTCAGCCATTGATCCACCTGTGAGTTCAGGGCGGGCAGGAGTGCTGGCCCGGTGTGACTCTCTGCTTTGAGGCAAGTCAACCCCAAGGTGGCATGACACTGCCGTATCCGGGATGTGGAATAGTATCTGGGGAGCTGGGGGGTGCCGTTGATGTGGAGCAAGACGCAGCAGCAGAAGAGGACTCAGCTGAGGAGGTTATGGAAGAGGATAGAGTAGGAGGAGTAGAGGAGGTGGCAGCAGGCCTGCCTGCAAGTCGTGGCGGTGTCACCAACTCCTCTGCAGAGCCACGCATTCCATGCTTGGCAGGTGTCAGCAGGTTTGCCCAATGCGCAGTGTAGGTGATATACCTGCCCTGACCATGCTTTGCAGACCAGGTATCAGTGGTCACATGGACCCTTGCCCCAACACTGTGTGCCAGAGATGCCATTACTTCCTTTTGCACAATTGAGTACAGGTTGGGGATTGCCTTTTGGGCAAAGAAATTTCGTCCGGGTACCTTCCAGTGCGGTATCCCAATCGCTAAAAACTTTTTGAACGCCTCAGACTCCACCAGCTTGTATGGTAAAAGCTGGCGCGCCAAGAGTTCAGACAAGCCAGCTGTCAGACGCCGGGCAAGGGGGTGACTTTGTGGCATTGGCTTCTTACGCTCAAACATGCCCTTGACAGACACCTGACTGTGGGGAGATGAGCAGGAACAGCAAGAGGCGAGAGAAGGGGTGGTGGATAGTTGAGAGGGGGCAAGGAGGACAGCAGTGGTTGATGTGGATGAAGATGCTGGACCAGGAGGAGGATGGCGGCTTTGAGTTTGTGTGCTGCTTGTACTCATGTGTTGATCCCATTGGCGTTTGTGATGTGACATCTTGTGCCTTCGCAAAGCAGTTGTACCTAGGTGGGTGTTGGGCTTCCCACGACTCAGTTTCTTTTGGCACAGGTTGCAAATGGCATCGCTGTTGTCAGAGGCAGACACACAAAAAAAATGCCACACTGCTGAGCTCGGCGGTGATGGCATTCTGGTGGTGGCAACAGCATGCGTTGATTGGCGTGCTTTCTGGCTGACCCCGGGTGCTGATGCATGCTGTCTGACTGTGCCACTAGCTCGTTGCGATGACCTCCCTCTACTTCCAACTCTTCTCCTCCTCCTCTCTGTCTCCCCATCTGAACTTTCCCCCTGTTCTTCTTCTCTTCTAGTGGGCACCCACGTGACATCCACGAACGCATCGTCATCATCATCACCCGCCTCACTTGTATATGACAGCTGAACAAAGGAAGCAGCAGCGGGTACATCATCATCATCATCATCACATCGTACGTACATGTGTGTAATGCTGCCTGACTGAGACATATCCCTGTTATCTACATTCTCTGGCAATAATGGTTGCGCATCACTCATTTCTTCAAACTGATGTGTAAATAACTCTTCTGACTGATCAATTGAATTGGCTGTGGTACTAGTGTTGGTGGTGGTGGCAGGCGGGTGAGTGGTAACTTGAGAGGTGCCCGAAGCTAAGCTGGAGGAGGATGGTGCATCAATGTTCCAAGCAGAAGCTGTAGAAGATTGGGTGTCCTGTGTTAGCCAGTCAACTATGTCCTCTGAACTTTTCAAGTTCAGGGTAACTGGCCTCTGAACACTGGGCATTATTGTAGGGCCAAAGGGAATCACAGCGCCACGACCACGACGGCCTCTGCGGTGTGTCCTGCCTCTGCCTGTCATTTTTTTTAAAATGTGGACTGTTGGTACTCCAAATAGATTGGATTGGTTGAACTTGGCACAGTACTTGTAAGCCTGACACAAACACTATGGGTAGCGGTCAAGCAAAAGAACTTTGATTGACGGTCAGGCAAATGCACTTAGATTTAAGAAATAAAAGTTTGGGTTTTTTAAATGTGGACTGTTGGTACCCCAACTAGATTGGATTGGTTGAACTTGGCACAGTACTTGTAAGCAAGACACACACTATGGGTAGCGGTCAAGCAAATGAACTTTAATTGACGGTCAGGAAAATGCACTTAGATTTAAGAAAATAAAAGTTTGGGTTTTTTAAATGTGGACTGTTGGTACCCCAACTAGATTGGATTGGTTGAACTTGGCACAGTATTTGTAAGCAAGACACACACTATGGGTAGCGGTCAAGCAAATGAACTTTGATTGACGGTCAGACAAATGCACTTAGATTTAAGAAAATAAAAGTTTGGGTTTTTTAAATGTGGACTGTTGGTACCCCAACTAGATTGGGTTGGTTGAACTTGGCACAGAACTTGTAAGCAAGACACACACGATGGGTAGCGGTCAAGCAAATGAACTTTGATTGACGGTCAGGAAAATGCACTTAGATTTAAGAAATAGAAGTTTGGGTTTTTTAAATGTGGACTGTTGGTACCCCAAATAGATTGGATTAGTTGAACTTGGCACAGTACTTGTAAGCAAGACACTCACTATGGGTAGCGGTCAAGCAAATTAACTTTGATTGACGGTCAGGCAAACGCACTTAGATTTAAGAAAATAAAAGTTTGGGTTTTTTAAATGTGAACTGTTGGTACCCCAACTAGATTGGATTGGTTGAACTTGGCACAGTACTTGTAAATAAGACACACACACTATGGGTAGCGGTCAAGCAAATGAACTTTGATTGACGTTCAGGCAAATGCACTTAGATTTAAGAAAATAAAAGTTTGGGTTTTTTAAATGTGGACTGTTGGTACCCCAACTAGATTGGGTTGGTTGAACTTGGCACAGAACTTGTAAGCAAGACACACACGATGGGTAGCGGTCAAGCAAATGAACTTTGATTGACGGTCAGGCAAATGCACTTAGATTTAAGAAAATAAAAGTTTGGGGTTTTTAAATGTGGACTGTTGGTACCCAGACTAGATTGCATTGGTTGAACTTGGCACAGTACTTGTAAGCCTGACATACACACTATGGGTAGAGGTCAAGCAAATGAACTTTGATTGACGGTCAGTCAAATGCACTTAGATTTAAGAAAATAAAAGTTTGGGTTTTTTAAATGTGGACTGTTGGTACCCCAACTAGATTGGATTGGTTGAACTTGGCACAGTGTATTTAAAAATTATGAGAAAACATTTTCTGTAAACTAAATAAAAATCATATTAGGAGGTTGAAAGAAAAAGAAACCGGATGGGGGGATACCGAGCAGAGCACACCATCTACAGCCCACTGGGAGACAAACTCATCCATTCCCCCAGTAGACAAAGCCAGGTGGTACTCTGCCCGGATACGGGAGCGCACCAGCACCCGGAACATGGTCTCAGGTGACAAGGGAACCCCCCCTATCAAACACTGCTTCCTGGACTTATATATAGCCAACTTGGCTAATGCCAGGAGCAGGTTGACGAGGAGGTCCCTGGCCTTATTGCCCCGGGACACTGGGCGCCCAAAAATAAAAATGTGAGGGGAGAAATGCAGCCAGAACTGCAGGAGGAGGCCCCTCAAGAGTGACAAGAGGGGCTGCAGTCTGGCGCAACTAAAATAAACATGATACACGGACTCTCCCTTGCCACAGAATGGACAAGTGGAGGGAGAGTCCGTGAATTTAGCTAAGTACTCTCCCGTGCTCAGTGCACCATGGAGCACTCTCCAACTCAAGTCCCCGGTGGGTCGTGGAACTAAATCAGAATAAAGTTCCCTCCACCGGGGCCTCTTGCCCTCGTCAGCTGGTAGGACCCGCCTCCAGATGGTATCGGGATGGGTCACGAGGGCAAGGAAGTGCACTGTATGGAGCATGAGAGAATATAAGCTCTTCCTCGGCATGCCGCGAAAGCATGCCGAGGGTATGTCCCTCAACCTCGAGAGGTTGGGGACAGGAGGAGCCTGAGGGGAAACACGGGGCTTGTGTCCAATGCAAACAGCCGGAGAAGGGGTGTTGAAAGGTGCATGTGGCACTCCGGCCTGCAAAGCCCCGCGAAGGAAGGTGCGCGAGTCGGATGGAGATGGCATCTCTAATCTCCTGGAGCAAGCGCCCTGAGACTTTGGGCGTCACATATCCCAAACGGAGCGCAAGCTCCTGGGGTGACACCCAATCAGAACGCCCGTATTCCAGGAGATCCCCGACTCGGGTCATCCGTGCATGACTAAGGCGGCGGATGATACTGGGGGACTGTAACATTGGAGCCCCCACTGCTGCATTAAATAGCAGGGGCTCTGTGAATATTTCATCCCCCAAAGGCACGCCCTGCCTGGTCACGGAGACCATGCTCCAGGCCTTGAGGGTTTCCTGGTAGTATGCCGGCAACACAGAGAGGTCTCTCCCAAACCCCTCGGGCCTGATCAGAAATAATTGCCGGTCATACCCCAGGTTGCGCAACTGGCGATAAAAGCTGGATGCCAGTGCGCACCACTGCGGAGAGGGATCTGCATATAGGTATCTCTGCAGGTACTGAAGGCGGAAGGTGGACAACTGGGAGCACACACAAACTACTCCCTGTCCACCCTCCACCAAAGGCAGACTTGCCACCCCTGCAGAGACCCAATGCCTTCCCATCCAGAGGAAATCTAACAAATTCCTCTGGATATTGGTGACAAACTCAGGGGTCGGACTCAGACAAATCAGCCGGTGCCAGATCTGAGAAGCCACCAGCTGATTCACCACTAGAGTCCGCCCCCTAAGGGAAAGCATTTTTGCTAGACCCCTCCATCGTCCCAGACGAGAGAGGACACTGCCCTCTAACTCCCTCCAGTTGTCTGGGACGGAAGCGTCCGAAGCGGACAGGTAGACCCCCAGATATTTAATGACATCTGCCTCCCACGTGATGTCACGAAACGTGGGAGGCAAAGAGTCTACCTGTAAATTACCCTCTAAAAGGCCTGTGCATTTGGACCAGTTGACCTGAGCAGAGGAGGCAGCTGAATATACCTCCTGGCACTGTTTTGCCAGCTCAAGATCAACTGGATCCTGGGCCACGAGGAGCACATCGTCAGCATAAGCTGAAAGGACAATCCGCATGTCTGGATCTTTTAGCACCAGCCCTGTGAGCCTTTTCCTCAGTAGGCAGAGGAAAGGCTCGATGGCCAGTGCATATAACTGTCCAGACAAGGGACATCCTTGACGCACCCCTCGTCCAAACACCAAAGGTGCTGTTAGGGACCAATTGATTTTAAGTAAACACTCTGCAGAGGCGTACAGCGTTCTTATAAAGCCCACAAACTGTGGGCCAAAGCCGTACGCTTGCAGAGTGGCTATGAGGTAACCATGGTCCACCATGTCAAACGCCTTCTCTTGATCTAAAGAGAGAAAGGCGAGTGACAGACCAATCCTGCGAGAATAATGCAATAGATCCCGGACCAGAAAGATACTATCAAAAATAGTCCGGCCCGGGATCGCATAGGACTGGTCAGGGTGAACCAATTCTGCCAGCACAGACCCAAGCCTAAGCGAGATGGCTTTAGCTACAATCTTGTAGTCTGTGCTGAGCAGAGAGACCGGTCGCCAGTTCTTAATAAGCCGGAGATCCCCCTTTTTGGGCAGCAGGGCAAGTACTGCCCTGCGACAAGACAGGGGCATCTCCCCGGTCTCCAGGGCTTCCCCAAGGACCAGATGGAAATCAGGTCCCAGAGTCTCCCAGAAAAATTGGAAAAACTCTACAGTCAGTCCGTCCAGTCCTGGAGACTTCTCACAGGACATGGCACGGAGGGCTTCAGAGAGCTCTTGAAAAGATAGTGGTATATCAAGCCGCTCTCTTACACCCTCACTGACTGTGGGGAGCCCCTCCCATAGCACCCTGCAGGCGTCTGGAGAAATGGGATCCGGAGAGTAAAGATCTTTATAAAAGTTCCGGGCTCTATCCCGGATACTCTCCGGATCTGTAAGGGGGGCACCGTCTTCATCTAGAAGATAGGTGATGTGCCTACTGTTACCCACCTTTTTCTCCAGTGAGTAGAAGAGGCGCGAGCCGCGGTCTAGATCTTTGAGAAAACCTAAGCGGCTGCGCACGTATGCCCCCTTGGCCTGGTGTCGTTCCAGGTCACAGAGGACACCCTTCCTCTCTACATACTCACTCTGCAGGGATTGGTCCCTACAAGTGAACAGCCTCTGCTCCAGATGGAGTACCTCCCCCCGGAGTCACTCCAACTCAGCTTCGCGCTGCCCACTCGCACCCTTGGTACATTCCTGACACAGAAGTCGCAAATGAACCTTGCCCACGTCCCACCACAGTTTTAACGTGGCAAAGTCTCCCTTGCAACCCCTCCAGTCCGTCCAAAACTCCCGGATCAATGTCACGAGCCCCTGGTCCTTCAACAAAGTATTGTTGAAGTGCCAATAGGCGGCTCGTGGCGCTGTTGGCGTTAGCGCCACCGTCACAGACACACAGTTGTGGTCTGTGAACGGAGCCAGCCTAATGGCACAAGAACCGACTCGTGACATATAGTGACTAGATATATATAGTCTGTCGATCCGGGAGTGGGACACCAGACCGCCTCTCACCCTGACGTAGGTGAAACCGTCTGATGCCCCTGGGTTCTGCTCTCGCCAGATGTCCTCCAGGGAGAAGCGGGCGATGATCTCCCGCAGGGCTGACGCAGAAGGCGGGTACGGCTCTGGACTATTCCGGTCCAGAGCGTCGAGGGTGCAGTTGAAATCACCCCCGAGTGCCAAACACTCATCTGCGTCAACAGTCTCCAAAAACTGGGACAGTCTGGCGAGGAACCTCACTCTCTCGGGCCCTCCAGCAGGGGCATATATATTAACTAGGTTAATGATGCTACCCTGCTCTAGGACCCGGAGGTGGATTAGACGGCCTGGGATAACAGCTTTCACAAGCAGCAGCTCTGGCTGAAAAGACTCTGAGAACAGGGTCACCACTCCACATGACGCCGATGTGAAGTGGCTGAAGAAGACCCTGCCTCTCCATTCCAGTTGCCACGAGGCCTCAGCCTCTGGAGTGGTGTGAGTTTCCTGCAGGAAGCTCACAGAGTACCCTCCCTGATATAAATAGGAGAGTACCTGGAACCTGCGGAAACTGTCTTGACAGCCATTGGTATTTAGCGTGCTGATGTGCAAAGCCATTACTGCGTGTCAGGAATTGTGCGTTCCTCAGACCCTTGAGACTGCTGATAGGACACGCACATTTTATAGAATTTCCGGACGCGGAGATGCTCCGCAGTCCCAGAATTCTTGGCCCTAGTGCTGACCACTAGATATTGCTGGAGAGAGTGGAGAATAAACGACATATTCTTCCACCTCTCCAAGGCCAGCCGCACCTTCCTTTTCTTTTGTCCATGAAGGGTGCTCTCAAGGAATAGATCTATTTCCTTGACAGGGATAACCCACCCAGAATCTGATGTTCCTTCTAGTGGGTCACCCCTGGGCTCCTCTTGGCTGAGGGCTTTTACTCCATCCTCCCCGGCTGGAGTCAGTTTCCTCAGCTTTATTCTCAGGGACCCCCTCTTAGATGATACAGAAGGAGACCCTTTAGCGCCCTTCAAGGTAAATAATGGACCCTTGGATTGCTGCTGCACCCCTGTAGCTTCAGGAGTGCATTCAGGGGTAGCTGGCTGGACAGCAGTGGCTGGCATGGCATTCTTAATGGAAGCCTTGGAGGCTTTATATGCCTCCTCTGCCAGTTCCACCGCTGCTTGCTCAGCTTGGATGGCACCGATGTTAGGGTCAGTGGACGGCTGAGGAGGGTAGACAGGCTCTCCCATGATGTTAACAGGAAAACCTGTTTTATCACCCTCCCCCATTTCCACTTCACCTTGTGCCACATCCCCCCTGACAGACAAATACATGGGGTCCTGAATGGGGGTCATGCCTATATTCCCCCCCTCCAGTAGTGACTCGGCCTTGGGCTCTAACAAAGCCAGAGGTACGTCACTAGAGAGTGACACTGGAGGAGGAGACTGACTGGTGCCCTTGAAGCTCAGCACCTCAGGGACACTGACTACCCATTCAGCAGGGGCTTTGTTGGGACCCCCCTCAAAGGCCAGAGGCAGAACCTGATCTTTCTTGTCTACCCCTGCCTCACTTGGGAGACCCTCTTGCCCCTGCTTTTCCTCCAGACCCTTTTCCACATTAACCCCTATAGGGTCTGGAGAGAGAGATGTGTGGTCTGGCACCGGCTGGCTGAGCTTAATAACCGGGCCAGACAATGTCACCGGATGAGGAGGAGATGTTTTGTTCCTCTTCTTGCTTTTAGAGGGAGGTGCTCCACTATAGAGCACTTCCCACTTATCAGCAACCTCCCTGTTGGTTTTATGCTTCCTCTTCCTGGGGACGTCACTCCTGGAAGAGGAGCTGCCACTAGCTGCCTACCCTGCCTAGGGCTTATTATCCCTCTGCTTACACTGTGCCCCCACACTAACTGATGTAATTATGGTGGGGGCAGATTGGGACTTGGGAGATGCAGCTGTGACACTGGGAGGACCGGTGACATTCTTCCCCTTTTTCCCCGTGTCTGCAGTCTTGCTGGAGACCACAGACACAGATGGCTTTTTGGGGGAAGAAGGGGGTTTGGAGGCCGTGGTGGTGGCTTGAGGAGCGGCCTCCTTGCCTGTGCTCTGTTGGGGGGCTATGACCCTTGAGGTCCCCGCTGTTATGGGCTCAGCGGGGATGGGTGCCGTACTGACGGAGGTGCCATTTGCTGGGGCTGGGGCATGATGCTTTACATTAGGACAATTCCTACGTGTATGCCCCAACCCCTTGCAATGATAGCACTGCACCTCCGTAGTGCTATAACAGAGGGCCTGATGACATTAGCTGCAGCACGCAGATAGATATCAATGCTGTAGACCCCAGACATCTGACATTTAACCCCATGCTTCCTGGTGATCTGCCCCTCAGCCCCAGCGGTGGTATTACTGGGGCCAGCAGAAACCACCTGTGACCAGGTATTAGCCACAGGGGTAGGTCTGCTGGCAGAACCACCAGGAGCTGGGGCTGCCTTATCTGCCTGGGGCCTATGCTGTGCAGTGCTGCAGCTAGGATTTTCAGAGGCCATTATTCCCCCTTTTGACCCCTGAGGCTTCTTAATGGTCTTATCCCTCAAGTTTAGACCCTTTTTTTTAGATTATTTGTTTTATTTATTTTTATTTTTTGTTTTATGATTTTCTATTGTTTTCTTTTTTAAAATATATAAGTGTGAAAAAGAAACAAAAAGACAAAACTAAGGGAAAGAGAGAGATGATGCTTGGCAGTGGAAGGGTTAATGGCTTGTTGCAAGGTGTCTAAATGCAACAACACAGAGAACACAGAGGCTTTTTAACCCCTCTGTGTCTCTGTGTCAGATGTTAAAAAAAAGCCTTTTCAACAAAAATTCTAATTGTTTTCCCCCCCACTGCCTACAAAGATGTTACTTGCCTTCTCTCCCCCAAAACATAAAACCCAACACCAAACAAACAAAACTTTAAAAAAAACTGAAAAACTTTTAAAAAAAGTCAAAGTAAAAAAAGCTCCAGGAGTGAAGGTTAAGTGCTAAGGGAGGGGTGTGGCAAAGTATCCAGGAGACAGCTCACTCTCCTGGGATAGAGAGCTGAGCCTGGCTCCCAGAAAACTAAAACTTAAATTAAACTAAGAAAAATACCACAAAAACTCCCAAAAATGAACAACACCGTGCACAAAGTGCTTATAAACAGAAAGTTGAAAAAATAAAACTTGTATTTGAGGGACTAAGACCCTAAAAAGCCTTTTGTTTGGAGCTCAAGCATGCACACAACATGCTCTCTGGCACAGTACTTGAAAGCAGGACACACACTATGGGTAGCGGTCAAGCAAATGAACTTTGATTGACGGTCAGGCAAATGCACTTAGATTTAAGAAAATTAAAGTTTGGGTTTTTTAAATGTGGACTGTTGGTACCCCAAATAGATTGGTTTGGTTGAACTTGGCACAGTACTTGTAAGCAAGACACACACTATGGGTAGCGGTCAAGCAAATGAACTTTGATTGACGGTCAGGCAAATGCACTTAGATTTAAGAAAATAAAAGTTTGGGTTTTTTTAAATGTGGACTGTTGGTACCCCAACTAGATTGGATTGGTTGAACTTGGCACAGTACTTGTAAGCAAGACACACACTATGGGTAGCGGTCAAGCAAATGAACTTTGATTGACGGTCAGGAAAATGCACTTAGATTTAAGAAAATAAAAGTTTGGGTTTTTTAAATGTGGACTGTTGGTACCCCAAATAGATTAGATTGGTTGAACTTGGCACAGTACTTGTAAGCAAGACACACACTATGGGTAGCGGTTAAGCAAATGAACTTTGATTGACGGTCAGGCAAATGCACTTAGATTTAAGAAAATAAAAGTTTGGGTTTTATAAAAGTAGACAACTAGTAAACAATATTATATTGTATGCGTTGTGCACACACAGTATAAGCTTTGAGCCTGACACACACACACTTGCAAGCAGGGGCTAGCAGGGAGACAGGCAAATGAAATTAGATTATACAGAAAAAAAACAAAGAAAAAAAAATGATGTTATAGCCCTAAAAATGGCTTTTTGGGGTGTTGTGTTTACAGCAGAGATCTGATGAGTCCTTCAGCACTGCACTGGACACTGAATAAACTTGCCTAGCTATTGATTTTCCTATTCATTTAGCATCACCTACACTCTACCTCCTCTCTGTAAGACTGCAAGTTAGTTATGATTCCAAAATGGCTGCTGTCCATGAGGTAGATGGCTCTGGAAGGGAGTGTATGCTGCTGATTGGCTGGAATGTGTCTGCTGACTGTTACATGCAGGGTCAAAGTTTGCTCAATGATAAAGTATTGGGGGCGGGTCGAATCTCGCATATGTTCGCTGTTCGCCGCGAACGCGAACATGCTATGTTCGCCGGGAACAATACGCCAGCGAACTATTCGCGACATCTCTATTCCTGGGAACTGGATGACAAACTACTCTGTCTACCTTCATAATAATATAGTCCCCTGCCACTAAAACCTGTCTGTATCTCTGCCTAATCTTCTCCAGTAGAACATTCTCTCGGCTGTTAGAGGGTACAGGTCTATCTGCCATTGCCATTCCTGAATGGACATTCCCAACAGTTTCGCTCAGTCTGGCAACTCTCCTTCCCAGTGCTCCAATCTGAGCTTTAAGAGAGGCAGCATTCTTATACCTCCCACAGAGGCATGGACTCTTGATCAGCTGTTCCAGCAGTCCATACATGTTCCAGGATGTACACTGAGTGAGGTTGTTACTGGAATGACTCATAATAACCAATTACACAGTGCAGTGAAAAAAAACATATATGTGTAAAGCTTAATTTTAAAAACAAATCCCTGTTTTCTTTCCCCTTTCTCCTTTCCACTTCCTTCTGTTTCTTTCTTTCATTTTCTGCACTACAATAAGTAAGGCCATTTTTAATGTGCTCCACTTTGGCTGCTTAACATGTTAACAGTCCATACAGGGAGAGACTGTGACGACTGACTTAGCACAAGCTAATAACCTTCAATGACAAATGGGGAGTTTGCGGTTGTGCAAAGGGACTGTTTGCGGTTGTTTGTGGTGCATTAAACGGGGAGATTGGTCTGCTACTGTGAAGCAGGTGTAACCCTTACACTACCTGATCAATACAACATCATACCTGATGTTTTAAAGCATGTTATTCCAAACAATTTAGGAATGTTAGGTGATTTATGCCCTTTATGGCTTAAAACCAGACTCTGCATCAACTATGTAATTTTCCGTGGGAGTTTTTCCATGGATCCCCCTCCGGCATGCCACAGTCCAGGTTTTAGTCCCCTTGAAACAACTTTCCTATCACTATTGTGGCCAGAAAGAGTCCCTGTGGGTTTTGAAATTCGCCTGCCCTTTGAAGTCTATGGCTGTTCGCCCGGTTCGCCCGTTTGCAAACATTTGATGAAATTCGCGTCCGCGGTTCGTGAACCGAAAATTTAATGTTCGCGACATCACTAGCCACAATGTCAACCCACTTCTTCAGAGGAGGGTCTCATTATATTTGGGTGATTGCTGCTAATACATGATCCAGTGTCCCTAAATCCCTCCATGGTCTTGTTGTCCACTGTAAAAGACTGGACAAGGCAAATTTAATAGTCCCCTGCCAGTTACTGGACAGGGGCAACAAAATGCTGTTCCTCAGACTAGACTGCATACATTTAACAATCAAATAATTGTTCCTATATTGGTGTGTGGATCAGACACTCACTTGCCCAAACACAGGACAGGGTGTGGGGAATTCCCATGACTTTCTGGGTGGATGTGAGGATAGACCAACTTCAGATAGTAATTGAGGTTGAAAAAAGATTTAGGTCCATGAAGTTCAACCTTTTAAGATTTCCTCTGTTCTGCAATATGCAGAATATTTGTTAATTGATCCAGAGGAAGCAAATAGAACAAAAAAACAGAAGTGAAATTTTGCCAATTGTCTCAAAAGGGAAATAAATATTTCCTTCCTGACCCCAGATACTGGCGATTGGATTCCTCCCTGAATCACTACTACCTCTCTAACTGACCAGGATAACCCTGAATACCCTTTTTATTTAAAAAATATATCCAATCCCTTTAAAAAGTTATCTGTTGAATCCACTATCACAGCCTCCTTTGGTAGAGAATTCCACAGTTTAACCACACTTACTGTGAAGAACCCTTTTCTTTATTTATACTGTACTTCTAAACTCAAAATATGTCCTCTTGTCAGTTGAAAAAAAATTGGCACAAAAAGCACCCTTGACAAATCTTTATACTGATCCTGGATATATTTATAAAGGGTAATCATATCCCCTCTTAAATGCCCTTTTTATATAAAAAAAATAAGTTTCATTTGGTTAGTATTTCTTCATAACTTAGCCCCTCCATTCACCTTATTAGTTTTGTTGCCCTTCTCTGTACTTTTTTCCAGTTCTAAAATGTCCTTTTTATGAAGTGGTGTCCAAAATTGTCCTCCATATTCCAAATGAGGCCGTACTATTGATTTGTATAGTGGTAGAATTATATTTGCTTCCATTGCTTCTATACCCTTCTTAATACATGCTAATATTTAATTTTCCTTTGCAGTTGCTGCTTGGCATTAAGAACTGTTATGTAGGTGGTTGTCCACGATTGGCTTCATTAGATTTATGAATTTCATGGCTATTTTTCCTTCCCAAACATAACCTTACATTTATTTGTATTAAATCTCATCAGCCATGTAGTTGCCCATTTCTCTAATTTATGTAAATCCCTTTGGAGGGAAAGTACATCATTTTCTGATTTAATTACCTTGCACAACTTTGTGTCATCAGTAAAAATGGAGACACTTCTTTCCAGTCCTACTTCTAAGTCATTAATAAATATGTTAAAAAGGAGGGGACCTAATACTGAACCCTGAGGAATCCCACTTATCACATTAGTCCAATCGGAGTATGTTCCATTTACAACCACCCTTTGCTTTCTGTCTCTTAACCAGCTCTCAATCCATGAGCAGATATTTACTGAAATCCCTGTATCCCTTAGTTTGCACAATAGTCTCCCATGTGGCACTGTATCAAAAGCCTTTGCAAAATCCATGAATACTATATCTACTGAGTTACATTGCTCCAGGTTTCTACTAACCTCTTCATAGAAACTAATTAGATTTGTTTGACATGACCTATCCCTCATAAATCACTTATAATCCTGTTCAAATAGACATATTCTGGTATATTATCCCGTATTAATCCTTCTAAAAGCTTCCCAACTACAGAAGTGATGCTAACTGGCCAATAATTCCCCAGAATTGCTCTTTCTCCCTTTTTAAATATAGGTATCACATCAGCTTTTCTCCAGTCATCTGGTAGAGACCCTGTGTTGTGTGAATCCTGAAAAATTAGATCTAATGGTTTGGCTATTACAGAACCTAGCTCCCTCAGTAACCGTGGATGTATTCCATCAGGACCCGGGGCTTTATTAACATTTATTTTCTTCAACCTCTTTTGGATTTCTTCCTGCATTAACCAGTTATTTGGAGAAGTTAGTGTAGCCCCATTATGTTGCCGTGTCCCAAACACTGGTGCCTCCCTTGTGTATACCGAAGAAAATAACCTATTTAGCTCATCTGCCTTTTCTTGGTCACTAATTATCAGACGGCCTGTGTCACATTGCAATGTTTCTATAGCTTCCTTCCTCGCCTTCTTCCCATTAATATACTTAAAAAATATTTTAGGGTTAGTCTTACTCTCCTTTGCAACTCATTGTTTCATTTTCTATTTTAGCCAGTCTAATGGCCCTTTTGTTGCCTTGTTGATTTCCTTGTATTCCTGTAAAGCAGTCTCTGTCCCCTCTTGTTTGTATAAATTAAATGCCTGTTTTTTACTCTGTTTCTTGATCTTTAAATCATTCTTAAGCCACATGTGATGGGATTTACTTCTTTTACATTTATTCCCACATGGTATATGCCGATGTGTATCTATATTTAGTAAGGATTTAAATGTTGTCCATTTATGTTCAGTATTTTTACCTGCCAGTTCTCTGTCCCAGTCTATACTTTGTATTGCTGCCCTTAGACCATTAAAATTTGCCCTTTTAAAATTAACAGTTTTTGTTGGCCCCTTACCATTTTTTTTTATTATTAAATCTCTAATGAGATTGTGTTGTGATCCCTGTCTCCCAAAGGTTCCCCTATTTCAACATTTGATACCATATCAATATTATTTGTGTTAACTTAATCCAAGATAGAATCCATTTCTAGTTGACTATTGTATAACCTGGGCCAGATAATGATCCCTGAGTGTACTCAAGAACCTGCTCCCCTTAGCTGAACTGCTGGTCTCATTTATCCAGTTTATTACAGGGTAATTAAAATCTCCCATTATTAGAACTTGCCCATGCTTAGCTGCATTTCCAATCTGTAACAATAATTGTATTTCCTCACTTTCGGGGGGTTTATAGCATACTCCTACTAATATTCTTTTAGAATTTGCTGCTCTGGTTTTTAACTCTACACACATACATTCAAGTTTATCACTAGGTCCACCATAAATATCTTCTCTGACTATAGGCTTAAATTCAGGCTTAACAGACAAATCCCACCTTCCCTTTTTACCATTTCCCCTATCTTTCCTAAATAGGTTATAACCATTAAGATTAACAGTCCAGTCATGAGAATTATCCCATCATGTTTCAGTAATACCTATTAAATCCCATTTTTCATTAACTGCTAATAATTCTTTTGCTACCATTTTTCCTTTCAAGCTTCTGATATTAGTAAGCATACATCTTATGTTATGAGTCTATAGTTCTGGAGTGCCTGCCACTATACTTGGATTACTTAGTAATACCTCCCTATTGGCTATACAAACCCTTCCCATTTCTCCTCCCACATGACTAGTTCATTAATTTCTTACCCCCTACTCTTACAACCCCATTACTTCTATCTAGCCCCCCCACCTATAAGATTAAATAATACCATCCTATCCTCTAGCACAGCAGATACCTTGTCATTACGGTGCAATCCATCCCTGCAATAGAGGTTGTACCCAAGTGAGAAGTCAGCCCAGTGATCTAAAAACCCAAACCCCTCCTTAGTGAACCACTTTTTAGCCATGTATTTACCTCACTAATCTCTATCTGTCTCCCTGGGCTAGCACGTGGCACTGGTAGTATCTCAGAAAATACTACCTTAGACACTGGTACCAATATGTACCTAGACCACCGGTTCATTTCCAGCCCCTCACAATAATTTATCTACTAGATCCACAACATGACAAACCTGAGCTCAAGGGAGACAGCAAACTGTTTGATTGCTGGGATCTGGATGACAAATCACCCTTCCTACCTTCCTAATAATAGTGTCCTCTACCACAAAAAATGTGTCTGTTTCTCTGCCTATTCTGCTCTCCCACTTCTCCAGTAGAAATGTTCCCGCGGCTGTAAAAGGGAACAGATCTATCTGGCATTGCCATTCCTGAATGGACATCCCCATCAGTTTCAATCAATCTGGCAATCTTGTAACTGTAACCCAGCTACCTTCCTTGGACATTCTCACTAGCCACATCTTCACCTTCCATGCTAGGCCCAGCTAAACTGTACTCAGCACCAACCCCCTTTCCAATGGAATATCAGTAAGTGCTGCAATGTTCCTCTCCATTTCTCCAATCTGAGCTTCCAGAGAGGCAACATGCTCACACATGTCACAGAGCTATGGATCCAGTTGTTCCAGCAGTTCATACATGTGGCAGGTTGTACACTGAGTGAGATTGCCAATGAACTGGCTTATAATTACAAATTACAAAAATACTACAATTTGACCCTTTTCTTTGAACACCCTTCTGCAAACAGTCACACACAAGGCCCAAACATATATGCAAGTTTAACTCAAAAACACTCCCTTCTCACCTGTACCAAATCACTGCACACAGGGAATAAACCCAATTTACTTGTCTGAGTAATTCAGATGCAAAATCATATGCCCCAGCTATTGGCAACAAAAAGCACCTCACCTCTGGCAGAGTTTTTCCATTCCTAGGGAATGATGGGGTAGCAATGGTGGGGCAGGAAGAAAAGGAGATCTTTGGTTGGATTCACCCTTCTGGTCACAGCTGTGGTACAGTCTGGGCTACTGCGCTGGCTAGTGCAGATCTAGTTGGCCAAGCTGAGTAGTTATCACTGGATGGGGGAGTCGCTCTCACTTCTCTCCAAGTCATCCCTGTACAAGTCCACTTGGTGATCAGCTTCTCCTGCAGTGGTTTGGCATCTGTCTTGGACACAGACTGTCATGGCTGGAGGAAAAAACTTGGGAAATTGCTCCAGCACCATAACATGGGCAGCTTCCTGAGTTGTTTAAACCTAGTGCCCATTCTTTCAGCTATTACAAGCATGACAGAGCTTACACATAGCTCCCAATTTGAGCCCTGAGCCTCCTGGGCCAGGTTCCAGTATTGCTTCCTGGAATGGCCAATGGCACCCTGATGTAGTTCTCTGAGAAATGGTGAGTAATTGCCCAGTAGACTTTGCTGGCGCACCCCACTAAGCCGGCTTACCAGGAGATGTATCCAGCCCTTGGGTTTGAGTGGTTAGAGCTGGGACTGCAGTTTAAAAGCCCATAGAAAGCGTTTGATGCCCTTACCCCAGAATCATCAAATTGCTGAAAGGCTCTATTTGAAAGATTCCTTGGAAGTGTGTCAGAATCAGTGAAGATCTGGCTGTGATGCTTTCTAGTGACCTCCCCACTGACTGTCTTCATTGCCTCTATTTTGCTATTTGGCAGCAACCCTTCTCCCATTAGGGCAATCCAGTGACAGTAGCTCCTCACCTTAGCACTGGGCAGGGAACTTCATAACTAGGTTCTTCCCTTAGGGCATTCCCAGAGCCCTTCGTGGACTCCTTGCTCCTAATCCAAATAATGCATCTCTGTCACAATGGCATTCTAGATCCCATGTTATAGATATGTTCTCTTAGTTTGAAAATGCTGAGCTCATTAAATTGGACCATATATATACCACTACTTCACTGGTCTCTGTTACTCATCTTTTTCCTATTGATAGCATCAATCCCACTGATGACACCAGTTTGTCAAGAGGAGGTACCTAGCTGGGAAGGCCAATTAATGCATCCAACCGGTTAGATTTGCTCTGTATTGGAGGCTTGCATCAGGACCTGGGAAAATTGACAGTGAGTAAGTGACTCTGCCCAAGCACCGAACAAGAAATGGTTTTAATGCATCATGTTTTCTCACTATATATCAAGCACAAAGCAATAAATAGAGAAGACGTATTAGATATCCATAATGTTATGGAAATGTTCTGCTCCCATTCATAAAAGCTTATGAACAAAACAGCACTTTGGCACATGTAAAAAACTAAAGTTTACTTTGCAGCCGTCACCACTGGACTTCAGTTCAGGATTCTACACCATCAAGGTTTTTGTAACAAAAACCCTGTAACACTTTGAGTTAAAGACTCAGAATTAACCAACTGGGCATACGCTTTGCGCCAATCACTCTCTAATTTGAGTGGTAATTAATGATCTGAGATGAGAGACCTAGACAGTTAAAGGGAGCATGACAATTATTTTTGAGTTAAAATAGTAACATTCAAGTTCAGTTATCAAATATTTTTTTATAACAGTTTATTGAAAATATCTTTTTATATGTAAAGTGCTAATGTCCACCATCCTCAGGACCATGGCTATTTCCCTGTAAGTCAGGATGGATGAGATCATAATCCCAGCTATGCCATATTACAGGTTACAATTGGCCAGAAGTTGCTCAGTATCCTCATGACATGATCTTCAGAAAGTTACAGAATTTTTTTTTTCCTGTGAGAGTAAACAGACTTGACAAAGATTTAATGAGCTCCCTAGAAATGTAAGAGCTGTGAGGTTTATAAGGTGGAGCTGAGTCTTGTGAGTGACATACACTGTAAGAAAAAGACAGAAAGGAACCAAAGGATGGAACAGCTGGCACCTGATGGGCATCGGCCATAACACCCGCAGCATTGTGTCCGGTAAGTCATGATATCTGACTGGGAAAAGGATCATTTTAGTTGTACGGAAATAACACATGAAATTAAGAGCAATAATAATACATTGTTAGAATATCTTACACACAGGGTTATTATATTTCAATAGACATGAGCGTGCCTGCAGGGTTATTATATTCTAATAGGCATGAGCGTGTCTGCAGGATTATTATATTCCAATAGACATGAGCATGCCTGCAGGGTTATTATATTTTAATAGACACGAACATGCCTGCAGGGTTATTATATTTTAACAGACATGAGCATGCCTGCAGGGTTATTATATTCCAATAGGCATGAGCATGTCTGCAGGGTTATTATATTTCAATAGACATGAGCGTGCCTGCAGGGTTATTATATTCTAATAGGCATGAGCGTGTCTGCAGGGTTATTATATTCCAATATACACAAACATGCCTGCAGGGTTATTATATTTTAATAGGCATGAGCATGCCTGCAGGGTTATTATATTTCAATAGACACAAACATGCCTGCAGGGTTATTATATTTTAATAGACATGAGCATGCCTGCAGGTTATTATATTCCAACTAGCGACTTGCCCGTCAAAAAATGACGGCAATGTGATGTATATGTTTGTGAAGTTGTTTAGTTATTTAAATATATTTTTGACCCTTGTAAGTATTGTGATATGAACATGTATTTTTGTAAAACGTTGATGTAATGGTTTTTTAAAATGAAATTTGTATCTGAAGAATTGTTCAGTTTAATATACATAGAAGCCAGAGAAAAGTAAAAAGTAAAAAGACTTTTTGAAACGTGCCGAATTTTAACATGAAGTTTAAAATATATGTAAGCAATAACCTTGAAAGTATATATTTTTAAAATTGAACTTTATTTTTTATGTAACTTTGTAATTTTTGCCAAACATTTGTCTAATTTTGAACATTATAAACAGGAACATAGTAAATACATTTTGTAACATAATTTTGAATTAAAAGTATTAACATTTGAATGTAAAAACAGTTTAACTGTAAATTAATCAGTATTAACATGCAATTTATATCAGAATAATTGTTAAGTTTAATATACATTAAATGTAGAGGAAGGCATACAGTAAAAACTCTCCTTAAACCGTACGTAATTAAAGTAATTCATTACTGAGCACATAAAATGGCGATAAACATTAATGTAGGTAGTAATCTTAAGATAACAGAGAATATTTACATTGTGACTTAAAAGGAGCTTGAGCTCTTAACATGAACTTTGTAATATGTTGAATGAAATAACTTGAAAATATTGTTTTTAAACTTGTAACATTAGAAACATTAACATAGTGACTTAACATTTTAACATAATTTTTCATAGAAATGCAAGGCAAGTATTTTGTGAGGCGAATTATCCATAAACATGACTTCCATTAATTATGACTGAATTAAACAACCAATTGTTTTGTATTTTTGAATGTTTTTCCAAAATGTTTGCATGGCTTTAGTTTGTATCCTGCAAAGTTATAGTACTTCATAGTAGACAATGTTTTTAGTAAAAATACGTCCATCTTCTAATAAATCACCTTGACTTTCATTGTTTTCAATGTAAACTTTAATAGCCTGTGGATTTTTGCAGCGTGACAAAGCAACGTACAATTGACAATGTGCAAAAACTGGTTCTTCCAAGTAAATACCCACAGATTTGAAAGTTTGACCTTGTGATTTATTAATGGTCATGGCAAATGCCATAATAATGGGAAATTGTCTTCTTTGAAGTATAAAAGGGAGACTACTTTCACTTGGTGCTAAATCTATTCTTGGTATGAAAACTCTCTCTCCTTTATGGGTCCCAGTTAAAATTTCAGCATCTATAAAATGGTCCTTTAATTGTTGAACAATTAATCTTGTGCCATTGCATAGGCCTTTTTTGGGGTTCATATTTCACAGTAACATGATAATTGCACCTTTCTTTAGCTGCAAAATATGTGGTGGCATTCCAGAAGGAGTTAAAGAGTTAATGAATTCAGTTGAAAAGTTTGCCTGACTTTCATTGTCATCAGCAAGTACAGAATCAGCACTGTGATAATTTCTTTGTGGTGCATTAATTTTTTTAAAGATTTCATTATTGAGGATTAATGCATCTTTATTTTTACACGTCAGTATAACTTGGTTGGCAAGCTCGGAATATTCTTCGTTATTTATGCTCCCTTCAAATATAGCCGATATAATATCTTGTTGACAAATCATATGAGGTGGGATCTCTACAGTGTCGTCAGGTAAATGTAGTATTTTTTATGTTCTGCCTTCTCCAATTTTAATAAGCCAATCATTGAAATCAGTTTGGCCTTCTGATCTCATATTTTGTTGCAGTTGAAGATGGGTAAAATGTTTCCATACTGTACTTGACTTTATACATGTTTCAATAATGTCTGTTCGATTTCCATGTACAACGACAGGTAATGTTTGTCTAAAATCGCCACCCAACAACATTACCTTTCCACCAAATGGAAAAATATTATCCATGACTTTACGAAGCAAACGGTCAATACATTGGAGGGCATAGCATGACATCATTGTGGCCTCATCTATTATAATTAATTTACATTTCTTCAATTTCTTTGCTTGTAAGGATGTCATGCGAATATCTGACACAGAATTTTCCAAAATAGGCACTGGCAGTTTAAATCCACTATGAACAGTTCTTCCACCTTCTAATAAAAGTGCAGCAATTCCAGTAGTGGCAAACGCCATTGCTATTTTTCCTTGTGCTCGTACTGAACTCATTAATAAATTGTACAAATATGTTTTCCCTGATCCGCCAGGTCCATCAAGATAGAAATAACGCTCTGTCACCATGTCATCATCTATAGCATTTTTAATGGCATGAAATGCTTGCAATTGTAGTGTATTTAAAGTTGCAAGTCTTTCTTCTGTTCTTTCTGCTTGTAGTTGAATGTCATAGTCTTCAAAGTTTATGTCATCTATAAGACCTGGATCAGGCAAATTAAAACTTGCACATCTTAATCCATGAGTTAAAAAGACTTCTTGAATTTCCATTAACGCTTTTAAGTGTGCAATGGGTTCATTGTATCGTCGCATAAAGTCTTCAGCCATATTACTTTTAAAAGTCTCCCACAAAGCTAATGCATTTGGAGCATTTGAGAAGATACAAATAAAAGCAAATTGTTCTCTCATCTGTCGTGGCATTTGACATTGTGCTGCTTCTTCTAAACATCTTTCCCACTCTGTATCATCAGCGAGTAAGTTTCTATGTCTTGCAGCTAAATGGAAGGATTCATATACAATGTCATTAACAGTTCTTAATTGTTCAAAACTTTGTGCTCCTGGAACATTTAAAAGTAATATCCGTAAGCAAAAACGTTCAACATCTCTTGGACTGACTGTGTAAATTCGTGGAATTATTTTATTGCCTCTGGTTTTTCTTGCTCTCCATAATCCATTCACAAAAACATAGTGATATGGAATTTCAATATATAAGTATTGTGTTGCTTCAGCATCAGTGGAATTTAATGCAAACCATGCAGTTAGTGTAGTGTGACGATCTTCACTTTGGGCCAATGCATTCATTTCATTTCCAGCATGGAAATAGACTAAATGTCGTTGTGGCAAATGTACTGCTAACCTATATACTGCATGTGATCTATCATGCATTTCAAATTTTAAAAGCCGCCACATAGCTTCTGGTGCACTGACATAGCGAGCATCTACATGAGATGCAAGTTCATCATGTAGTAACTCACTACTTTCAGGGTTGTCTGCACTTTTGACGACTACAGTAGCTGCATCGTAACCTTTGTAAATATATTTGTAGACATATTTAATGGATTTGATGGAAGTGCAGGCTTCTACGTTGATGTGGGCATTGTACTTCATGAGTAAATGTGGATTGTAGGGTACTACATATCTATTGTCCACTTTTTTTCCACGAATAATGGCACTATCTCCTTCTCTTCTTTTATAAAGTGGATATCCATCACAATTTGCATATGTTTTGTCTCTATAATCTTTTGGAAAATCTTTTGAACATTGATTATTTTCCATACATGGTGATTGTGGATTAAGGTCTCCACAGGGTCCATGAATCATGCGATGAGTAACAATCTCATATAGTCTACCATATAGTTCTGGATCTGGTAGTTCAGCAACTATGACTACATCCACTTTGTCCGAAGTATCTAATTTATCTTTCTCTTGAAGTATTATGAGAAGATGTGCATGTGGAAAGCCTCTTTTTTGAAATTCAATGGTATATACATAAGCAAGACATTTGCCAAATAACTGATTTATAGTGAAGTCACGTATTAATTCATTTAATTTGATCTTAAAAACTCTGGCTACTAAATCTGGTCGATCTGAAGCACTTTGTCCAAGAAGTAGATTTTGATTAATTTCTGGCCATTGTGGATTACATGTAAATGTCACAAATAAATCTGGTTTTCCAAATTTTGTCACAATAGCCATAGCATCATTGTATCTTTCTCTCATATTTCGAGGAGATCCTTGAAAGGAAGATGGTAAAATGATGGCTTTGCCAGCTGTCATGTCTCTGCTTGTAGCCACGTCAGCAACATAGTCCATGAGTCCACAATATTGTTCTACACGTAGTTTATCTTGTTGATATTTTATAAAGTTTAAATTATTTGCCTCAACTTGCAAATATGAATCAATAATCCATTGTTGTGTTAGTTTCCCACCACATAAAATTGGATTAAATTCATCTCTAATGGCAATTTGAGCAACTTTAAATTCAAGCATAGAAACATTATTTCAGATTCTGGCTTTAGAATTTGGGTAACTGGGAAGGGTTAATTTTGGTTGCCAACCTGCTTCTCCATGTGGGAAAAAGATGGGATATGTCATTGGATCTAAATTTGGACTTAAGATATTAATATTAATAAATGGTTGCTCCTCATTTCTGGGATATACTCTAATGTCTCTTTGAAATGGTGGTTCTCCTTCATCATTCTGAAAGACCATTGCAACCTCATTTGATGTTGGCAAGTTATAACGACGTTTATCAGTATGTCTGTCTCTTTTAAGCACCATATTAACCTTTGGCATGGGTAATTGATGTCTTTGTGCATGAAGTAGTTGTTCATTTTCTACTTCTGCCAATTTTTTGTAAGCTTTACTGTAGGGATTGTTGTCCATAATGTTATTTAGCTCTATAAAAACACTGGGTAAGCATTTTTTATTTTCTTCCATCTGCATACGTTGGTCAACAGCTTCCATTGTATCTAGGACATATAGTTGAGCGAATTTTCTTTGCTCTCCTTCCTCTGGATGTAAATGTGAAGTCCGATGATAAATTTGTCCTTGGACTTTAAAACAGTAAGGACCATGTCCTGGTACATTAGCAGCCAATGTTGCCCCCATAGATGCAAATGATATGGCACTATTGTAGGATCTTATGTTTGTCTTAAAATTTTTGTAATTTGGAAAAGTAGGTTCAGTCATAATATTTAGTAAATAGGTTGGAAATTGTTTCCTTTCTGGAAGTTTGAACTTTCCTTTTTGACAACAACTAATAAATTGTCCATCTCTGGGTCTCTCCTGTTTAAAATAATAAGCCTCACAAAATTGACATTGAGTACTCATGTCCCCACAACTATGAACCTCTACTGCTAAAGACTTCAGTAAAGGACAATTTGCAAAGCATATCGGATGTTGACTTTCATATTCATCAGATGAAAAGTCATGAAATGCTTCAACAACAGGTTCTAAATGTTTTGTTTTTTTCGTGGCTTTTCTTGGTATATGTTGTCCTTGTTTGGTTGAAATGTCCTGTAAGTTTTTAGTAAGAGTTTTTAAATGCTTTGTTTTTGTAGTTGCTTTTTTTGGTCTGTCTTGACTGGTATCTTGTAAAATGTCATCTGATGTTTTAGGAACAGTTTGTAAATGCTTTATTATCTTTTTATTTTTTTTGGTTGTATCTTTCATTTTTGCAGCTGATATTCTTTTATTTGCAAGTCTTTTGCGTTCTTTTTCTCGTCGAATTTCTTTCTCCTCCGGTGTCTGCTGGGCGGCCCATCTCTCTTGTCTTTCTCTAGTTTGACGTCTTTTCTTCTCTTCTTTGGTCTCGTTATCAGCCATATTAATCTGTAAAGGAAAAAAAATAAATGTAATTGTGTATATTTTAATTTGTAATTCCTGTTAAAGATTCTTGTGCACAATTGGTGAAATAAAAGGCAAATCATTAATGTATCATTTATATTTAGTTAAATTTATAATTGCTGTCCTCAGTGGCTAAGAATTTGGCCAATGGAATACTGCTGTAAATAAGCATGTAACATATTTGCTGTAAATAAGCATGTAACATATTTTTTTAAAATAATGGTTTTATTTATTAAAAACGTTGTTTGTGGATAGATATTTACCACTGCAAAACTTCTTTGCTAAAAAAAAAGTGATGTGGTTATTAAGCTATGTATTGCATAGTAGCAATTTAAATAGAATAAGGGAGATAGTAAATGAATTTTTTTATTTTTCTGTTGACACGGATGCAACTGAAAGCAGTTTCTTTAGTTTTATACTTTAGTAGTTATTATAATGTACCTTGGTTGAAGTGTGATTTAAAACCAAATGTTTGTTGGTCCTCGGTTCAAAATCGTTGTCCAATGGTGTGGTCGTCTGTTGGAAGTCCTCGTCCGATGGTGTGGTCCTATGGCGATAGCCCTCGTCCGATGTTGTGGTCCTGTGGCGATAGCCCTCGTCCGATGTTGTGGTCCTTTGGTGAAAGTCCTCGTCCGATGGTCTGGTCCTGTGTTGAAATTCCTCGTCTGCTGGTCTGGTCCTGTGTTGAAAGTCCTCGTCCGATGGTCCGGTCCTGTGGAGAAAGTCCTCGTCCGATTGTCTTCACGCAGTATCTGTTGTAATATAAAATAGAAAATGTTGTTTGAGTGAAATGTCTTTTAAATAAGTAAAAAATTTATGATTTTGGTTGTATTGTATCAGTTATGGTTATTTTGTTCTATATTTTTTTTTTTTTACTTTCTGTACAATCCCACGACTTTTGTTATTCTTATTTAAGGTTCTTAGTAAGGCTTGTGGGTTGTGATATATTAAATAAGAATATAAATTTATTTTGCTATGTGTTTATGTTATTTTTTGTACAATCCTGTTTTGTGCGCACCACTTGTGGTGTACTTATTTAACCTTTATTGGGATGGTTATAGTTAGTAAAACATGAAATAATATAATTAATGTAGTTTGCTATGTGTTTGTGTTAGTTTTTGACAATCCTGTTTTGTGCGCACCACTTGTGCAAAAGTTATTTATTGTTGATTGTACTGGTTATAGGTTGTTAAACATTAAAGAAGAATGTTAATGTAGTTTCCTATGTGTTTGTGTGATTTTTTGTACAATGCTATTAGGTGCCCAACACTTTTGTTATTCTTATTTTTGCTTCTTTGTAAGGCTTATAGGTTGTTAAACATTGAATAAGAAATTCAGTTTTGTGTGTAGCAGTTTGTGTCTCATTCAATTGCGATTTGGCTAATTGAATCGTGCCCTAAATAAGCACATAGCATATTTTTTTAAAGAAGTTTTTAGTCATTGAAAAACTTTATTTTGGATAGATTTTTAGTAACTAAAAACTTCTTTTAAAAAAAATGTTATGTTGTTATTTAGAGCCCTATTCAATTGGGCAAATTGCAATTGAATGAGGGCCTTTGTGTGTACCATATGTTGCATAGTTTGCCCCTCATTCAATTGCATTTTTTACAATGTAATAGTACTCTAAGGCCGTCATTGAATTGCAATGTTGAAAATTGAATAGGGTTGTAAATAAGCACATCACATATATTTGTTAAAATTGAATAAGGGCCTAAAAGTGCTTATTTATAGCCATATTTAATTGTCCAAAATAGCAATTGAATGAGGGCCTTTGGTTACTGCATTTGTTATATTGTCAGCTCCTCATTCAATTGTGTTTTGGCCAATGGAATAGAGCTCAATATCAGCACAGAGCATATTTTTTTACCAAATTTTGTATTTAGTGAACTTGTATCCAAAAGCAACGTGTTCACAAAATAAAAAGTTCCTTTAAAAAATATGCTCTGTGCTTATATAGAGCCCTATTGAAATGGGCAAATCACATTTGAGTGAGGCCCTTGGCCATTAAAGATATATAGGTCCTCATTGAATTGCAATTTTGCCAATTGAAGAGGGCTCTATATAATCACATAACATATTTATTGAGCAAAGTTTTTAGTTATTGAAAACCTTGATTGTGGTTAGAAGTTCAGTAACTAAAAAGTTCTGTATAGTCTGTTTAAATATTAAAAGAAATAGAAAGATTCAGCTTTATATGATCTATTGAATTGCAGTAAATGAATGTCATTTAAATATACTTCTGTAATTATTTTCAATTGACCTTATTTTTTGTTGGGGGCTACACACATATGTCACATACATGAAGCACATTCCATAGTTTAATGTAATTATTTTGTGTACGTGTGACATATCAGTATACATGACTCATATTTAAATGGTTAAATTAACCTTATATTTTTTTTTCCAACACACATAAATGTCTGTGTGTGAGATGTAACTATAGATGATACACATATATGTGCGTGTGACATATCAGTATACATGACATATAATGTCATTTAAATGTAGTTATTTACTGATTTTGTTTTAAGCTAATTTTGTTGCAGTGGCAATACACATAAAAGTGCGTGTCACATGTCACTGTGAAGGGGCAATACACAGAAATGTGAGTGTTACATGTCACTATACATTATACACATATATGTCCGTGTCACATGTCACTATGAAGGGGCAATACACATAAATGTGTGTGTCACATGTCAATATACATGATACACATATATGTCCGTGTCACATGTCACTATGCAGGGGCAATACACATAAATGTGCCTGTCACATGTCACTATACATTCTATACATATATGTGCGTGTCACATGTCACTATACATTATACACATATATGTGCGTGTCGTCACTATACATAAACCTCTGTTTAATATAGAATTATGTTTTTTTGTTGTTTTGTTAAATGAACCGTATTTTTCTTGTGAGCCTATACACATAAATGTGCCATATATGTCACTACATAAATCCTAGTTTATTTTTTTATTTGTTTGACCTGTCCTGATAATAAAATGTAATATATTATAGCTTACCTCTCAGTTGTAATTTGCACAATGCAAAGTAGTAAATTAGTAAAGAATTGTCTTCTCAAGTAAAAGCAGCAGTTATCTCAGAAGTCACTCCGTTGATCACCTGAGGAGAAATTTATTTTTTTGTGTGAAATAGGCAGTATTTATAAACTTGTAGAAAGTTCTGGAAAGTGAGACCGTTAGAACGCAATACGCATGCGCTATTTGCGTTCCATCTTACAATTTGCGTTCCATCCGCCATTTTCTGCATATTACTGTTCAAAATGGTGTTTAATATGATTGTGATACGTTCCGCATAGTATGTGTTTCATTATTGCGAGTAAGTGTAGTGTAGTTACGTCTGAAGCCTCGTTTTCGTTTTGTTCGTCGGCCATTTTTTCTCTCGCTTAGCGATGGTATTAGTGTCTAAAGTGTTTTATTTTGATTTAAATGTAGGTATAACTTGTTTTTTTGAGGTGCTGGCTGGTTCCTCTTGCTGTAGGTAAGCTTTTTATGTGTTTGTTGTGTGTCTTTCTTAAGTTTTAAATGTTTGTATGTCGGCGTGTTGCATCCGATGTTTGCGAGGTCGTAATGTGTGGTAACGTGTCTCGTATGGTGTTTGCGTGTGTAGCCTCGTTTTTGTTTTATTCGTCGGCCATTTTTTGTGTCGCTTAACAAATTATTTAGTGTCTAAACTCTTTTATTTTGAGTGCAATTAAGTTGTAAGTTGCATTTTTGAGGTCCTGGTTGCTTCCTGTTTGTGTAGGTAAGGTTTTTATGTATGTCCTGTGTGTATGTATTGTGTTTTTAATTTTGTAATGTTCGCGAGTTGCGTCCGAGTGTTGCGAGGCCGTAATGTGTGTGAACGTGACGTATGTTGTTTGCGAGTGTCGTAATGTGTGTGAACGTGTGTCGTATGTTGTTTGCGTGTGTCGTATTGTGTTGCGACGTGAACTTTGCGAGATTCACAGTTGTTTGGGTTGGGAATTTGTGTTGTGAATTTTGCAAGGGTCGCAGTTGCTGCAACTGAAGACCTCGCTTTGCGAGGTCCTCAGGTGCTGGCATGGAGTGCCTGTGGCGCTCCAAGCCAGCAACTGAGGCCCTCGCTTCGCGAGGGTCCTCATTTGCTGGCAAGGAGCGCATTCGGCGCTCCATGCCAGCAACTAAGAACCTGGCACAGTGCCCTCGCTTCGCGAGGGCCGCGGGCTCGCTACGCGAGCCGCGGCCCTCGCTATGCGAGCCCGCAGCGTTAGCAACAACTCGTACGCTCACAACTATATATGTGATAGGCATGAGCATGTCTGCAGGGTTATTATATTTTAACTAGCGACTTGCCCGTCAAAAAATGACGGTCAATAAAATTTAAATGTTGTGAAATTTATTTGCAACACAAAATGAGTCTACTACATTTGTCCCTTTTTTGTTTCTAAAAAGAAATACACATTTCTTTTTTTAACTTTTTATTTTTTGTAACTTTCAACTTATATTTCATAATCATTTTTTTTTTAAAAACAATATAATAATATCTTAATTTTAATGCATACATATTGTACTTTTTAATGCATACATATTGTAAAGTGTAACATGAAATTTTGTAACAGGCAACTTGTATATTATACAATCTTTCAACCTTCTTTTAACAATACTAACACTTTTAAATAGATATTTATCACTTAGTAACTGCAGACTATATTAACTTAGAGTAAGTACATTTTTTTACAAATAATTTTTTTTTTTTATTTGTAACATTTTTGTTAAACTCTCGTTAAACTAAATTACCATTGAATTCAGAGGAAGGCAAACAATAAAAACCCCCATTCAAACTTTTGCAATTGTATCTTAGAGGGAAAAAAATTAATTCCTTCCTGACCCCATTAACTGGCGATCGGATTACTCCCTGAATCAATACTTTTCCAAATCTTATGAAATGATTCAACTACATAGTAACAATACATGTTTGCCTATAACATATCTCTTTAACAAACAGTTTTTAAACTTTTTTTTTGTGGGACCAATCATATGAACATGAAACTTGTAACCCATTTCAATATGTTTAAGGATGTTTAAGTTTTTTTTTTATTTTCAGTTTGTCTTTTATGCAAATATCACATAGCGTTTCCAAAGTGAAATAGTGGTCCCCTATTTAAAGAGTCCCAGAGTACTTACATTTTGTACTTAAAGTCAAACCACTGTTCTCTATGGATTTTTTTGTCCATTGTATATAGTTTGTTCTTGAAATGTTGTTTTTGTGCAATAATATTGAGTACCTTAAAATGTTGTCATAGAAATGAAACTACTCTACTCTATGTTTACAACACCTCATAGTACACAATGTTTTTTGTGTAAACGCATCCATCGTCTAATAAATGACCCTGACTTTCATTTTCGTCAACAGTCACTTTAATTTCGTTTGGATTGGTGCACCTTGAAAAAGCAACATAGAGTTGTCCATGTGCAAAAACTGGTTCCTTTAAAAAAATCCCAACAGACTTAAAAGTTTGGCCTTGTGATTTATTGATGGTCATGGCAAATGCCATGATAACTGGAAACTGTCTCCTTTGAAGGACAAAAGGCAAACCACTCTCGCTTGGAGCTAAATAAATTCTTGGTATAAAAACTCGGTCACCTCTATGGGTCCCAGTTATAATTTCTGCATGTATAAAATGATCTTTTAACGCATGCACAATTAATCTGGTGCCATTACAAAGTCCTTTTTTTGGATTCATATTTCGCAATAACATGACAATTGCACCTTTTTTCAATTGTAAAATATGTGGTGGCATTCCAGATGGTGTTAAGGAATTAATAAATTCGATACTAAAATTCGATTCACTCTCTTTATCATCAGCCAGAACAGAATCTGCACTGTAATAATTCTTCTGTGGTGCATTGATGTATTTTAAAATTTCATTATTTACATTCAAGGCATCGATATTTTTTGATGTTAATATCACTTTGTTTGCAATGTCTGAGTAATCCTCGTTATTAAGAGTGTTTAGAAATATGGCTGATATCAGTGATTCGTTGCAAACCATTTCTGATGGAATTTCAATAGTATCATTTGGTAAATGCTGTATTTCTGGATGTTTTCCTTCTCCGATTTTAATAAGCCAATCATTGAATTCATTTCGGCCTTCAGATCTCATATTTAATTCTAATTTGAGATGTGTAAATATTTGCCACAGTTTACTGGTCTTGATACATGTTTCAATGATCTCTGTTCTATTTCTGTGTGGCACAACAGGTAATGTTTGCCGAAAATCTCCTCCTAACAGCATCACCTTTCCACCAAATGGCAACTTATTATCCATCACTTCTTTTAAGAATCTGTCAATACATTGCAGTGCGTGACATGACATCATTGTTGCCTCATCTATGATAATTAGTTTCGTTAGTTTAAATTTTTTTGCTTGTATAGAATTGAGTCGAATATCTGACACTGATGTTTCCAAAATGGGAACTGGCAGCTTAAATCCACTATGAACAGTTCTACCACCATCTAACAAAAGTGCAGCAATTCCAGTTGTTGCAAATGGCATAGCTATCTGACTGTGTGATCGAATATAACTCATCAAACAATTGTAAAGATAAGTTTTTCCAGATCCACCTGGGCCGTCTAGATAGAAATACCGGTCTTTGACCATTTCATCATCTGTAGCATTTGTGATGGCCTGAAATGCTTCTAACTGTTTAGTATTTAATGTTGCCAGTTTTTCTTGTGTTTTTTGTTTTTGTAGCTCAGTGTCATAATCATCAAAATTAATGTCATCTATAAGTCCTGGATCCGGTAAATTAAAACTTGAACAATTTAATCCATGAGCAAACAATATTTCTTGAATTTCCAACAATGTTTTTAACAGAGCGATTGGTTCTCTGTAACGTTTCAAGAAGTCTTCTGACATGTTTAATTTAAATGTTTCCCACAAAGTGAAAGCATCAGGTACATTGCAAAATATGCATATGAATGCAAATTGTTGTCTCATTTGCTTTGGCATTTGACATAGCGCTGCTTCTTCCAGACACCTCTCCCATTCTGTATCATCAGCTATGAAATTTTGCTGTCTTGCAGCTAATAGGAATGTATCATAAACGATGTCATTGACTGTACGTAAATGCTCAAAACTCTGTGCACCGGGAACATGTAGCAGAAGTAATCTTAAGCTGAAACGTTCAATATCCCTTGGACTGACGGTATAAATGCGTGGTATAATTTTTTGTGCATCTCTTCTTCGTTCTTTCCATTGACCATTTACAAATACATAGTAATATGGTATCTCTATGTATAAAAATTGTCTGGCCTGCGTATCCTGACAGTTTAATTTAAACCATGCTATAAGTGTGGTATCTCTGTCTTCACTTTGACATAATGCAAGTCTTTCATTTCCTTGAGTAAAGCAAACCATCTGACTTTGAGGCAAATGTACAGCTAAGCGATAGATAGCATGTGACCGATCATGCATCTCAAATTTCAAAAGGCGCCACATTGCTTCAGGAGCACTAACATAGCGAGCATCTAAATAATTTGATAGTTCATCGTGTTTCGTTTTCATTTACAGCACCTTGTACAACAACAGTAGCTGCGTCATATCCTTTGTATATATATTTATACACATACTTAATTGATTTAATCGAAGTGCAAGCTTCTACATTGATGTGTGCATTGTACTTGATGAGCAAATGTGGATTGTATGGAACAACAAATCTATTATCAACCTTTTGGCCCCGGATAATAGCTGTTTCTCCTTGTGTTCTTTTATACAAAGGATATCCATCACAATTAGCATAAGTTTGCATTTGAAATTGTTTTGGGAATTCTTTTGTACATTTTTTATTTTCCATACATGGTGAATTAGGATTCATCTCTCCACATGGGCCATGAATCATTCTATGTGTAACAATCTCCCAAAGTTTTGTATATTTTTCTTGGTCTGGCAATTCGGCAGAAATGACTGAATCCACTCTCTCTGCAGTTTTCAACTTATCTTTTTCCTGCAGTATTAAAAGTATGTGAGCATGTGGCAGTCCTCTCTTTTGAAATTCAATAGTGTAAACAAATGCCATACATTGTCCAAATAATTTTGCTTTAGTGATATCATGTATTAATGAATTCAGTTTGATTTTAAATACTCTTGCCACTAAATCTGGTCGGTCAGATGTAGTTTGTCCCAAATACAAATTTTCCTTGATCTCTGGCCATTGGGGATTACACGTGAATGTAATAAATAAATCTGGTTTTCCAAATTTTGTGACAATAGCCATGGCATCATTATACCTTTCTCGCATATTGCGAGGAGATCCTTGGAAAGTTGATGGCAAAATAATTGCTCTTCCAGCTGGAATGTCTCTGTTTGCCGCTATTTCAGCCACATAATCCATTAATCCACAATACTGTTCAACTCGTAATTTTTTGTTGTTGAAATTTAATGAAATTTAAATTATTGGCTTCAACTTGTAGATATGAATCAATAATCCATTGTTGAGTGAGTTTGCCTCCATGTAAAATTGGATTAAAGCAGTCACGGATAGCAGTTTGTGCAACTTTATATTCCAGCATTGAAACATTAGATCTAATGCGAAGTTTAGTATTGGGATAAGTTTCCAATTTTAATTTTGGTTCCCATCCAGGTTCACCATTTGGAAAGAAAATGGGATATGTCATTGGATCTAAATTACAACTTAATATATTGATGTTGATAAATGGTTGTTCTTCATTGCGTGGATATATTCTAATATCACGCTGAAAAGGTGGTTCACCATCCTCATTTTTAAACACCATAGCAACCTCATTTACTGTCGGTAAATTATATCTTCTTTGATCAGTGTTGCGATCTCTTTTTAACACCATATTTACTCTTGGTATAGGCAATAGATGTCTTTCAGCATGTTCCTGTTGTTCTTTTTCCAGCTGTGCTAATTGTTTGTATGCTTTACTATATGGGTTGTTTTGCATAATTTTATCCAGCTGTTCAAAGACTATGCGCAAACACTGTCTATTTTCTGGTAGTGTCATTCTTTGTTCCACAGCTTCCATCGTATCCAAGACATACAACTGTGCAAATTTCCTTGGCTCTCCTTCTTGTGGGTGTAAATGTGAAGTTCGGTGGTATATTTGACCTTGAATTTTGAAACAATAAGGACCATGTCCTGGTACATTTTCTGCTAAAGTTGCACCCATTGAAGCAAATGAAATTGCACTGTTATAAGACCTTATGTTTTGTTTGAAATTATTATAATTTGGAAATGTTGGATCACTCATAATACATTCTAAATAATATGGAAATGGATGTCTTAGTGGAAGTTTCACCTTTCCTTTCTGACAGCAACTAATGAAATTTCCATCAGTAGGTCTTTCCTTTATGAAATGATAGGCCCCACAAAACTGACAAAGCACATTAAGTAACCCACAATAATGAGTATCTACATGTACTGCAGTATTGAACACATTGTCATGCATTTTTTCCACATATATATCAAACCCACTTTCTATATGTACATTGTTGTCATGTGTGTCTACATTTAAGTCATTCTGCACAATAGAATCATTAGACACTGGTTCACATAGATGTTTTTTTTTACTTTTCCTTTTTTTGCAAGGCCCAACAGACTCACTTTTGGCTTTCTTAGCAATCTTTCTTTTATTTAAAAGTCTCTGTTGATCTTCTTCTCTCAAGCGTTGTGAAGTTTCTGGTGTATGAGCATCTCTCCACCTTTGCTTCCTTTCCCTTGCCAATCTTCTTTTGCGTTCCATTTTGTCTTCTCCATTATCTTCCATTTTTTAATCTGTAATAGTCAATATAAATATTAATTAGTCTTTCTTCTTATTTTTGTGTACATATGTCTTTTTACTTTTTGGACTGTTACATTAAAGTTGATGAATAAACGTTATCCTTGTTTCCAATGAAATAAATGAAACCATTTTTCAAATTATTTTATTGACATATATTAAATTGGTAATAACTGGACATATATATTTATTATATCAATTATTCATCTTTCAATTCATTTTAAATCCTTCTTGATTCACTTCACTGCATACATTTTTTTTTTTTTTTGGCAAGTGCTTCTTCGTTTTGTTAAATGTTTGTATTGCTTCGTATTGTCTATTCAACTTTCCATAATTTTTTTTAACATATGCTGTTTTGATGTGTCAGGACCAAATTAAATATTTACCTGCAAAGACGGTCTTGATGTTGTTCAAAGACTGTGTGTTTATTCACTTTCCTTGATCAATAATCTGTAATTTAAATTTTAGAATCTTTGTATTATTTCACTTCACCCATATCATGAAATAAACATCAATCAAGAGACATATATTTTTATTCCTTAAAAACCTGAAAGCAAATTCTTTAATATGTTCCTATAGTAATCTAATACAAAACTGTTTTTGATATTACTCATTATTAATAATTAATTCATTAAATAAAGTGCATTATGAATGTTATTTTTAATTCTTTCACACAGGTAAGCACAATATCTAACGAATTAATTACTAATGTAATATACATTATTAATTAATAATTATATTTAATGTACATTATTAATTAATGCAGAATATATAAGCAATTATTAATTTAATGTACATTATTAATTAAATTTAAACTGAAAACATAAACATGAGTCTATCTGAGAATTAAATTATTAAAATCATGTACATTCTTAATTAATGAATCAATGTGTTTGTTTTCTGCACATTCTTAAACGCTAACATTTTTGATATTACTGTTTAGTAATAATTAATTAATTGTAGAAAGTACATTATAAACGTTATTTACAATTCTTTTACACAGGTAATTACAATATCCAATTAATTAGTAATGTAATCTACAATTAATTAATGTTCAATATATAACCAATTAATTTGTAATAGAATGTACATTATTAATTAATAATTAAATTTAATGTACATTATTTATTAATTCATGAATAAATGTGTTTCTTTTTTATGGACATTCTTAAACGCAAACTCACTTTTATATTAATGCTTAATTCATTAATTATTTAATGTACATTATCAATAGTATTGTCAATTGTTTCACACAGTTAAGCTCAATATTATATTTCTGTTAATGAAATAATGTACATTAATTTAATAGTTAATTGGTTATATTTTATTGATTATTAATTCTTAATTAAATAAAATACATTATGAATATTATTTACAATGTTTCACACATTTAAGCACAATATATAATCAATTAATTATTAATTTAATGTACATTATTAATTAATAATTCAATGTAATGTACATTAATAATTAATGCACAATACATAACCAATTATTAATTTAATGTACATAATTGTCCTTATTAAGTAACTAATAATATAGTAATTAATTAATGATACTTCTTAAAATGTACCTTTTGTAATTCAATGTTCCTGAATCAGTATCCTGAAGAGCTATCAATCTCTTTCGATTTTCCAGCATCCGAAAATGTCCAGTCACACTGTCATCACCTCAGGAAAAGGTGTCAGTAATGTGTCAATTGTGCCCTATATAAAGGTTTTTGCGCGAGCCAAATGCATTGTTTTCGGCGGGAAATACGGGTGCGCGAGCGAAATGCATTGTTTTCGGCGGGAAATACGCTGTTGCTCGAGACCAATGTGTTGTTTTCGGCGGGAAATCGGAGTTGGCGCGAGACAAAGGCGGGAAATCGTAGTCGGCGCGAGGCAAAGGCGGGAAATCGTAGTCAGCGCGAGGCAAAGGCGGGAAATCGGAGTCTACGCGAGACAAAGGCGGGAACTCCGTGTTAATCCGGAAATGTGTGGTGTGCGTCTTATCGGATTTTCCGTAATTGTTTTCCGTGGCTATAGTGCTGTAGCCTCGTTTTCGTTTTGTTCGGCCGCCAATTTTTTCTCTCGCTTATTTTTTTTAAAGTGTCTAAACTCTTTTATTTTGCTTTAAATGAAGGCGATAGTTTTTGTTTTGAGGTCCAGGATGCTTCCTCTTGCTGTCGGTAACTTTTTTATTTATGTGTTCTGTGTATTTAGTGTGTTTTATCTTTTTTCTTGTCCGCGGGTTGCGTCCGATTTTTGCGATGTCGTAATGTGTCTTATACGCCGTCACGGATTATCCGTAATGTGTCTACGCCTTTTTTTTCGGCCGCCATTTTTTCTGTCGCTTATTTTTTTTTTTGTGTTTACATTTTTGTATTTTAAGGTAAATCAATGTGTAACTCGCTTTCTGCAGGTCGTGGATGCTCCCTCTTGCTATCGGTTAGGTTTTTATGTATGTGGTGTGTGTAGTTATTGTTAATTTTAATTTTTATGATAGGCGGTTTGCGGGCGTATTTTTTTACTACGTTTTAACGGCTCGCCTCGCTACGCCTCCTACATGGCGGCTGATTGGCTGAAAACGCTGTCTTTCAAATTCAGCCAATCAGGAGATGCCAATGTGTGTGCCAATGAGAAAGGGATACACCCCACAATCCCACTCTGATTGGATAATGCACCTGTCAATCTTTATTAAAACCAATCAGAAGGCTTTATTGCCAATAGCCAAACATAATGGGATACACCCCCACAGGGTGATTGGCTGAAGACATCTGCGCTTTCTCATTGGCTGTAATACTGATTGACATTGATAACAGCCAATCAGAAGGTGTAAATGTCTTCACCAATCAGTACTTGGGGGTGTATTCCATTATGATTGGCTATTGTCAGTGCAAACAATCAGAATGCGCAGATGCCTCCAGCCAATCACCCTGTAGGGTGTATTCCATTGTGATTGGCTGAAGGCATCTGCGCCTTGTGATTAGTTTAAATAAAGATTGACAGGTGCATTATCCAATCAGAGTGGGATTTTAGGGTGGCATATTAGTGTCGGGGAGGTCCGCCAATGCGGATCTCCGTTATTTTTTTATTTATTTTTTTAGAGCTCGGTTCCACAGTGGGGCAGAAGAGGAGGAGGTAAGTACAATGTAGATTATGTTTATTTTATTTTGATTTATGTTTATGTATTTGTACTAATGTTATGTTTTTTTTAACAGGGGCCGCGCTGGAGAAGAAGAAAAGAAGAAGGACGGGGACATGCTGGAAAGGTGAGTAGAATATTTAGAATATTTACAATGTTTATTTATTTTCTGTAAATGGGTTGTACTATTGATATTTTTTTCCCTAGGTTGCTGATCTGAAAGGACATCTGCAAAGGTAAGTGGTCTTAATTATTTTATTTTTGCTTAGATTTAGAGTATTTCATATAGAGATAGCATTTATTGTATATTACATAGGGGGATGTATTTTATATAGATAGGATGTATTGTATATTATATAGTATTGTATATTACATTGTGGGATGTATTTTATATAGATAGGATGTATTGTATATTAGATTATGGGATGTATTTTAGATAGATAGGATGTATTGTATATTAGATAGATTGGGGAATGTATATTAGATAGATATTATGTATTGTATATTAAATATATTGGGGAATGTATATTAGATAGATAGGATGTATTGTATATTAGATAGATTGGGGGGTATTGTATTATATTTCATTTAATTTGTATTGTATTATTTTCTGTAATTAGAGTGGTGTGGGGTTATTAGAGGGTAGGTAGGTAGTGTAGGTGTTAATATGTTAGTGTAGAGGGGGGTTAGTTTAGATGTAATGTTTTATTGGGGGGGTATAGTGCAGTGTAGTGTTTATACTTAGTGGCCTAATTGTCCTTGAGGACCGTCATGGCACTTATGCGGTTAATGTTAGGTTGTACCAGCAGCATACAGGTCATAATATACCTTTATGGGACTGATGTGGTTAAATAGAGGCTTATGAGGGTCTCTATTTATCCTCATGAGTGACAGGGTTATTTATTGGCTTATGGGGGTCTGTATTGACCCCCATGAGTGACAGGGTTAATTAAGTGCTTATGGGGGGCTGTATTGATGACCCTCATGGGTGACAGGGTTAACTAAGTGCTTATGAGTGTCTGTATTGACCCCCATGAGTGACAGGGTAAATTAAGTGTTTATGGGGGTCTGTATTGACCCCCATGAGTGTCAGGGTTATTTATTGGCTTATGGGAGTCTGTATTGACCACCATAAGTGACAGGGTAAATTAAGGGCTTATGGGGGTCTGTATTGACCCCCATGAGGGACAGTGTTAAGTGCTTATGGGTTCTGTATTGACCCCCATAAGAGACAGGGTTTATTATATGTATTATGGGGGTCTGTATTGACCCCCCAAAGTGACAGAGTTAATTAGGGGTTTTTGGGTGTCTTTATTGACCCCCATGAGTGAGGGGGTATTTATGTGCTTATGGGGGTCTGTATAGACCCCCATGAGTGACAGGGTAAATTAAGGGCTTATTGGGGTCTGTATTGACCCCATGAGGGACAGTGTTAATTAAGTGCTTATGGGGTTCTGTATTGACCCCCATAAGAGACAGGGTTAATTATATGTATTATGGGGGTCTGTATTGACCCCCATGAGTGACAGAGTTAATTAGGGTTTTTTTGGTGTCTGTATTGATCCCCATGAGTAAAGAGTTTAATTAGGTGCTTATGGGGGTCTGTATTGACCCCCATGAGTGACGGTGTTAATTATGTGGTTATGGGGGTCTGTATTGCCTCCCATGAGTGACAGGGTTAATTATATGTATTATAGGGGTCTGTATTGATCCCCATGAGTGACAGGGTTAATTAGGGGTTTATGGATGTCTGTATTGACCACCATGAGTGAGGGGGTTAATTAAGTGCTTATGGGGGGCTGTATTGACTCCCATGAGTGACAGGGTTAATTAAGGGCTTATGGGGGTCTGTATTGACCCCCATGAGTGACAGGGTTAATTAAGGGTTTATGGTGGTCTGGATTGACCCCCATGAGTGAAAGGGTTTTTTAGGGGTTGGTGGGGCTCTGTATAGAGCCCCATGCATGATAGGGTTAATTATTTTTTATTATTACGCGTCTCTTAAGGACCTATACAGTCCTTTAAGGACCCGTAAGGCGGCAATTTAGAATTTTCATTGCAGCGGAGGTCTCCTGATCT